>SJYQ01001833.1:1007901-1027600 GCA_006410935.1 Redunca redunca | reverse complement strand
ACTATCTTACACCTTATACAAAAATTAACTCAAAATGGACTTCCCTGGTGGTCTGGTGGTTAAGAACCCACCTGCCAGTGCAGGGGACATGAGTTTGATCCCTGGTCTGGGAAGACTGCACATGCCTCAGAGCACATATGCTCACCTGCCACATATGCTGGAGCCCCGCACTCTCGAGTCTGTGCTCTGCAGAAAGATGCCACCACAGCAAGAAGCCTGCACCTCAACTAGAGAGTAGCTCCCACTTACCCCAACTGGAGAAGGTCTGCACACAGCAATGAAGACCAACACAGGCAAAAAGACAATAAAACTCAAAATGGATTAAACATGAATCTGAAACCATAACATTTCTGGAGGAAACATAGACCTTAACACTGGTCTTGGTGCTTAAAAAAAAAAAAAAAAGACACTAAAAACAAAGGTAAAAAGTAAAGTGGGACTACATCAAACCAAAAAGCAGGAATTCCCTGGTGGTCCACTGAGTGTGACTCTGTGCTTTCACAGCTGGGGACCTGGGTTGAATCCCTGGTCCAGGAATTAAGATCCCACAAGCCACATGGTATGGCAAAAAGAAAAAAGCTTCCACACAGTAAAGTGAACAGTGAACAGAATGAAAAGGCAGCCTACTGATTGGGGGGGAAATATGTGCAAATCATATACATGATAAGGACTGATATTAAAATATATAAAGAACTCACTTGACCCAATAGCAAAAAACAAAACAAAACAAAGACAATCTGATTGAAAAAATGGGCAGACGTTCAGAATAGACTTTTTTTTTTTCTTATAAGACATACAAGTGTTTTTCTTTCTGGCTTACTTCACTCTGTATAATAGGCTCCAGTTTCATCCACCTCATTAGAACTGATTCAAATGTATTCTTTTTAATGGCTGAGTAATACTCCATTGTGTATATGTACCACAGCTTTCTTATCCATTCATCTGCTGATGGACATGTAGGTTGCTTCCAAGTCCTGGCTGTTATAAACAGTGTTGCGATATATATATATATGAAATAAATCGCCAGTCCAGGTTCGATGCATGATACTGGATGCTTGGGGCTGGTGCACTGGGATGACCCAGAGGGATGGTATGGGGAGGGAGGAGGGACGGGGGTTCAGGATGGGGAACACGTGCATACCTGTGGCGGATTCATATTGATGTATGGCAAAACCAACACAATGTTGTAAAGTAATTAACCTCCAATTTAAATAAATAAATTTATATTTAAAAAAAAAGAAAAAAAGACACACAGATGGCCAACAAGTACTAGAAAGAAGCTCAACATTACTAAGCATCAGGGAAATGCAAATCAAAATCATGATGAGTTACCACCTCATAGTTTTGCATGACTATAATTAGAAGGATGAGCTACATCAAGTCTTGGTGAGAATGTGGAGAAAATAAGAACATTTGTGGGCTGTTTGTGGGAGCATAAATTGGTGCAGCCACTATGAGAAATACTATGCCTGTTCCTCAAAAATTAAAAGAACTACCATCCAATCCAGCAATTCCACTTCTGGGTATTTATCTGAAGAAAATAAAACACTAACTGGGAACAATATAAGCACCCACATGTCCATTGCAGCATTATTTATGATAGGCAAGATATGGAAACAACTAAAGTGTCCATCAATGGATGAATGAAGAAAATAGGTTATGTATTATGCAATGGAATACAACTCAGCAGTAAAATATAAGCTGCTTTCCCATTTGTGACAATATAAATGGACCTGGAAGACTTTATGCTAAGTGAAACAAGTCAGACAGAAAGACAAATACTATATAATCTCACTTATATTTGGAATGCAAAAGAAACCCAAAAATCAAAACCCTGAGCTCATAGATGGAGAGAACACATTAATGGTAGCCAGAGTTGGAGTGGGGTGGTGGAGGGTGGGCAAAATGGGTAAAGGGACTCAAAAGTACAAGCTTACAGTTATAAATAAACTCATGAGGAAGGTAATGTACAACATACTGACTATAGTTAATAATATTCTTAAACATATTTGAAAGTTGCCAAGAGAGTAAATATTAAAAGTTCTCATCACTCCCAAAATTTGTAAGTGTAGTTGGTGATGGAATTTTACTAGACTTATTATGATCATTGTGCAATATATACAAATATCAAATCATTATGTCTTATACTTGAAACTAATATAATGTGTCATGACAATTATACCTCAGTTTATAAAAACAAGAGAGACACATATCAGTAGAATTCAGAAGGCTCACAATAGACAGGAGAGCATATAACAATGCTGGTAGTGAAATGCTGAAATACTGTTTTATTCTTTTTTAATATTGTTGACTGTATTCTTTCCCTCTGTGTGTGAAAGTAGCTTAGTCATGTCCGACTCTTTGCCAACCCATAGACTCTACAGTCCATGGAATTCTCTAGGCCAGAATACTGGAGTGGGTAGCCTATGCCTTCTTCAGTGGATCTTCCTGGCCCAGAAATTGAACTAGGGTCTCCTGCATAGCAGGTGGATTCTTTACCAACTGAGCTATCAGGGAAGCCCATATTCTTTCCCTATGACATGACAATTACACTCCTACATGTATAACTAGAGGAGAGAGAGGGAGAGAACTGCACAGGAAAAAATTTAAGAAATTATGTCTCACACATTCAACATCTGTTAAAATATATAAATTGCCAAATTCAAATATACCTTGGCTATCATTGTATTTGAATCCATTTTTAAAAATCTATGTATAAGTTGGAGGTCTCACCTTAGATCACTGACCCAGCTACAAAATAGGGATGGAATATTAATTAGTTGATGCTGTCTGAAGCCCAGTGTACTGCTTCTATGCCTGCTTCTAGTCTCCTGCTTTGGTGCTGATTTTCACATAAAAAAATTGTGCAAATTATCCTCTACCTGAAGGTCTCTGATAAAACTGGGAAACATATTGAGTAAGTTGTCCAGATATGGACTGATGTGGAAGCCTTGAACCCGAGTTTCTAGGGATCAGAGTGCAACTCAAGCAGGCTTCATTCATCACAGAATGCATCAGCATCCTGACCCTTTTGAGGCACATCCCAATCTAAGTAGAGCCAAAGGAGCAAAGCTGAGAAGGGAGAACAGTTCTGACCTTCACAGAGCCAGCAGGAACTACCCCATGACCGGATGATGTCACATGAGCAGAAATGCTGCTGGTGATGATTCCTGATCTTTTCATTTCTAGGAAAGATTCTTAAGTATGAGACCCAATTAAGGACAAGATCAAACACTAATTTACAGAGGCCTCTCTATAAAACACTAAGAAAGCAACTTCCTCCATGACAATTATGCAAAACTTCAACAATAACATAAATAACAACCAGGAAAGTCCTGCTTATTGGTCCCAACATTGGGGGTCCAGTGTATAAAAAGCCCCAGAACAAGAAGGGCTCATCAAAGTCTGAGAAACTCAGCTCTGAGCCGGAGTCCACCCTCCACCACAGACGCAATGACCCACTCATGCTGCTCCCCTTGCTGTCAGCCCACCTGCTGCAGGACCACTTGCTGTGAGTCCAGCTGCTGCAAGCCCTGCTGCCCCCCAACTTGCTGTCAAACCACCTGCTGCAGGACCACCTGCTGCAAACCTACCTGTGTGAGCAGCTGCTGCCAGCCCACCTGTGGTGGGTCCAGCTGCTGCCAGCCTTGCTGTCTCCCTGCCTGCTGTCAGACCACCTGCTGCAGGACCACCTGCCTCAAGCCTATTTGTGTGACCACCTGCTGCCAGCCCACCTGCTGTGAGTCCTGCTGCTGCCAGCCCTCCTGCCCTCCAACTTGCTATCAAACTAGTGAAACCACCTGCTGTAGGACCACCTGCCACAAGCCTACTTGTGTGACCACCTGCTGTCAGCCCACCTGCTGTGGGTCCAGCAGCTGTGGACAAACCCTCAGTGGGTCCAGCTGCGGCCAGCCTTGCTGCCAGCCGGTTTGCTGTGCTCCTGTGTACTGCCACAGAATCTGCTACCACCCCACATGCTGCTGCCTGCCTGAGTGCCAAGCCCAGGAATGTGGATCCAGCTGCTGCCAGCCTTGCAGCCTCCCTGTGTGCTGTCAGACCACCTGCTGCAGGACCGCCTGCTGCCGCCCCAGCTGTGTGTCCAGCTGCTGTCAGCCTTCCTGTTGCTGATCACCTCACCAAAGTTTCCCCAGCCCCATACAACATCATTTGTTAACCAGCTCACTATTGTGTGGACAAAATCACTTCCTAGACTTTGCCGACAACTGGCATGTTCTACCAGAATTTCTGTTACTCATCTGCTATTTAAAAGCTTGTGAGTCAGCTGAATAGAGCAAAGAGGACTTCCCCCTATCTCTTCCTGGATAATGTATCTACTTCATGCATCCTTGATATGGAGTTTGTCTAGGTATTAACTCTGATGTCAGGATCTACTTCCTAGTCATTCTAAATAATTTACGAAAGCAAATCCTCATAACATTTTCATAGGTTTCTGCAACTGACTGTAATCTTCATAAACATAGTTTCTTTATTGGTGTACTCAGGGATCCTGTAACTTGCTTTCTTCCTTAAGACCACTTTGTGTTGTCTTCCTAGATGCAGGAGTCTTACATACATGTTTCTTAATAAATTCTATTTCACAATTCACTCCATATTGTGTTTGATTTATTGTACAGCATTGCTGATATATGAACATGTATCCATATTGCATACCATATGAGCTATACAACCTGAGATGCAAACATCCTGCCATTAACTATTTCATACATTTTTGATGAGAAATTTCACTGTGAAATATTATGTAACTAATAATGGACAAGCTGAGATCCCAGGCAACTTCTGTTTTTGCTTAAGGACACCTATATTTACATGAAAATGTAAGCAGAAATGATATCCAATACTGAGCTTTATTATGTTATGAAACTGAATTGGTACTTTAACAATGGAAGGAATGATAAATCTCTCACATTTAATAGCTGGGGCTTCCTAGACTGCTCAGTGATAAAGAATTCACCTGCCAAAGCAGGAGATGCAGGTTCAACCACTGGGACAAATAGATCCTCTGCAAAGGAAATGGCAACCCACTCCAGTATTCTTGCCTACAGAATCCCATGGATAGAGGATCATGGCAGGATCATAGAGTCCATGGAGTTGCAAAGAGTCGGACACAGCTGAGGGACTGAGAATGCACGCATACATGCATATATAATAGATAATGCCTGTTTACATAGTCATTCATATATCGGTTTCCTGCAATGCAGCAAGCAGCAGTTACACGTTAGGGCAGTAGGGACTGCATTTAGAGCTCTGGTGAAAGCGTGGAGCCTTTCCTGTCTCGGGGGCAGTTCAGCCACTAATGCAATTCAACTGTATCAAATATTTTTAGAATCCATTGTGTCATCACAAGAGAAAGTCCATATAAAGGGACTTGTTTCTTAATATCACACAAGTCAAATTCTGAATTGTCTCCTTCTCCTGAATTTCTACTGAAAGAGTAAGGAATTAAATAATTACCTTAAAAAAGGTGCTCTTTCAGTAGAAATTCAGGAGAAGGAGACAATTCACACGTTGTCATTGATGCCATCCAATCATCTCATCCTCTGTCGTCCCCTTCTCCTCCTGCCTTCAATCTTTCCCAGCATCCATGTCTTTTCCAATGAGTCAGTTCTTCACATCAAGTGGCCAAAGTATTGCGGTTTCAGCTTCAGCATCAGCCCTTCCAATGAATATTCAGGATTGATTTCTTTTAGGATTGATTGGTTGGATCTCCTTGATTTCCAAGGGACTCTCAAGAGTTTCCTCCAACACCACAGTTCAAAAGCATCAATTCTTCAGGGCTCAGCTCTATTTGTAGTCCAACTCTCAATCCATACATGACTACTGGAAAAGCCATAGCTTTGACTAGACGGACCTTTGTTGGCAAAGTAATGTGGCTGTTTTTTAATATGCTGTCTAGGTTGGTCATAGCTTTTCTTCCAAGGAGCAAGCATCTTTTAGATTCATGGCTGCAGTCACCATCTGCAGTGACTTTGGGGCCCCCCAAAATAAAGAAGAGGTTAGATTGGTACAAAATGACTGATATCAAAATTGCGAGAAAACCAACACCTTGCATTTTTTAAGTCTTTGATGGAGCACTAAACTCTGCTCTTCTCCATGGATGTAGTATTTTTCTGGTTAATACTTTGGTCTGCAAGAGAGGAGTTTTTAGGGACTCACACTGGACCTTTGTTTCTATCATGTTTCTCACTTTGCATGTCTGTAGATGCTCTTCTGCTGCAAGGGCTGCAGGTAACTGA
This sequence comes from Redunca redunca, assembly GCA_006410935.1. Lineage (NCBI taxonomy): Eukaryota > Metazoa > Chordata > Mammalia > Artiodactyla > Bovidae > Redunca > Redunca redunca. The sequence continues at coordinate 1,021,346 of SJYQ01001833.1, read as the reverse complement.
CGGCTCCAACTGTTAGTGAGTTTAAGATCTGCATCAGATTTAGAGTTAAGGCCGTGCTCTTCCTATCAACCCCTAGCTAAGAGCTGGACATCATGGGGGAACTAAAGTTTGAACCTTTCTTCTTTAGTTTTATTCATTCATTCATTTTTGGCTGTGCTGGGTCTTGGTTGCTGCGCACAGCCTTTCTCTAGTTGCTGCAAGCAGGGTCTGCTCTCTAGTTGCAGTGTGTGGGCTTCTCATTAGGGTGGCTTTTCTTGTGGTGCATGGGCTTTAGGGCATGAGGCCTTCAATAGTTTGGCATTTGGGCCCTAGAGAACACACTCAGTAGTTGTGGCTCTCAGGCTTCATTGCTCTGCAGCATGTGGCATCTTCCTTGGCCAGGGAGCAAACCCATATGCCCTGCATTGGCAGGCAGATTCCTTACCCCTGGACCACTAGGGAAGTCCAAAGCCTTGAACTTTTCTTACCAACATAGGCTTTTTTAATAGTAATCTTTGCTTTGATTATTTCCATTTGGTTGACCACGGTGTTGTTCAATCTGCATGGCAAGTCTTATATCCTCCTTGTTTAATGCTGCCTCTTGACATTTTCTTTAAAAGATGTTATATTTACTTTGCAATTTGTAGCCCTCGAATTGTGATATTTCTGTTGTGTTAGTGTAAACGTCCTTTTGGCTCATTTCTGCAATAATATTTAAGAGCTAGTTGCATTACATGTCATAGAAGTCTAAGTATATTTTATTTATTTATTGAGGTATACTTGCATTACAACATTGTGTTAGTCTCTGCTTTGCAAAGGAGTGAATCAGCTATGTGCATACATATACTCCCTCCCCCTTGGCCCTCCCTTCCTCCCCGCCCCCATCCCACACATTCTAGGTCACCACAGAGCACTGAGCTGAGCTCCCTGTGCTTTGTAACTGGTTCTCACTATCTATGTTTTACTACACATGGCACTTTATATATGTCAACCCCAACCTCTCAATTCACCCTGCCCCCTCCTCCCTCCCAGTGTCCACATGTCTGTTCCCTGTCTGTGTCTCTATTCCTGCCCTCGAAAAGGTCATCTCTACTGTGTTTCTAGGTTGTGCATGTGTGTGTGCACGCGTGCACGTGTGCCCGTGCATACACGTTAATATACTATATTTCTTTTTCTTTTTCTGACTTAACTTCACTCTGTATGAAGACTCTAGGTCCATCCATATCTCTGCAAATGACCAATTTCATACTTTTTATGCCTGAGTAATAGTCTATTGTATATGTACCACATCTCCTTTATTCATTCATCTGTGGATAGACATTTATTTGCTTCCATGTCCTGGCTATTATAAATAGTGCTGCAATAAACACTGGAATGCATGTGTCTTTTTGAATTATCATTTTCTCAGGGTATATGCTCAGTAGAAGAATTACTAGGTCATATGGCAGCTATATTTTTAGTTTTTTTTTAAGAAATCTCATACTGTTCTCCATGGTGGCTATATCAATTTACATTCCATTAATAGTTCAAGAGGGTTCCCTTTTCCCCAAACCTTCTCCAGTATTTATAATTTGTAGATTTTTCAAATTACCCAGCTATTTAAAAGAATACATTTGAATCAGTTCTAATGAGGTGGATGAAAAAGTAAGTCAGAAAGAAAAACACCAATATAGTATATTAATGCATATATATAGAATTTAGAAAGATGGTAACAATGGCCCTATATTCAAAACAGCAAAAGAGAAACAGATGTAAAGAACAGACTTTTGGACTTTGTGGGAGAAGGTGAGGGTGGGATGATTTGAAAGAATAGCATTGAAACACATATATTACCATAAATAATGAAACAGATCACCAGTCCAAGTTTGATGCATGAAACAGGGCACTCAAAGCTGGTGCACTGGGACAACCCAGAGGGATGGGATGGGGAGGGATGTGGGTGGGGGGTTCAGGATGGAAGACACATGTACACCCATGGCTGATTCATGTCAATGTATGGCAAAACCCTTACAATCTTGTAAAGTAATTAGCCTGCAATTAAAGTAAAGAAATTAATTTTTTTTAAAAGATAAAAAAGCTGCCTGTCTCATCATTGTTCAGTTGCTCAGTCATGTCCAACTCTTTGTGACCCCATGAACGAGAGCACACCAGGCTTCCCTGTCCTTCACCATCTCCCAGAGCTTGCTCAAACTCATCTCTATTGAGTCGGTGATGCCATCCAACCATCTCATCCTCTATTATACCCTTCTTTTCCTGCCTCCATTCTTTCCCAGCATCAGAGTCTTTTCTAATGAGTTGGCTCATAACACTATTTAAATAGCTAACACATGGAAGCAACCTAGGTATCCATCAATAGGTGAATGGGTAAAGAAGATATGGGGTGTATGTGTGTGTGTGTGTGTGTGTGTGTGTGTATACACCAAAGGAATATTACTCAACCATAAAAATGAATGAGATATTGCCATTTGTAGCAATGTGAATGGACCTAGATAATGTCATACTAAGTGAATTAAGTCAGAGGAACAAAGATAAATATCATATGATATCACTTATGTTGTTCAGTCACTCAGTCATGTCTGGCTGTGACCCTACGGACTGTAGTACTTATATGTGGAATCAAAAAAGCAATATAAATGAATCTATATAGAAAACAGAGACTCACAGACATAGAAAACAAACATCATTACCAAGGGAGAAAGATAAGGGGAGAGGAACAAATTAGAAGTATAGGATTAACAGGTACACACTACCACATATATACTGAATAAAATAGGTAAGTAATGAGGATTTACTGCATAACACAGGATACAGTAGTCAATATCTTTTAATAACCTACAATGGAAAATAATCTGAAATATATATATACATATAACTGAATCACTTTACTGTACACCTGAAACTAACACAATATGTAAACCAACTCTTCTTTAATTTTAAAAAGGCTGCTATGCTATTTACAATAGCTAGAACATGGAAGCAACCTAGATGTCCATCGACAGATGAATGGATAAAGAAGTTGTGGTACATGTACACAACGGAATATCACTCAGCCAGAAAAAGGAATGCATTTGAGTCAGTTCTAATGAGGTGGATGAACCTAAAATCTACAGAGTGAAGTGAAAATACAGAGTGAAGTGAGTCAGAAAGAGAAAAGTAAATACCATATTCTAAAGTATATATACAGAATCTAGAAAAATGGTAGTGAAGAATTTATTTACAGGGCAACAATGGAGAAACAGACATAAAGAATAAACTTATGGACATGGGGAGCGGGGAGGAGAGGGTGAGATGTATGGAAAGAGTAACACAGAAACTTATATTACCATATGTAAAATAGATAGTCAAAGGGAATTTGCTGTATGGGTCAGGAAACTCAAACAGGGGCTTTGGATCAACCTAGAGGGGTGGGATGGGAAGGGAGATGGGAGAGAGGTTCAAAAGGGAGGGGATATGTGTATACCTATGACTGATTCATTTTGAGGTCTGACAGAAAACATCAAAATTCTGTGAAGCAATTATCCTTCAATAAAAATAAATTAATTAAAAAAATTTTTTTAAGGCTGCTATGAAATGGATAAAGCTATCATCATCTGTAGATGATATGAATGATTGTGCAAGTAAAATTTCCCAAAAAATCTATTGCTAGATATTAAAAATAATAAGAGAGTTTAGTTACAACATCAACATATATGAAGACTTTTTATATGTCAGAAACAGTTGAAAAAATTCAATTATAAAATAAAATGAGCATAAAAATTAGAATATCTAGGAATAAATCAAATGAAAGATGGGCAAGAATAGGATAAACATTTGACCAAGCAATTATATGAGCCACCTACTCCTAGGTTTACATCCAAAGAAATGTGTTTCCCAAACAACTGGTACAAAAACATTTATCGAAGGACTCTTTTCAATACTAAACTTTTTTAAAAAATGTATATCAGGAGGACCATCAACAAATAAATTGTCTCATATTCACACACAATCCAAGATTATACAGCAATGACAATAGATAAACTATAAACGACTTTGTTGAATCTCACAGTCATAATGTAAAGGGAAGTCAGTTTTATATTCTTTTACTACATAAAGGTTAAAAAAAAGGTTAAAGCTGACCTACAGGGTTGTAAGTCATCCAAAGATTATTTAGCAACATTTGGGGGTTAGTGAAGAGGGTATAATTGGAAAGCACCACTTTTAATTTCTATTTCTTAACCTGGTAATATTGACGTGGGTTTGTTCATTGCATCATAATCTGTAAAGCTGGTAATTAATTATTTGCATTTACCATTCACTTTTTACCTTAAAAAGTTTAAAACCTAAAGATACATTAGGAATTAACTAATTCAATTCTATCATTAAAAGAAAGAAAGGAAGTAAAAGAGATAGAGGAAGAAAGGAGGAAAGATTGAAAGAAGAGAAGGAAGAAAGAAATAGAATATGAAAAAGAAAGATTACAACGATAAACATGTTATCAGTAAGATGAGCTCATCGACTCCTCTGATACACAGGACAGAAACAGAGTCACCAGCTCTTCCTGCTTTGCCTGGAATTGCCCCAGTTATTCAGCAGGTCACTGAATGACCCACGTCCAGGGCAACTCCACACTCCTGGCCAAATTAGGACTATTGGTCACCCAGAAGTAAATTGACTGAAGCTTTCTCAGTCCCAGCTTCTTCTTCTCACCTGCTTTGGTTCTGCTTTGCCATATGAAAGAGATTACGCCAAACACCATCTTCCCAAGAGCCACTGATAGAAGTGGAATAGAAGGCAGGGAGTGAGTGTAGGTTGCTACAGAGGAATACCAGTAGTGGTCCTGAACCAGGCTTTGGTGGGTAAACAGATTTGGATTCAGGCATGGATTCAGTTTGTCATTGTGAAAACATCAGCATCGGCCCCCTCACCACAAGGGAACTTGCCAATTTCCATATAGCAAAAGGACCAAAGCTAGGGAGGGACAACTGCTAGGACCCTCCTAAGGCCAGCGAAAACTGTATCACTTGATCATATTATGACTGAAGCAGGAGTGATGTTGATGACGTGATCGTCTTTCTTTTACCTGAAAAATGTTTCTATGAATTATTCTCAATCGGGAAACAGACTAAATCCTTATTTACCAAAGATTCATAACCCTTAGGGAACAACTTCCTCCTCTAAAATTCCATCAGTGACTGTGAGAACAATGTAAACAACAGTAAGGAAAATCCTGTTTATTGGTTCATATATTGAGAGGCCAGAGTATAAAAGTACTAGAATTGACGAAGTGATCAGAATCTGAGAACTCACCTCTGTGTAAGAACCCACACACCACCCTGACACCATGACCCATTCCTGCTGCTCCCCTTGCTGCCAGCCTACCTGCGGTAGGATCACCTGCTCTAGGACCACGTGCTTCCAGCCCACCTCTAGTGGACCCAGCTCTCGTGGGTCCAGCTGCTGCCAGTCCTGCTGCGCCTCAACTTGCTGTCAAATCACTTGCTGCAAACTTACCTGTGTGACCACTGGCTGTCAGCCCGCCTGCTGTGGGTCCAGCAGCTGTGGACAAACATGTGGTGGGTCTAACTGCTGTCAGCCTTGCTGCCAGCCAGCTTCCTGTGCACCCGTGTACTGCCATAGAACCTGCTACCACCCCACATGCTGCTGCCTGCCTGGGTGCCAAGACCAGAGCTGTGGATCCAGCTGCTGCCAGCCTTGCAGCCGCCCTGTCTGCTGTCAGACCACCTGCTGTAGGACCACCTCCTGCCACCCCAGCTGTGTGTCCAGCTGCTGCCAGCCTTCCTGCTGCTGATCACTTTGCTAAAGAATCACTGTCTCTCAAACCAACCTTGTCATCACCTGATTTGGCATTCCAGAACAAATTTTACTTCCAAATGTTGCTAAAGCCAATGTTCTAGCACCAAATTTTTGTTATTAATCTCCCTCTTTAATAGGTTGAGAATCAGCTTGATAGACTGTGGAGGACTTCCCCTTGATTCTCTTCTTCCTGTGTATATGAGTCATGTTCCACATTCCTGCATCCTTGATATGGAGTGATGGTCTCTACTTTAACTCAGAAATCAGGATCTTCATCTTCTCTCTGCATGTNTAATTTTTGTGACTTTTTTTCTTGTACTTTCCTTTTTATTCTTCTTTTCTTTAATATTTTATTTTTGAAATTCCAAACTCTACTCTAGATTTTTAAACTTTCAGTTCAGTTCAGTTCAGTCACTCAGTCATGTCAAACTCTTTCTGACCCCATGAATCGCAGCATGACAGGCCTCCCTGTCCACTACCATCTCCAGGAGTTCACTCCGACTCACATCCATCGACTCCGTGATGCCATCCAGCCTTCTCATCCTGGGCCATCCCCTTCTCCTCCTGCCCCCAATCCCTCCCAGCATCAAAGTCTTTTGCAATGAGTCAACTCTTCGCATGAGGTGGCCAAAGTGCTGGAGTTTCAGCTTTAGCATCATTCCTTCCAAAGAAATCCCAGGGCTGAACTCCTTCAGAATGGACTGGTTGGATCTCCTTGCAGTCCAAGGGACCCTCAAGAGTCTTCTCCAACACCACAGTTCAAAAGCATCAATTCTTCCGTGCTCAGCCTTCTTCACAGTCCAATTCTCACATCCATACATGACCACAGGAAAAACCATAGCCTTGACTAGACGGACCTTAGTCGACAAAGTAATGTCTCTGCTTTTGAATATACTACTTAGGTTGGTCATAACTTTTCTTCCAAGGAGTAAGCGTCTTTTAATTTCATGGCTGCAGTCACCATCTGCAGTGATTTTGGAGCCCAAAAAAATAATGTCTGACACAGTTTCCACTGTTTCCCCATCTACTTGCCATGAAGTGATGGGACCAGATGCCATGATCTTCGTTTTCTGAATGTTGAGCTTTAAGCCAACTTTTTCACTCTCCTCTTTCCCTTTCATCAAGAGGCTTTTTAGCTCCTCTTCACTTTCTGCCATAAGGGTGGTGTCATCTGCATATCTGAGGTTATTGATATTTCTCCCAGCAATCTTGATTCCAGCTTGTGTTTCTTCCAGTCCAGCGTTTCTCATGAAACTGCTTTTTGGTATTTGTTATAAATTTTCTACCTTTAAGAACCCAATCTTCAGTACTCATTTTTACTTGGGAGTGAGATTACTGGCTTGAATGCTCTCTCCCCCTTCAGATTCTCCTTTTTCTTCACCAGGTCACCTCTGTCTCCTCCCTACCCCCTTTCTTCTCTACCCAACTCTGTGAATCTCTATGTGTTCCAGAGGCTGGAGAACACCTAGGGAACTGATTACTGGCTGGATCTGTCTCTCTCCTTTTGATTCCCCCCTTTTATCCTCCTGACCACCTCTGTCTCCTTCCTCCGTCTTCTCTTCTTGGTATAACTTTGTGAACATCTCTGAGTGATCCAGTTGTGGAGTGCACATAAGGAAGTGATTACTGGCTACCTTGATCTCTCCTCTATTGATTACACCTCATCTTATTCGGGTCACCTCTAACTCCATCCTCCCTCTTCTCCTCTCCATGTAACTCTGTGAACCTCTCTGGGTGTCCCTCACTGTGGAGAAACTTCTTATCTTTAACCTAGATGTTTTATCAACAGTGCTGTTTAGAGAAGTCTTGAGACTACTGTAAAAATAAGACTGAAAACCAGAAGCAGGAGGTTTAAGTCCACACCCTGAGAACACCAGAGAACTCCTGACTCCAGGGAACATTAATTGACAGGAACTCATCAAACGCCTCCCTGTGTACACTGAAACCAAGCAACCTCCAAGGGCCAACAAGTTCCAGAGCAAGACATACCACATAAATTCTCCAGCAACACAGGAACACAGCACTGAGCTCCAATATACAAGCTGCCCAAAGATACTCCAAAGCCATTGACATCTCATGACTCATTACTGGACACTTCATTGCACTACAGAAAGAAGAAAACCAGCTCCACTCACCAGAATACCAAAACAAATTTCCGTAAACAAGAAACCTTGACAAGCCAACTATACAACCCCACCCACAGAGAGGAAACTCCACAATAAAGAAAACTTCACAAATTGCCAGAATACAGAAAGGACACTCCAAACACAGCAATATAAACAAGATGAAGATAAGAGGAATACCCAGCAGGTAAAGCAACAGGATAAGTGCCCACCAAACCAAACAAAAGAGGAAGACATAGGGAATCTACCTGATAAAGAATTCTGAATAATGATAGTGAAAATGATCCAAAAACTCGAAATCAAAATGGAATCACAGATAAATAGCCTGGAGACAAGGACTGAGAAGATGCAAGAAAGGTTTAACAGGACCTAGAAGAAATAAAAGAGTCAATATATAATGAATAATGCAATAAATGAGATCAAAAACACTCTGGAGGCAACAAATAGTAGAATAACAGAGGCAGAAGATAGGATTAGTGAAGTGGAAGATAGAATGGTAGAAATAAATGAAACATAGGGGAAAAAAGAAAAACTAATTAAAAGAAATGAAGACAATTTCACAGACCTCCAAGACAGTATTAAATGCTACAATTCGAATCTAGGAGTCCCAGAAGAAGAAGACAAAAAGAAAGACCATGAGAAAATACTTGAGGAAATAATAGTTGTAAACTTCGCTAAAATGGGGGAGGAAATAATCACCCAAGTCCAAGAAACACAGAGAACCCCAAACAGGATAAACGCAAGGTGAAATACCCCAAGACACATGTTAATCAAATTAACAAAGATCAAACACAAAGAACAAATATTAAAAGCAGCAAGGGAAAAACAACAAATAACACACAAGGGGATTCCCATAAGGAAAACAGCTGATCTTACAACAGAAACTCTTATGGCCAGGAGGGAATGGCAAGACATACTTAAAGTGATGAAAGAAAATAACCTACAGCCGAGATTGCTGTACCCAGTAAGGATCTCCTTCAAATATGAAAGAGAAATCAGAAGATTTACAGACAAGCAAAACCTGAGAGAATTCAGCATCACCAAACCAGCTCTCCAACAAAAGCTAAAGGATATTTTCCAGACAGTAAAAATGAAGAGGGTGTATAAACTCGAACCCAAACCAATAAAGCAAATGGCAATGGGATCACACTTATCAATAATTACCTCAAACATAAATTACCTTAAACATAAATGCCCCACCCAAAAGACAAAGACTGGCTGAATGGATACAAAAACAAGACCCCTATATGTGTTGTCTACAAGTGACCCACCTCAAACAGGGGACACATACAGACTGACAGTGAAGGGCTTGAAAAAGATATTCCATGCAAATAGAGACCAAAAGAAAGCAGGAGTAGCAATACTCATATCAGATAAAATAGACTTTAAACAAAGGCTGTGAAAAGAGACAAAGAAGGACACTACATAATGATCAAAGGATCAATCCAAGAAGATATGACAATTATAAATATATATGCACCCAACATAGGAGCACCACAATATGTAAGATAAAAGCTAACAAGTATGAAAGGGGAAATTAGCAATAACACAATAATAGTGGGAGACTTTGATACCCCACTCACACCTATGGATAGATCAACTAAACAAAATTAACAAGGAAACACAAACTTTGAATGATACAATAGACCAGTTAGACCTAATTGATGTATACAGGATATTTCACCCAAAAAATTAATAGCACCTTTTTCTCAAGTGCACACAGAACCTTCTCCAGGATAGATCACACCCTGGGCCATAAATCTAGCCTTGGTAAATTCAAAAAAAAAAAAAAAAAAAAAACAAAATTAAATCATTCCAAGCATCTTTTCTGACCACAATGCAGTAAGAGTAGATCTCAATTACAGGAGAAAAACTATTAAAAATTCAAACATATGGAGGCTGAACAACACGCTGCTGAATAACCAACAAATCACAGAAGAAATCAAAATATGCACAGAAACGGATGAAAATGAAAACACAACAACCCAAAACCTGTGGGACACTGGAAAAGCAGTGCTAAGGGGAAGGTTCATAGCAATACAGACATACCTCAAGAAACAAGAAAAAAGTCAAATAAATAACCTAACTTTACATGTAAAACAACCAGAAAAGGAAGAAATGAAGAACCTCAGGGTTAGTAGAAGGAAAGAAATCTTAAAAATTAGGGCAGAAATAAATGTAAAAGAAACAAAAGAAACCATAGCAAAAATCAACAAAGCCAAAAGCTGGTTCTGTGAGAAGATAAATAAAATTGAGAAACCATTAGCCAGACTCATCAAGAAACAAAGGGAGAAGAATCAAATCAATAAAATTAGAAATGAAAATGGAAAGATCACAACAGACAACACAGAAATACAAAGGATCATAAGAGACTACTATCAGCAACTACATGCCAATAAAATGGACAACTTGGAAAAAATGGACAAATTCTTAGGAAAGTACAACTTTCCAAAACTGAACCAGGAAGAAATAGAAAATCTTAACAGACCCATCACAAACACAGAAATTGAAACAATAATCAGAAATCTTCCAGCAAACAAAAGCCCAGGTCCAGACGGCTTCACAGCTAATTCTACCAAAAATTTAGAGAATAGCTAACACCTCATGTGAAGAGTTGACTCATTGGAAAAGACTCTGATGCTGGGAGGGATTGGGGGCAGAAGGAGAAGGGGAAGACAGAGGATGAGATGGCTGGATGGCATCACCTGCTCGATGAACATGAGTCTGAGTGAACTCAGGGAGTTGGTGATGGACAGGGAGGCCTAGCGTGCTGTGATTCGTGGGGTTGCAAAGAGTCAGACACGACTGAGCAACTGAACTGAACTGAACACCTATCCTACTCAAACTCTTCCAGAAAATTGCAGAGGAAGGTAAACTTCCAAACTCATTCTATGAGGCCAGCATAACCCTAATACCAAAACCTGACAAAGATGCAACAAAAAAAGAAAACTACAGGCCAATATCACTGATGAACATAGATGCAAAAGTCCTGAACAAAATTCTAGCAATCATAATCCAACAACACATTAAAAAAGATCGTACACCATGACCAAGTGGGCTTTATCCCAGGGATGCAAGGATTCTTCAATATCCACAAATCAATCAATGTGATACACCACATTAAAAAATTGAAAAATGAAAGCCATATGATTATATCAATAGTTGCAGATAAAGCCTTTGACAAAATTCAATATCCATTTATGATAAAAACTCTCCAGAAAGCAGGAACAGAAGGAACATACTTCAACATAGTAAAAGCTATATATGACAAAAACACAGCAAACATTATCCTCAATGGTGAAAAATTGAAAGCATTTCCCCTAAAGTCAGGAAAAAGATAAAGGTGCCGACTTTCACCACTACTATTCAACATAGTTTTGGAAGTTCTGGACACAGCAATCAGAGCAGAAAAAGAAATAAAAGGAATCCAAATTGGAAAAGAAGAAGTAAAACTCTCACTGTTTGCAGATGACATGATCCTCTACATAAAAAACCTAAAGACTCTACCAGAAAATTACTAGAGTGAATCAAAGAATACAGAAAAGTTTCAGGATATAAAATCAACACACAGAAATCCCTTGCATTCCTATACACTAATAATGAGAAAATAGAAAGAGAAATTAAGGAAACAATTCCATTCACTATTGCAATGAAAAGAATAATATACTTAGAAATATATCTACCTAAAGAAACTAAAGACCTATATATATAAAACTATAAAACACTGGTGAAAGAAATCAAAGAGGACACTAATAGATGGAGAAATATACCATGTTCATGGATGGGAATAATCAATGTAGTCAAAATTAGAATACTACACAAAGCAATCTATAGATTCAATGCAATCCCTATCAAGCTATCAATGGTATTTTTCACAGAGCTAGAGCAAATAATTTCACAATTTGTATGGAAATACAAAAAACATCGAATAGCCAAAGCAATCTTGAGAAAGAAGATAGGAACTGGAGGAATCAACCTGCCTGACTTCAGGCTCTATTGCAAAGCTCAGTCATCAAGACAGTATGGTACTGGCACAAAGACAGAAATATAGATCAATGGAACAAAATAGAAGGCCCAGAGATAAATCCACACAACTATGGACACCTTATCTTTGACAAAGGAGGCAAGAATACACAATGGATTAAAGACAATCTCTTAACAAGTGGTACTGGAAAAACTAGTCAACCACTTGTAAAAGAATGAAACTAGATCACTTTCTAACATCATATACACAAACAAACTCAAAATGGATTAAAGATCTAAACGTTAGCCCAGAAACTATAAAACTCCTAGAGGAGACCATAGGCAAAACACTCTCCGACATACATCACAGCAGGATCCTCTTTGACCCACCTCCCAGAATATTGGAAATAAAAGCAAAAATAAACAAATGGGACCTGATTAAACTTAAAAGCTTCTGCACAACAAAGGAAACTATAAGCAAGGTGAAAAGACAGCCTTCAGATTGGGAGAATGTAATAGCAAATGAAGCAACTGACAAACAACTAATCTCAAAAATATACAAGCGACTCCTGCAGCTGAATTCCAGAAAAATAAACGACCCAATCAAAAAATGGGCCAAAGAACTAAACAGACATTTTTCCAAAGAAGACATTCAGATGGCTAACAAACACATGAAAAGATGCTCAACATCACTCATTGTCAGAGAAATACAAATCAAAACCACAATGAGGTACCATTTCATGCCAGTCAGAATGGTTGTGATACAAAAGTCTACAAGCAGTAAATGCTGGAGAGGGTGTGGAGAAAAGGGAATCCTCCTACACTGTTGGTAGGAATGCAAACTAGTACAGCCACTATGAAGAACAGTGTGGAGAGTCCTTAAAAAACTGCAAATAGAACTGCTTTATGATCCAGCAATCCCACTGCTGGGCATACACACTGAGGAATCCAGATTTGAAAGAGACATCACAATGTTCATCACAGCACTGTTTATAATAGCCAGGACATGGAAGCAACCTAGATGTCCATCAGCAGATGAATGGATAAGAAAGCTGTGGTACCTATACACAATGGAGTATTACTCAGCCATTAAAAAGAATCCATTTGAATCAGTTCTAATGAGGTGGATGAAACTGGAGCCTATTATACAGAGTGAAGTAAGCCAGAAAGAAAAACACCAATACAGTATACTAATGCATATATATGGAATTTAGAAAGATGGTAATGATAACCCTGTATGGGAGACAGCAAAAGAGACACAGATGTATAGAACAGTCTTTTGCACTCTGTGGGAGAGGGCGAGGGTTGGATAATTTGGGAGAATGGCATTGAAACATGTATAATATCATGTATGAAATGAATCGCCAGTCCAGGTTTGATACATAATACTGGATGCTTGGAGCTGGTGCACTGGGATGACCCAGAGGGATGGTACGGGGAGGGAGGAAGGAGAAGGGTTCAGGATGGGGAACACATGTATACCTGTGGAGGATTCATGTTGATGTATGGCAAAGCCAATACAATATTGCAAAGCAATTAACCTCCAATTAAAATAAATAAATTTATATTTTAAAATAAATAAATAAA
>SJYQ01001833.1:997041-1007177 GCA_006410935.1 Redunca redunca | reverse complement strand
ACTTTCTGCCATAAGGGTGGTGTCATCTGCATATCTGAGGTTATTGATATTTCTCCCAGCAATCTTGATTCCAGCTTGTGCTTCTTCCAGTCCAGCGTTTCTCATGATGTACTCTGCATAGAAGTTAAATAAGCAGGGTGACAGTATATAGCCTTGACGTACTCCTTTTCCTACTTGGAAACATTCTGTTGTTCCATGTCCACTTCTAACTGTTGCTTCCTGACCTGCATATAGGTTTCTCAAGAGGCAGGTCAGGTGGTCTGGTATTCCCATCTCTTTCAGAATTTTCCACAGTTTACTGTGATCCACACAGTCAAAGGCATTGGCATAGTCAACAAAGCAGAAATAGATGTTTTTCTGAAACTCTTCCTTTTTCCATGATCCACCAGATGTTGGCAATGTGATCTCTGGTTCTTCTTCCTTTTCTAAAACCAGCTTGAACATCAGGGAGTTCAGAGTTCATGTATTGCTAAAGCCTGGCTTGGAGAATTTTGAGTATTACTTTACTAGCGTGTGAGATGAGTGCAATTGTGCGGGAGTTTGAGCATTCTTTGGCATTGCCTTTCTTTGGGATTGGAATTAAAACTGACCTTTTCCAGTCCTGTGGCCACTGCTGAGTTTTCCAAATTTGCTGGCATATTGAATGCAGCACTTTCACAGCATCATCTTTTAGGATTTGAAAGAGCTCTACTGGAATTCCATCACCTCCACCAGCTTTGTTCATAGTGATGCTTTCTAATGCCCACTTGATTTCATATTCCAGGATGTCTGGCTCTAGGTGAGTAATCACACCATTGTGATTATCTTGGTTGTGAAGATATTTTTTGTACAGTTCCTCTGTGTATTCTTGCCATCTCTTCTTAATATCTCCTGCTTCTGTTAGGTCCATACCATTTCTGTCCTTTATCAAGCCCATCTTTGCATGAAATGTTCCCTTGGTATCTCTAATTTTCTTGAAGATATCTCTAGTCTTTCCCATTCTGTTGTTTTCCTCTATTTCTTTGCCTTGACAAACTTTTATAACCAGTCATTTATTGGATGATTTTCAATTGTGGCAGTAAGTTTAAATTTTTCCGAATTTACCCACTCGAGTTTGTGACTAATTTGAATTTCATGCACGGATGTAAGCAAAATTAGGACTCTGCCCTGTATAAAAATGCAAATTTATAGTTTAATAAAATGTCTGTTAATTTGAATCAGTAAGATACCTTGAGATAGAGTTTAACAGAGAAAATAAAACAATGAGACAGAGATCTGAGTTCTCCTCTGTGGAGCCTAAGAATGGAATCCAGGATCACTCAAACACTCAGGGTAGCCAGCCAATCAGATTTATTGAAGTGCAGGAAAGTACAAAGCTCTCAGGATAGACACTGAGAGAGGATAAAGAGTCCCCCCAAGGTGGGACTTAACAGCAGTTTTTATAACCTTCCTTAAATCACATTATTTCTAACCAATCAATTTAAAGGTCAAGGTACTTAACATCTTTATGGCTTCTTTTGATCCTTGGGTTAAGTCACCACCCTTTTTCATGCCCTCTGGCCATTTTACCATGGACCAGATGTATGAATTTAAGATTAATGTGGGAATGACAGAGGATGAGATGGTTGGATGGCATCACTGACTTGATGGACATGAATTTGAGCAAGCTTTGGGAGTTGGTGATGGACGGGGAAGCCTGGCGTGCTGCAGTCCATTGAGTCACAAAGAGTCGGACATGACTAAGTGACTGAACTAAACTGAAGTGAAGACTAACTATTACCAGCTGGTTTTCCCTAAACATATGGAACAGAATTTAATGACTGCCCTTCCCTGGATCTCAGTTCAGTTCAGTCATTCAGACATGTCCAACTCTTTGTGACCCCATGGACTTCAGCATGCCAGGCCTCCCTGTCCATCACCAACTCCAGGAGTTTACTCAAACTCATGTCCATGAGTCGGTGATGCCATCCAACCATTTCATCCTCTGTCATCCCCTTCTCCTGCCTTCAATCTTTCCCAGAATCAGGGTCTTTTCAAGTCAGTCAGCTCTTAGCTTTAGATGGCCGAAGTACTGAAGTTTCAGCCTCAACATCAGTCCTTCCAGTGAACACCCAGGACTGATTTCCTTTAGGATAGACTGTTGGATCTCCTTGCAGTCCAAGGGACTCTCAAGGGTCTTCTCCAACACCACAGTTCAAAAGCTTCAATTCTTCTGTGCTCAGCTTTCTTTATAGTCCAACTGTCACATCCATACATGACTCCTGGAAAAACCATATCCTTGAGTAGACGGACCTTTATCAGCAAAGTAATGTCTCTGCTTTTTAATATGCTGTCTAGGTTAGTCATAACTTTTCCTCCAAGGAGTAAGCATCTTTTTATTTCATGGCTACAGTCACTATCTACAGTGATTTTGGAGCCCAAAAAAATAAAGTCTGACACTGTTTCCACTGTTTCTCCATCTATTTGCCATGAAGTGATGGGACTGGGTGCCATGATCTTTGTTTTCTGAATGTTGAATTTTAAGCCAATTTTTTCACTCTCCTCTTTCACTTTCATTAAGAGGCCCTTTAGTTCTTCTTCACTTTCTGCCATAAGGGTGGTGTCATCTGCATATCTGATGTTATTGATATTTCTCCCAGCAATCTTGATTCCAGCTTGTCCTTTATCCAGCCCAGGGTTTCTAATGATGTACTCTGCATATAAGTTAAATAAACAGGGTGACAATACACAGCCTTGACTACTCCTTTTCCTATTTGGATCTGAGTGCTGATAATTTATCAGACTAAGGACACATTTCAGGAATTCTGAACAATGGCGTGTGATGCTTACTGAAAATAAGACCAGGTCTCAGAGTTCTACACCTGACTGCCTAGTAATTTCTACTTCAACAGGAAACCTAAGAACTTTAAGTTCCTGAGAGGAATTAATATCACATAGTAAGAAGAACTAGAGAGAAAACAAAAACAAGATATTGAGAGAGACTAGCTACAGTTTTGCCTAAGGGTTACCTGACTAAAATGAGGGGAAACTGTATTCAGTTTTCATGGTAAAACAAAATAATTTAAAATATCCTTATTAAATTGTCATAATAAAGTTATTGGTTACAAATAGGTCATTTTATGGAAAATATTTCTTTTATTTTATAATTAAACTTATCATTGAAGCATAAAAATAAATTTATCATGACACTCAAGCTATAAAAGATAACTACATCTTCATCAGTAAATGGAATTTTACTTTGTTCCTTTAAACATCAGTAGAATTTTTTCCTCCTGATGTTTTGTTTAGAAAAAAATTTCAATGGTAGGATTGTTTTTATGGCTCTCTCCTACCAAAAGAAAGCAAATGTGATTTTTTTTTCTTGGTAAAGTCATTTACCAGCTGTTGATTGGTAGAATTCATTCATCTGAGAGGTAACCACAATTGGGAAAGCCAAATCTCTTGATGTGCTTTTATTAGGAATATAAAAGAACTGCTTTAAGATTGGACTAGCAAACACGCAAAAATCAACAAAGTTTGGGCCCCTAATTTCTTTCTATTAGGTATCAGAAGAAACCCCAGGAAATAGAAAAAGAAACAGTAATCCCCAAAGAAAATGCTAAGGCAAAACTGCCTGAGTGATAGGAAAAAGATATCTTGGTAAGTGGGAAGAGAAAGGATTAAGATAAATACCAGAGTTTTCAGAACACAATCAGAAGAGCTGAGACCAGTAATCTTCTGTTGACATGTGATAGGAAGCACTGATGTAAAGTGCCTTTCAAGATAGCACCACAATGAACTGAATTNCAATCAGAAGAGCTGAGACCAGTAATCTTCTGTTGACATGTGATAGGAAGCACTGATGTAAAGTGCCTTTCAAGATAGCGCCACAATGAACTGAATTCATTGAAGAATATTATTTATCTGTGTTCGTGTTATAAATGTACTATGCAGAATAGAATGACGGAGATCAAAATTTTCAATCTTACTGACAGTACCTGGGGATGATGCAAGAATATTGCACTAGTAACTTCATTTTAAAGTTCTGCTTTCGATTGTTATAAATTTTCTCAAAAAAAAATAATACTTCAGTGCTAACATTTTCCAACTGGTCTCTTGGTGACTACTGTAAGGAAGATTGAGCAAAATCTATTCATCTGTTTTGTGTATTTCATCTAGTAAATATTTATTATTTCCCAATGTTAATCCATAAACCTGTCATCATATGGTTCCCCATACCGATCAAAATACATTCCTGGGACCTAGGATTAGATATATTTTGTAAGCACAATAAACAGTAAATTAAGGTTCTTAACACAACAGAAAATAAAAAATTAGAAGAACAGGCAAGAAATATATAATATAAAATATAATAAAACATATTAGCCCTAGTCACACTCTTTGGTAAAGCATATTTTTACCTTAGAATGTATTTTGACCCCGACATCTAGAAGACCTCTAACCCTGCCTAAGGAATTAAGCTCACTTGGATGATTTTATCTTCCCTAGTTGACTTCTTACCTAATGTTTAAAACTTCACATTGAAGGTTTCTCTTTTGAGCTAAACCATTAAATTAGCTGTTTAAATGGTACGCTAAGCCTTTTAAGATTTTGCTCCTTTAATGTAAAGCACGTAGCTGATGCCTTTCTCAGTACAGAATTCAAAAGTGGCAAGAGTGTGACTTCAGGAGCCACAGAAATTACGTTTTCCCTCTCTTTTCAAATTTCCCAGGGCCAAGTCCAGCCCAAAATCCCAGGGAAGAAAGTCCAGGGAAATTATATCTATCTGGAGGTCATCTCAAAAAAAAAGAGGCAAGGAGCAGAGCATGGTTTATGAGGAACTACAAAAAGATTCAATTAGTTCATATAATGATTTAAGAGGTAATTTAATGAAGAGGCAAGGATCAGCAGAATAAAGATCTAAACACACATATTTCTCTTTCAGAAGTCTCTTTCCACCATCTCTTTCAGAGTCCCCTGAATAACAGAATATATATGTATTATATAGTATGGTACCATACTATATATTATATAATGACACCTAATTATTATATAATGTTAATAAATTGTAGTACTAGAAAACAATTAATAGTGATATTCATAGATCAAAGATGGGAATTCTAGGGAAACAAAATGACAGAGAAAGGAAAACAAAGACAATCCACAGCCAAATGAATGAAAGACAAAACTAAACAAAGGTAAGTAATTTCAGAGACATCGAAATCTCAGAAACAGTACATACAAAGAGAAGGGGCCTGAAGTAAATAAAGAACTCCATAAATTCTACAGCTAAACCAAAAGACACTTTATTCTCCTCTTTCCCCTTGCCAAGTCAGTATCAGCAATGACTTCAGCAGAAAGAAGTTTGTCTAGAGAGAGCACCCAGAACTAGACAGTAGCTTTCAATACTAGCTACATATCAGAATCACCTGGGAACATTTTAAAATTCCAGTGCCCAGCCTAGCTCTCCCCAGATAATTAAATCCTAATCTTTGCAGGGCAGGAGATCCAGCTAGATGTCACTAGCTTTTAAAACTTCACAGGTGAATCCAATATATAGTCAGGGTCGTGAACCAACATCCTAAAATAAATACAGGGCTAGAGGAGGAAAGAGAAAAAAATAAAATTTTAAGATAAAAAGAAATAAAGATTACTATCAAATGATGTCTGTTTAAAGTAGAGATTTCAACAAGTTGATTCAGGGACCACACTGGCAAAGAGATTGCTTCTAGCAGGTACCCTCTCTTAATAGGCAGAGGTCACAGGCTCAAACCTTGTAACTAATAATGAACAGAGCTGCAGACTGGCTCAGTGACTGGACCTGAATACCTTCACAGGAAGGATCACAGAAGAAATAAAACATAATATGCAAACTACAAATAAAAAGAAACTGGGTGCAGTAGTATCTGTCAGTCTAAGCAGAACTTCAGGCAAAAAGAAAACATTAACAGGGATTTAAAAGAAAAAGAAATTCTTAGGCCTTACAAAATAAGGGAAGGGACAATTTAAGAAAACAAAACTATAATGGTTATTTTACACCTAACATATACCTAAAACATTCAGTCTTAATATTAAATAAAGCAAAAATGGACCCAAATAGAAGGAGAATTTCAAAAGTCTGCAATCATTTGGGGACATTTTTAACCCATAAACATCAGATATTGATAGATAGATAAATTCAAGTATATAAAGTTTTCTATAAAACAAAATTAGCACATGTGATCTAAGAAATAGACAGACAGTGAGTTTTTTCTGTATACATGGAACATTTACCAAAGTGATCTCATTAAAAGTAACAAAAGAAAAGTCAAATTAATTCAATTACATACACTATGTTCTCTGAACACAGAATTTAACTAAGAAGTCAGTAAGTAAAAACAGCTTCTCCCCAAGGGGAGGCAGAGAAGGCAATGGCAATCCACTCCAGTACTCTTGCCTGGAAAATCCCATGGGCGAAGGAGCCTGGTAGGCTGCAGTCCATGGGGTGGTGAAGAGTCAGACACTACTGAGCAACTTCACTTTCACTTTTCACTTTCATGCATTAGAGAAGGAAATGGCAACCCACTCCAGTGTTCTTGCCTGGAAAATCCCAGGAACGGGGGAGCCTGGTGGGCTGCCGTCTATGGGGTTGCACAGAATCAGACACAACTGAAGCAACTTAGCAGCAGCAGTAGCAGCAGCAAGGGGAGGGGGCAGGCGGGACACACACACACACATATATATATATGTATTCATTCCATGACAATCACAAAATATTAAGAATAAAACAATACCAGCACTATACATGGGATTTGGCTGGAGTAATACCACAGTTTAATTTATAGCCATAAATACATATATCAATATTTCAAAAGAAGAGATTAAAAATAAATGAGCTGTGTTCAACATGCTAGAGTAAGAAAGTAAATATGAAACATAAAGATAGGATAAAATTTTTAAAAGAATTAAAGACACTATACAGAAAAAGAAAAAAAAAAGCAAAAAAAAAATTAACTAACAAAAGCAACATATCTCCAGCAAGATGGAGAAAAGAGAAAAAGCTGAAATTAAATAATACTAAGAATGAAAAATGAAACAACCTGAGGGACATTAAAGATTGTCAACAAATCTGAAATATAATTTCTTAGAAAGAGATTACCAAATTGTGTCAGGGAAAAGCAATTAAGCAATAAACATTAAAGGAACTAGTCATCTACCAAAGTATCTTTTCTCAAGACACCATGGCCAGACAGCACTATTTCCTTAACCTTAAAAAAACAGAAACAGCAATTCAAATGTAGAGTAAAGAAAAATATAAATTCATAAGCTGATAGTGTCACAGTGTCAAAATCACCTCAGGGAGCAAAGAGCAATTTTGTATGATATAATGAAACTGAAAATGTCCATAAATAAGATACTATAATTCCAATTCTAGGTATTTACAATAGAGAAATGCTCAAATATGATACAAGAAGTCATACACATGACTGCTTCTTGCCGCATCCTTTGCAAAAGCAAAATTTGGAAACATGTTAAATGTTCAACAGAAATATATATATATATATACACTGTGATATACTAATTTTTTGTTGCTATTGTTCAGTCACTCAGTCAAGTCCAAATCTTTGTGACCCCATGGACTGCAGCACACCAGGCTTCACTGTCCTTCACCATCTCCCGGAGCTTGCTTACACTCACGCACATTGAGTCAGTGATGCCATCCAACCATCTCATCCTCTGTCATCCCCTCCTCCTCCTGCTTTCAATCTTTCCCAGCATCAGGGTTTTTCCTAATGAGTCAGCTCTTCATATCAGGTGACCAAAGTATTGGAACCTCAGCTTCAGCATCAGTCCTTCCAATGAATATTCTTGACTGGTTTGATCTCCTTGCAGTCCAAGGGACTCTCAAGAGTCTTCTCCAACACCACAGTTCAAAAGCATCAATTCTTCGGTGCTCAGGCTTCTTTCGGAGAAGGCAATGGCACCCCACTCCAGTACTTTTACCTTGAAAATCCGATGGACAGAGAAGACTGGTAGGCTGTAGTCCATGGGGTCGCTAAGAGTTGGACATGACTGAACGACTTCAGTTTCACTTTTCACTTTCATACATTGGAAAAGGAAATGGCAACCCACTCCAGTGTTCTTGCCTGGAGAATCCCAGGGATGGAGGAGCCTGGTGGGCTTCCGTCTATGGGTTCACACAGAGTTGGACACGACTGAAGTAATTTAGCAGCAGCAGCAGCCTTCTTTATGGTCCAACTCTCACATCCATGCATAACTACTAGAAAAACTATAGCTTTAATTAGATGGACTTTGTTGGCAAAGTAATGTCTCTGCTTTTTAATATGAGACCAGTTTGGACATGTGAACATGGTGATGGTGAGATCGCTAGAGCCCCAAGAGATTGCAGATGTCAGCGTCCAGATGTGCAGCCCCAGCAGAGCAGGAATGTATCAGGGACAGTGGCGGATGTGCACTGCTACAGGACACTACTATGGAGATGTCATCTGGGTCATTCTCAGTGTGGAAGTGGGTGGACTTTTAGGAGTCACGCAGCAGCTGTCATCTTTTGAAACGGAGTTCAACACACAGCCACATCGCAAGGTAGAAGGAAACTTCAACCCGTTTGCCTCTCCCCAAAAGAACCGACAATCAGATGAAAACAACTTAAAAGACCCTGGGGGTTCCGAGTTTGACTCGATCAGCAAAAACACATGGGCTCCTGCTCCTGACCAAACCGAGCAAGATGAGAATAGACTCTCACAGAACTCTGTAAATCTATCCCCCAGCAGTCACGCAAACAACTTATCAGTAGTGACTTACAGTAAGGGGCTCCACGGGCCTTACCCCTTCGGCCAGTCTTAAATGGGTGTCAGCAAGAAGAAAAACTAACAAAAGACAGAAGGCTTGACTCTGGGTGGGGAAGGGCAAGGGGTTCCTCTGGATTGCAGACCACATCGCACAGACCCCTGGCTCTGACCCCCGTCCTGGAAGAAGAGGAAGACGCAGAAAAGACTAGTTTTGAGTAAACTCAGTGTGCATGTGTGAATGCCGAGTCGCAGGAGTGGTGTTGAGGCTACCAAGAAGAGATCCATGCAGCCACTTTGGGCTTTGTTTGTTAGGTGTCAGTCTAACAAGTCACTAGGTTGCTCGGGAAGGAAAAGAAAAAATGTTTAAATGGGGGAAAAAAGCCATCTTTTTAAACAAAAATAATAATAATAATAATATGCTGTCTAGGTCTGTCATAGCTTTTATTCCAGCGAGCAAGTGTCTTTTAATTTCATGGCTGCAGTCACCATCTGCAGTGAT
The DNA here is from genome assembly GCA_006410935.1 of Redunca redunca. Classification (NCBI taxonomy): domain Eukaryota; kingdom Metazoa; phylum Chordata; class Mammalia; order Artiodactyla; family Bovidae; genus Redunca; species Redunca redunca. The sequence goes on along the minus strand of SJYQ01001833.1, from coordinate 997,931 downwards.
TTTGGAGCCCAAGAAAATAAAGTCTGTCACTGTTTCCGTCGTTTCCCCATCTATTTGCCATGAAGTGATGAGACCGGATGCCATGATCTTAGTTTTTTGAATGTTGAGTTTTAAGCCAACTCTCCTCTTTCACCTTCATCAAGAGGCTCTTTAATTTCTCTTCACTTTCTGCCATAAGGATAGTGTCATCTTCATATCTAAGGTTATTGCTATTTCTCCTGGCAATCTTGATTCCAGCTTGCACTTTATCCAGTCCAGCATTTCAGATGATGTACTCTGCATATAAGTTAAATAAGCAGGGTGACAGTATACAGCTTTGGCATACTCCTTTCCCAATTTGGAACCAGTCTGTTGTTCCATGTTCAGCTCTAACTGCTGCTTCTTGACCTGCATATAGGTTTATCAGGATATACTCATAATGGTACACTAATGTGCAAGTAAAATAAATGAACTAGAGCCACATATAACATGGTTATTTCTCAGAAACTTAACACTTAATGAAGAGAATACGTGCCTTGGACTTCCATGGTGCTACAGTGGATACAAATCCACCTGCCAATGCAGCGTACATGGGTTTTATCCTTAGTCCAGGAAGATTCCACATGTAGCGGAGCAACTAATCCCATATGCCACAACTACTGAGCCCACACGCTCTAGAGCCCATGCTTCACAAGAGAAGTCACCACAATGAGAAGCCTGTGCATCTCAACAAAGAGGCAGTCCCCATTTACTGCAACTAGAGACAGCCTGCGTGCAACAACAAAGAATTAGCACAACCATAAATAAATAATTTTTTTAAAGAAAAGACATGGATCATAATGATGTCTCTAATATCATATAAAAATGTTTAAATATACACATTAAAAAACAGTTTGTGCTTCTTGCAGACA
>SJYQ01001833.1:956320-996715 GCA_006410935.1 Redunca redunca | reverse complement strand
AGTTAAAAATCTCTCTTTGCTTTTAATGTCAAGGTTTCTTAAGATTTGTCAAACTCTTTTTATGATAATCCATGAAATTACTACTCTTTGTTACTACTATTGTTACTATTTAAACTACTATTTGTTACTATTTGCAACAAATATCCCCATTGTATTCCATGAAGTATTTTCTTTACTTCTTAACAATGAAAAATCTTCAACATTGAGAGTAAGAAAATAAAAGCCAAGAACTTGTATGAGTGTTGAGAACAGAGATGCGATCAAATTGCTCATCATTAGTTGTTACTCTCTTCTAATGTTCTGAGGAAATTAAAATCTATATACAAGCACTAGCTGATGAAAGGGAATTATAATAAGTAATAGAAGGTAACTGTGTAAACCGTGAGGTACTTATTAATTATCTGGTGATTTCATAGCAATGCAGATTAGTCTACTTGTGTTTAAAGGAAGCAAAGAAAATCAAACCTGCTGGCAACAGGAAAAAAAAATTCTTCATTATGAACTTAATATCTTGCAAATGTCTATCTGGAAATCTATTAAAATAACATATATAGATAAACATATGCATACAGACCTAAAAAATACAGGGTAGTATTAAAAATACTTAACAAACAGTATGGCATGGGCATTAGGAAATCAGAAAAACATACTGACCAGTCAGAAGAGAAGCTGACTGTAAACAAAAGGCAAATCAGACACTACAATTAAGGGGAGAAGAAAAATAAAAATAATGCTCATTTCCTTACCCCGTATGGTCCTGTTTTTTTTTTTTTCATTTGATAGCCATGCTTCTCAAACTTTAATGTCATATGAATCCACTAGATATCTTGATAAAATGCAGATTCTAATTAAAGAGGTCTAGATGGGTTATAAATCCATGATATTTAAAATGTGGTCCTCAGTGCATCAAAATATGCACCATCTGAGAGCTTGTTAAAAGTGCAAAATCTCAGGGCTGAAAAAGAATCATCTTGACAAGACCTCTGGACAATTCATATCTCAAATATTAGAGTTGAGGGGCGGTCCTAAAATGGCGGAGGAATAGGATGGGGAGACCACTTTCTCCCCAACAAATTCATCAAAAGAACATTTGAACACTTAGTAAATTCCACAAAACAACTTCTGAATGCTGGCAGAGGACATCAGGCACCCAGAAAAGCAGCCCGTTGCCTTCAAAAGAAGGTAGGAAAAAAATATAAAAGATTAAAAGAGAGACAAAGAGGTAGGGAAGGAGATCCGTAGCAGGCTGCTGCTGCTAAGTCACTTCAGTCGTGTCCGACTCTATGCGACCCCATAGACAGCAGCCCACCAGGCTCCCCTGTCCCTGGGATTCTCCAGGCAAGAACACTGGAGTGGGTTGCCATTTCCTTCTCCCATGCATGAAAGTGAAAAGTGAAAGTGAAGTCACCCAGTCATGTCTGACTCTTCACGATCCCATGGACTGCAGCCCACCAGGCTCTTCCATCCATGGGATTTTCCAGGCAAGAGTACTGGAGTGGGGTGCCAAAGGAGTCTTAAAAAAGAGAGAAATTTCCAAAAACCAGGAAATACTCTCACTGCCGAGTCTGTGGCAAGCCTTGGAATCACAGAGGGCAACATAATGGGGAGGAAAAATTAATAAATAATTAAAACCCACAGATAACATGCCCAACAGTAACTAACAGCAGAGAAGCAGCGCGGACGCCCACATCTGCCACTAGCAAGCGGGGGCTGTGCAGGGAGGCGCAGGCTGCATTGCTTAGAGTAAGGACCAGGCCTGAATGTCCCGGGGGCAATCTGAGGGAACTAACTTAAGATAGCAAACCAGACTGTGGGATAGCTACCCTGAGAAAAGCCCTAACCTAAGACACCACTTGGAAAATACCGTGGACGGAGGACCCTGGTAGGCCAAAGTCCATGGAGTCACTGAGGGTTGGACACAACTAAGCGACTTCACTTTCACTTTTCACTTTCATGCATTGGAGAAGGAAATGGCAACCCACTCCAGTGTTCTTGCCTGGAGAATCCCAGGGACAGGGGAGCCTGGTGTGCTGCCATCTATGGGGTCACACAGAGTCAGACACGACTGAAGTGACGTAGCAGCAAGACACTGCCAGGTCTGCTCACAGAACACAGGACTGAGCAGAGCTAGCCGGCTGTGGACCGGCCCATCCCCCGCCTTAGACAGGTAGGCAAGGGCAGCCAGAGCCGGAAGGGGCCAATCACAGCCCCAGAGAGGCATTATCTACCAAACTGCAAGCAGGCTTCATAGCTAACCAAGACTTCTTGGGATTCTGGACAGTCAACATCTGCCTGAGAAGGTGTGCTGATTGTACACCCAAACCTAGTGGCAGGGGCGGGGGAGTCAATAAGTCGTAGTGACCGCACTCACCAAACACTTGGTCACCTGAGCTGCTCGGACCTGGCAAGGGCACAAAACGCAGGCCCAACTGAGTCTGCGCCTCTGAGGACTACCCAAGTACCTGAACCTGAGCGGCTTAGACCTGGGAAGTGCATAGAACCCAGGGCCAGCCTCAGACAGTTTCCGGCAGAGCAACCTTCAGCCTAAGCAGTGTAGACAGGGAAAGCACACACGCTGAGAGCGGGGGCAAGCCCAGTGTGGCTGAGACACTGTGAGCACATGCCAGTGTTATTTGTTTGCAGTGTTCCTCTCTCCCCACAGCACGACTGAACAAGTGAGCCTAAAAATGTGACCACCTTCGCCACATTGTGTCAGGGCAGAAATTAGACACTGAAGAGACCAGCAAACACAAGAAGCCAAAATAAACAGAGGGAATCACCTTGGAAGTGACAGGTGCAACAGATTAAAACCCTGTAGTTAGCACTGACTACATTGGAGGGGGCCTATAAATCTTGAGAAATATAAGTCAGATCAAGGAACTATATGAAAATGAACTGACCCCACCCTGTCCACAACGACACCAGAGAAAGTCCTACACATATTTTTACTATTATCATTCTTAAAATTTATTTTTTTTATTTTAAGTCCTCTGTTACTTCTTTAACTTTCATTTTTATAACCTACTATTANGCAAACCTCATATATATATATATATATTTTTACAATTTTTGTGACTTTTTTTTTCCCTTTAATATTGTATTTTTGAAAATCCAACCTCTACGCTAGATTTTTTTAATCCTTTCTTTTTGGTATTTGTTGTCACTTTTGTACCTTTAAGAATCTAATCTTCATACCCAGTTTAACTTAGGAGTGAGATTACTGGCTTGACTACTCTCTCCCCCTTTGGACTCCCCTTTTTTCTCCACGAGGTCACCTCTATCTACTTCCTCCCCCTTCTCTTCTCTACCCAACTTGGTGAATCTTTTGTGTGTTCCAGGCTGTGGAGAACACTTAGGGAACTGATTACTGGCTGGATCTGTCTCTCCCTTTTGATTCCCCCTTTTATCCTCCTGGCTACCTCTGTCTCCTTCCTACCTCTTCTCTGTGAACATCTCTGAGAGGTCCAGACTGTGGAGAGCACATAGGGAAGTGATTACAGGCTAGCTTGTTCTATCCCCTTTTGTTTCCCCCATCTTCTCCAGGTCACCTCTATCTCCCTCTCCCTCTTCTCTTCTCCATGTAACTCTGTGAACCCTCACAGTGGACAAACTTTTCATCTTTAACCTAGATGCTTTATCAACAGTGCTGTATAGATGGAGAAGTCTTGAGACTACTGTAAGAATAAGACCAAAAACCAGAGGCAGGAGGCTTAAGTCCAAATCCTGAGAACACCAGAGAACTCCTGACTCCAGAGAACATTAATCAATAGGAGCTCATCAAATACCTCCATACCTACACTGAAACCAAGCACCACCCAAGGGCCAACAAGTCCCAGAGCAAGACGTACCATGCAAATTCTCCAGCAACACAGGAACATAGCCCTGAGCTTCAATATACAGGCTGCCCAAAGTCACACCAAACCCACTGACATCTCAAAACTCATTACTGGGCACTTCACTGCACTCCAGAGAGAAGAAATCCACCTCCACCCACCAGAACACCAACACAAGCTGCCCTAACCAGGACACCTTGATAAGCCACTTGTCCAACCTTACCCACAGTGAGGAAACTCCACAAGAAAGAGAACTCCACAAACTGCCAGAATACAGAAAGTCCACCCCAAACACAGCAATCTAAACAAGATGAAGAGGCAGAGAAATTCTCAGCAGGTAAAGGAACAGGATAAATGCCCACCAAACCAAACAAAAGAGGAAGAGATACGGAATCTACCTGATAAAGAATTCAGAAAATGATAGAGAAAATGATCCAAAATCTTGAAAAGAAAATGGAGCTACAGATAAATAGCCTGGAGACAAGGATTGAGAAGACCCAAGAAAGGTTTAACAAGGACCTAGAACAAATTAAAAAGTCAATATATAGTGAATAATGCAATAAATGAGATCAAAAACACTCTGGAGGGAAACAACAGTAGCATAATGGAGGCAGAAGATAGGATAAGTGAGGTAGAAGATAGAATGGTAGAAATAAATGAAACATAGGGAAAAAAAGAAAAACGAATTAAAAGAAATGAGGACAATCTCAGAGACTTCTGGGACAATGATAAATGCCCCAACATTCGAATCATAGGTGTCCGAGGAGAAGAGGAAGAAAAAAAGAAAGACCATGAGAAAATACTTGAGGAGATAATAGTTGAAAACTTCCCGAAAATGGGGAAGGAAATAATCACCCAAGTCCAAGAAACCCAGAGAGTCCCTAACAGGATAAACCCAGGGCGAAACACCCCAAGACACATATTAATCAAATTAACAAAGATCAAACACAAAGAACAAATATTAAAAGCAGCAAGGGAAAAACAACAAATAACACACAAGGGGATTCCCATAAGGATAACAGCTGATCTTTCAATAGAAACTCTTCAGGCCAGGAGGCAATGGCAGGACATAGTTAAAGAGATGAAAGAAAATAACCTACAGCCCAGATTACTGTACTCAGCAAGAATCTCATTCAAATATGAAGGAGAAATCAAAAGTTTTACAGACAAGCAAATGCTGAGAGAATTCAGCGCCACCAAACGAGCTCTCCAACAAATGCTAAAGGACCTTCTCTAGACAGGAAACACGAAAAGGGTACATAAATTCGAACCCAAAGCAATAAAGTAAATGGCAATGGGATCATACTTATCAATAATTACCTTAAATGTAAATGTGTTGAATGACCCAACCAAAAGACAAAGACTGGCTGAATGGATACAAGACCCCTATATATGTTGTCTACAAGAGACCTCAAAACAAGGGACATATACAGACTGAAAGTAAAGGGCTGGAAAAAGATATTCCACACAAATAAACACCAAAAGAAAGCAGGAGTAGTAATACTCATATCAGATAAAACAGACTTCAAAACAAAGGCTGTGAAAAGAGACAAAGAAGGATACTACATAATGACCAAAGGATCAATCCAAGAAGACATAAAAATTATGAATATATATGCACCCAACATAGGAGCACCACAATATGTAAGACAAATGCTAACAAGCATGAAACAGGAAATTAACAATAACACAACAATAGTGGGAGATTTTAATACCCCACTCACACCTATGGATAGATCAACTAAACAGAAAATTAACATGGAACAACAAACCTTAAATGATACAATAGACCAGTTAGACCTAATTAACATCTATAGGACATTTCACCCCAAAACAATGAATTTCACCTTTTCTCAAGTGCACATGGAACTTCTCCGGGATAGATCACATCCTGGGCCATAAATCTAGCCTTGGTAAATTCAAAAAAAATTGAAATCATTCCAAGCATCTTTTCTGCCCACAATAGAGTAAGATTAGATCTCAGTAACAGGAGAAAAACTGTTAAAAATTCCAACATATGGAGGCTAAACTACACGCTGCTGAATAACCAGCAAATCACAGAAGAAATCAAAATGTGCATCAGTTCAGTTCAGTTGCTCAGTCGTATCCGACTCTTTGCAACACCATGAATCACAGCACACCAGGCCTCCCTGTCCATCACAAACTCCCGGAGGTCACCCAGTCTCATGTCCATCAGGTCAGTGATGCCATCCAGCCATCTCATCCTCTGTCGTCCCCTTCTCCTCCTGCCCCCAATCCCTGCCAGCATCAAAGTCTTTTCCAAGGAGTCAACTCTTTGCATGAGGTGGCCAAAGTACTGGAGTTTCAGCTTTAGCATCATTCCTTCCAAAGAAATCCCAGGGTTGATCTCCTTCAAAATGGACTGGTTGGATCTCCTTGCAGTCCAAGGGACTCTCAAGAGTCTCCTCCAACACCACAGTTCAAAAGCATCAATTCCTCGGTGCTCAGCCTTCTTCACAGTCCAACTCTCACATCCATACACGACCACTGGAAAAACCATAGCCTTGACTAGACGGACCTTAGTCAGCAAAGTAATGTCTCTGCTTTTGAATATACTGTCTAGGTTGGTCATAACCTTTCTTCCAAGGAGTAAGCGTCTTTTAATTTCATGGCTGCAGTCACCATCTGCAGTGATTTTGGAGCCCAAAAAAATAAAGTCTGACACTGTTTCCACTGTTTCCCCATCTATTTCCCATGAAGTGATGGGACCTGATGCCATGATCTTCATTTTCTGAATGTTGAGCTTTAAGCCAAATTTTTCACTCTCCTGTTTTACTTTCATCAAGAGGATTTTTAGCTCCACTTCACTTTCTGCCATAAGGATGGGGTCATCTGCATATCTGAGGTTATTGATATTTCTCCAGGCAATCTTGATTCCACCTTGTGTTTCTTCCAGTCCAGCATTTCTCATGATGCACTCTGCATAGAAGTTCAATAAGCAGGGTGACAATATACAGCCTTGACATACTCCTTTTCCTATTTGGAACCAGTCTTGTTCCATGTCCAGTTCTAACTGTTGCTTCCTGGCCTGCATACAGATTTCTCAAGAGGCAAGACAGGTGGTCTGGTATTCTCATCTCTTTCAGAATTTTCCACAGTTTATTGTGATCCACACAGTCAAAGGCTTTGGCATAGTCAATAAAGCAGAAATAAATGTTTTTCTGGAACTCTCTTGCCTTTTCCATGATCCAGTGGATGTTGGCAATTTGATCTCTGGTTCCTCTGCCTTTCCTAGAAATGAATGAAAATGAAAACACAACAACCCAAAACCTGTGGGACACTATGAAAGCAGTGCTAAGGGGAAGGTTCATAGCAATATAAGCATACCTCAATAAACAAGAAAAAAGTCACATAAGTAACCTAACTCTACACCTAAAGCAACTAAAACAGAAAGAAATGAAGAACCCCATGGTTAGTAGGAGGAAAGAAATCTTAAGAAATAAGGCAGATATAAACGCAAAAGAAACAAAACAGACCATAGCAAAAATCAACAAAGCCAAAAGCTGGTCTTTGAGAGGATAAATAACATTGACAAACCATTAGCCAGACTCATCAAGAAACAAAGGGAGAAGAATCAAATCAATAAAATTAGAAATGAAAATGGAGAGATCACAACAGACAACACAGAAATACAAAGGATCATAAGAGACTACTATCAGCAATTATATGCCAATAAAATGGACAACTTGGAAGAAATGAACAAATTCTTAGAAAAGTACAACTTTCCAAAACTGAACCAGGAAGAAATAGAAAATCTTAACAGACCCATCACAAGCACAAGAATTAAAACTGTATCAGAAATCTTCCAACAAAGAAAAGCCCAGGTCCAGAAGGCTCCACAGCTAAATTCTACCAAAAATTTAGAGAAGAGCTAACTGCTATCCTACTGAAACTCTTCCAGAAAATTGCAGAGGAAAGTGAACTTCCAAACTCATTCTATGAGGCCACCATCACCCTAATACCAAAACCTGACAAAGATGCCACAAAAAAAGAAAACTACAGGCTAATACCACTGATGAACATAGATGCAAAAATCCTTAACAAAATTCTGGCAATCAGAATCCAACAGCACATTAAAAAGATCATACACCATGACCAAGTGGGCTTTATCCCAGGGATGCAAGGATTCTTCAATATCCGTAAATCAATCAATGTAATACACCACATTAACAAATTGAAAAATAAAAGCCATATGATTATCTCAATACATGCAGAGAAAGCCTTTGACAAAATTCAACATCCATTTATGATAAAAAAAAAAAAAACCTCTCTAGAAACTCTTTAGAAAGTAGGAATAGAAGGAACACACCTCAGCATAATAAAAGCTATATATGACAAACCCACAACAAACATTTTCCTCAATGGTGAAAAATTGAAAGTTATTTCCCCTAAAGTCAGGAACAAGACAAGGGTGCCCACTTTCACCACTACTATTCAACATAGTTTTGGAAGTTTGGGGCACAGCAATCAGAACAGAAAAAGAAATAAAAATTAATCCAAATTGGAAAAGAAGAAGTAAAATTCTCATTGTTTGCAGATGACATGATCCTCTACATAGAAAACCCTAAAGACTCCACCAGAAAATTACTAGAGCTAATCAATGAATATAGTAAAGTTGCAGGATATAATATCAACACACAAAAATCCCTTGCATTTCTATACACTAATAATGAGAAAATAGAAAGAAATTAAGGAAACAATTCCATTCACCATTGCAATGAAAAGAATACAATACTTAGGAATCTATCTACCTAAAGAAACTAAAGACCTATATATAGAAAACTATAAAATGCTGGTGAGAGAAATCAAAGAGGACACTAATAGATGGAGAAATATACCATGTTCATGGATGAGAAGAATCAATATAGTGAAAATGAGTATACTACCCAAAGCAATCTATAGATTCAATGCAATCCCTATCAACCTACAAACGGTATTTTTCACAGAGCTAGAACAAACAATTTCACAGTTTGTATGCAAATACAAAAACTCTCAAATAGCCAAAGCAATCTTGAGAAAGAAGAATGGAACTGGAGGAATCAACCTGCCTGACTTCAGGCTATACTACAAAGCCACAGTCATCAAGACAGTATGGTACTGGCACAAAGACAGAAATATAGATCAATGGAACAAAATAGAAATCCCAGAGATAAATCCATGCACCCATGGACATCTTATCTTTGACAAAGGAGGCAAGAATATACAATCAAGAAAAGACAATCTCTTTAACAAGTGGTGCTTGGAAAATTTGTCAACCACTTGTAAAAGAATGAAACTAGAACACTTTCTAACACCAAACACAAAAATAAACTCAAAATGGATTAAAGATCTAAACATAAGACCAGAAACTATAAAACTCCTAGAGGAGAACATAGGCAAAACTCTCTCTGACATACATCACAGCAGGATCCTCTATGACCTACCTCTCAGAATACTGGAAATAAAAGCAAAAATAAACAAATAGGATCTAATTAAAATTAAAAGCTTCTGGAAACAACCTAGATGTCCATCAGCAGATGAATGGATAAGAAAGCTGTGGTACATATACACATTGGAGTATTACTCAGCCATTAAAAAGAATACATTTGAATCAGTTCTAATGAGATGGATGAAACTGGAGCCTATTATACAGAGTGAAGTAAGCCAGAAAGAAAAACACCAATACAGTATACTAACACATATATATGGAATTTAGAAAGTTGGTAATGATAACCCTGTATGCGAGACAGCAAAAGAGACACAGATGTATAGAACAGACTTTTGGACTCTGAGGGAGAGGGAGAGGCTGGGATGATTTGGGAGAATGGCATTGAAACATGTATACTATCGTATAAGAAACGAATCGCCAGTCTATGTTCGATACAGGATACAGGATGCTTGGGGCTGGTGCACGGGGATGATCCAGAGAGATGATATGGGGTGGGAGGTGGGAGGGGGTTTCGGGATTGGGAATTCATGTACACCCGTGGTGGATTCATGTCAATGTATGGCAAGACCAATACAGTATTGTAAAGTAAAATAAAGTAAAAATAAAAATTAAAAAAAAAATTAAAAGCCTCTGCACAACAAAGGAAACTATAAGCAAGGTGAAAAGACAGCCTTCAGAATGGGAGAAAATAATAGCAAATGAAGCAACTAACAAACAACTAATCTCAAAAATATACAAGCAACTCCTGCAGCTCAATTACAGAAAAATAAACGACCCAATCAAAAATTGGGCCAAAGAACTAAACAGACATTTCTCCAAAGAAGACATTCAGATGGCTAACAAACACATGAAAAGATGCTCAACATCACTCATTGTCAGGGAAATGCAAATCAAAACCACAATGAGATACCATTTCATGCCAGTCAGAATGGCTGCTATCCAAACGTCTACAAGCAATAAATGCTGGAGAGGGTGTGGAGAAAATGGGACCCTCTTACACTGTTGATGGTAATGCAGACTAGTACAGCCACTATGGAGAACAGTGTGGAGATTCCTTAAAAAACTGCAAATAGGACTGCCATACAACCCAGCAATCCCACTGCTGGGCACAGTGGGATTCCTCCCACACTGAGGAAACCAGAATTGAAAGAGACACGTGTACCCCAATGTTCATCGCAGCACTGTTTATAATAGCCAGGACATGGAACCAACCTAGATGTCATCAGCAAATGAATGGATAAGAAAGCAGTGGTATATATACACAATGGAGTATTACTCAGCCATTAAAAAGAATCCATTTGAATCAGTTCTAATGAGGTGGATGAAACTGAAGCCTATTATACAGAGTGAAGTAAGCCAGAAAGTAAAACACCAATACAGTATAATAACACATATATATAGAATTTAGAAAGATGGTAACAATAACCCTGTATGCAAGACGGCAAAAGAGACACAGATGTATAGAACAATCTTTTGGACTCTGTGTAGAGGGCCAGAGTGGGATGATTGGGGAGAATGTCATTGAAACAGGTATAATATCATATGTGAAACAAATCGCCAATCCAGGTTCAATGCATAATATAAGATGCTCGGGGCTGGTGCACTGGGATGACCCAGAGGGATGGGATGGGGAGGGAGGTGGGAGGGGTGTTCAGGATGAGGAACACGTGTACATCCATGATGGATTCATGTTGATGTATGGCAAAACCCAATACAATATTGTAAAGTAATTAGCCTCCAATTAAAATAAATAAATTAATATTTTTTTAAAAAATAGAGTTGAGAAGCACTAGTTATATGACATATTTATGATCTGAAACCTCCAAGAGATCAAAGACAAGAGGGGGGTGGGGAAGATTTTACAGAATAAAAAAGGATGCAATAAATATAACAACTAAATAAAACATGTGGAAGTTGGTATAGGGTATCTCTAGGTAGAATGGTACTAGAAAATTGCTATTAATTCTATTAAATGTGACAATAGCATATGGGACAATATCAATGTATAATAACTGGAACCTAAGAAGGAGCAGGAGGAGAAAAATTATGTGAGTTCTAGAAAACTCAAAACTATAAGATATAAATTTTCCAAAAGTGAGCTACAGATTCTACAATCTGCCAGTGAAAATCTCAGAAGGATGCTCTTACAGAAATTGATGCTACTTTCTCCATTCATCCCACTCTCTCCTTCCCCCACTGAGTCCACAAGTCCATTCTCTGTATCTAAGTCTATGTATATACACTACCATGTGTAAAATAGATAGCTGGTGAGAAGCTGCCATACAACACAGGGAGCCCAGCCTGGTGTTTTTTGAAGAGCTAGAAAGGTGGGATGGGAGGAAGGGAGAGAGGCTCAAGAGTGAGCTGGTAAATGTATAATTATTGGTGATTTGTATGGTTGCACAGCAAAAACCAACACAACATTGTAAATCAATTTTCACCCAATTAAAAATAAAAAATTTTTAAAAAGAAATTGACGTTGATTCTAAAATTATATAGAAATGCAAAGAACATAGTATAACCAAAATTTTTTGGTAAAAAACAAAGTTGGAGACTTACACTATTTGATTTCAATATTTACTATAAATCTACCATAAATCAACACAGTGTAGTTTTGGTGTTAGGTGTTTAGGTCAAAGGAACTGTAGAAAGAATCCAAAAAAGATCCACTTATATAAAGCAGTTGTACAAGCTGAAACTGTGGTAAGTGATCTTAATAATCAATTTTGAAAAAAAAAAAAAACAATTGTTTTGTGACCTTTACATATGTTTGTTAAAGCGTTGAAAACTCTCTTGTGTGTGTGCAACAGCTTGTACCCAGCTCTTTGTGAGTTCATGGACTATAGCCTGCCAGGCTCCTCTGTCCATAGGATTCTCCAGGCAAGAAGACTGGAGTAGGTAGCCATGCTACCTACTCCAGGGATCTTCCTGATACAGGGATCAAACCTACATCTCTTAAGTCTCCTGCATTGGCAGGTGGGTTCTTTACCACTAGTGCCACCTGGGAAGCCCAAATATGCTTTACTGTTGGTTATAAACATATAGGGAAATGTTTTTAAATAAAACTGATAATTACTCAACATATTGTCATTTATAAATTAGTTTTGGAGAAGGTAATCCTAAGAACAAGACCACCAGTTGACCTGTGAGCTATGCCTAGGCAAACTTAGAGTTCTTTTATACCCTCTCTTGCCCATAGGCTGTGCATTCCACACCTTCCCCATGCTGGAAATTGCCCAAGAACACAGCCTTGAGTTAGTAAGGTGGTGTTGAAACCATTTGACTGAGTCTAATTAAAGGCTCTATATAAACTATTAAGGTTCCGGCAGACAACTGTGGAAATCCATTTATATTGCAGCCACCCAAGACAAACTTCATATACACGTTTTCTTGCTTATTAAACCAGCCACCTACCAAGCTAGAGTCGTCTGCCTCTTTCTTCAGTATCTCCCTACCCTCTGCTTATGAGGGCCTTTTTATGAAGACCCAGAAACTCCCAAGGAGGTGTTTTCTTTATAAACACACACACACACATATGACCTCCAACTTATGATCATTGGAATCGCAATTTTTCAACTTTACAATGGTACAGAAACAATATACATTCAGTAGTAACTCTGTTTTGAATTTTGACCTTTCCCTGGGCTAGAAGGAAATGGCAACCCACTCCAGTATTTTGGCCTGGGAAATCCCATGGACAGAGGGCAGACTACAGTCCATGAGGTCGCAAAGAGTCGGACACGACTGAAGTGACTAAGCTTGCTGGGCTAGTAATATGTGGTATGTTACTCCGTCCTAATGTGGGCAGTGGCAGAGAGCCACAGCTCCCAGTCAGCCACACAATCACCAGTATAAACAATTGATACACTAACAACCATTCTGTTTCTCACTTTCAGTACTGTATTCAATAAATTACATGAGATACTCAACACTTTATTATGAAATAGGCTTTGCATTAGATGACTTTTACCTAACTGTATGCTAATTTAAGTGTTCTGAGCAGATTTAAAGTTCAGTTCAGTTCAGTCGTCCAGTCGTGTCCGACTCTTTGCAACCCCATGAACCTCAGCACGACAGGCCTCCATGTCCATCATCAACTCCCAGGGTCCACCCAAACACATGTCCATCGAGTTGATGATGCCATCCAACAATATCATCCTCTGCCGTCCACTTCTCCTCTAGCTCTCAATATTTCCCAGCATCAGGGTCTTTTCCAATGAGTCAGCTGATCTCATCAGGTGGCCAAGGTATTGGAGTTTCAGCTTCAACATCAGTTCTTTCAATGAACATCCAGGACTGATTTCCTTTAGGATGGACTGGTTGGATCTCCTTGCAGTCCAAGGGACTCTCAAGAGTATTCTCCAACACCACAGTTCAAAAGCATCAACTCTTCAGTGCTCAGCTTTCTTTATAGTTCAACTCTCACATCCATACATGACCACTGGAAAAACCATAGCCTTGACTAGATGGACTTTTGTTGGCAAAGTAATGTCTCTACTTTTTAATATGCTGTCTAGGTTGGTCATAACTTTTCTTCCAAGGAGTAAATGTCTTTTAATTTCATGGCTGCAATCACCATCTGCAGTGATTTTGGAGCCCAGAAAAATAAAGTCAGCCACTGTTTCCACTATTTCTCCATCTATCTGCCATGAAGAGATGAGAGAGCTTAGTTTTCTGAATGCTGAGCTTTAAGTCAACTTTTTCACTCTCCTCTTTCACTTTCATCAAGAGGCTTTTTAGCTCCTCTTCACTTTCTGCCATAAGGGTGGGGTCATCTGCATATCTGAGGTTATTGATATATCTCCCAGCAATCTTGATCCCAGCTTGTACTTCATCCAGCCAAGCGTTTCTCATGATGTACTCTGCATATAAGTTAAATAAGCAGGGTGACAATATACAGCCTTGACGTACTCCTTTTCCTATTTGGAAACAGTCTGTTGTTCCATGTCCAGTTCTAACTGTTGCTTCCTGACCTGCATATAGGTTTTTCGAGAGGCAGGTCAGGTGGTCTGGTATTCCCATCTCTTTCAGAATTTTCCACAGTTTATTGTGATCCACAGAGTCAAAGGCTTTGGCATAGTCAATAAAGCAGAAATAGATGTTTTTCTGGAACTCTCTTGCTTCTTCGATGATCCAGCGGATGGATGTTGGCAATTTTATTTCTCATTCCTCTGCCTTTTCTAAAATCAGCTTGAACATCTGGAACTTTGCAGCTCACGTTTTGCTGAAGCCTGGCTTAGAGAATTTTGAGCATTACTTTACTAGCGTGTGAGATGAGTGCAATTGTGTGGTAGTTTGAGCATTCTTTGGCATTGCCTTTCTTTGGATGTAATACAGAGCAAGCATCTTTTCTGGACCTGTCTGAGTTTGGATTGGCTTCCACCATTTTATCTTTGCATTTCTTTTTCATTTTTTCCAGGAGGAATGGTGGCTTCTCCTACTACTTTCCCATGTAATTAAAGAGAAGAAGGAGTCAAAGATGAAGTAGAGCTCTCAACAGAAAAATTCATGTGTAACAGCTGCTCCTGTTAATTCTGTTCATCATTTTTCTTGTGATTTCTCACTCTTTTAGAACCATCTTAGCTCCATGAATGTGGTCAAGGCTCTTCTTTCATAAAGGTTATTAGTCAAGGCAAGGTTTTACAATCATTGGTGAAGGAACAAGAACACTGGTCTTAGAGTTAGTTCTGGACTCAAGAGTCAGCTCTATCACTCCATGACTGTGAACAAGCCAATTAACCTCTCTGGGCCTGTTTTCCAAATGACCATCTATTTAATGGACAGAATAATACCCAAGCTACCTTATTAAAAGAAGTAGTATGAAGGACAAATGAAACGATGTATGTCTCAAAGCACTTTGTAAAACATGAGACTATGACTCTTCTTCAATATGAATTTGGAAAAGAATTCAAAAAGCATTCCTAGATATTTTTTTCTGGACAAAACAAAACAAAATTAAACGGAAAAAAAAAAAAAAAGGAGAGCCGAGCGGGGCGACCTGCTGCCCCGGACCAGAGCCTGCGAAGCTCTCCGGGGCACTCCCCACCGAGGCCTGCAGGGGGCCGCCCCGCGAGGGGATGGCGCCCTCGGGAGCAGGCATCTCGGGGTCCAGACCCTCGCAGGGTGCCAGGGCCAGTTGGGGATGCGTCGCTGTTCTCCCCGACCCTTTGGCCCAGTTTCTCGGGCCCCAGACCCGGGGCTGTGGGGTTTGCCTGCCACAAATCCCCTACGTTCAGGTGTGCATCTGGCAGTCCTCTAGGATCTCCAGAGACACTGACTGGACAGGACTCTGACTTGGAGGGACCATGGAACAGTATGCCGCAAACAGCAACAGCTCAGCAGAGCAGATTGTTGTGCAGGCCGGACAGATTCAGCAGCAGGTATGGAGGCAAAACTGCTCTAAACGTCACAGCAGTGGAGGTGATAATAGCACTTCTCAGTTCTGCATTTGAGAGGCATCAGATCTTCTAGTGGGTCTGCTGACTTATGCTGAAGTACTTTTTGAAGATTGGATTTATTGTGATTTCTCTGATTTTCTCTGTTCAGAAGTCTATCCAGTCCATAATTACTTAGAATTTGATGTCATGGGTTCCTGGTTTAATAAACTGCCCCCTTTTATCTTACTAGAAATCAAAAATACCTAGTCTGTTTTCAGATGGAGCTTTGAAGGGTGGTTTTGTTTTCCTGGATTAAATTTGGTTGTTTCTCTTATTGATTAAGCCATCTTGTGGTCTGGTAAGGCTTTGGCCACAATAGACAAACTAAGATAGCTTCTAAGAAATCCAGTATTTAATTTGATCCATCACAGTGTTTATTTTGAAAACCTCTAGTTCAATATGAAGATAATAGGTATCCACACTTACGGATAAGCACATATTAGAAAGGATTTCTGCTGCTGGTTTATTCCTAATTAAGATAGGTTGCCTTCTTGAATTTATACACAGATTACATTTTCTGATTATATATACCTGGGTTTGTTTTAGGAAAACTTCTCTTGTTTTTTCTCCCTAGAAGAAAATAAATTTATTGTGCATTGATTTGGCCTATAGGCCAAAATTGAAACTGTTTTGTTACCAAAATGGGACCTAGATAATCTAGAAAAGTCATTAGTGGTGGGGAGGGGGTAGGTGGGCAGAGGGTGTTTTGATGGTGAGTTGTTCTATCTAATGACCAAAGGAAGGAGCTACTTTTTATTAAAAGAAATTAATTGTCAAAATTCCTTTGCTGGCTTTTCCTTCCACACAACTACAGCTTCTTTCAGCTGCCTTGATAGAAAGGGAGATTCCACAGAGGACCCTCCATTCATTTATACCAGTGCCCTAGTGAGTGAATTCTTGCTCTGTCTGAAATTACTACTAGGGGTAATAAAAATTAAGTTGAGTCTATGAATGCATTGCTTCTAAGGTAGTCCAACTGAGTAGGAGTAATCCTAGTTTGGGGACATGAGAACAGTGACCTCATGAAGATGTTTTTGTCTCATAGTGATTGCTTTATTCTTCCTTTCTGGTGATTGCATTCAAGTTCCAGAAGTTCTTCATTGTAGCTTCTAGGCTG
This sequence comes from Redunca redunca, assembly GCA_006410935.1. Taxonomy (NCBI): domain Eukaryota; kingdom Metazoa; phylum Chordata; class Mammalia; order Artiodactyla; family Bovidae; genus Redunca; species Redunca redunca. The sequence continues at coordinate 979,879 of SJYQ01001833.1, read as the reverse complement.
CTAAAACCTGATAAACTATTTTGTTCTTGTGAACTCATTTGAGGAAATAAAAAGAACATTAAAATAACTGCATGCAGAAGGATCAAATGCTTAATTTTGGAGGGAAGGACTGCATTAAAAATTTTTTGTTAATGATGTCAGCTTCATTGATGTTTTTGAGTCATGGAAGTGTATTTGAGTTCTGCTCTGGAGACAGAAGACTGTAATCTGTAATTTGTAAGACAGACGTCTGTAACCTGTTACCTTCAACAAAAAGCTTCAGTATAGGGAGTCTCCAATTCGAAAGTCTTGTGTAGGGTGGGGCTATTGAAAGAAGACCCTTCCTCTCCCACAAGAGGTAAGGTGATCTCATGTCTTGAACTATACATTTCCTTCCTGACACATTTCAAGCTCTTCCTGTTCCTGTTCTCAGCAGCAGGGTGGTGTCACTGCTGTCCAGTTGCAGACTGAGGCCCAGGTGGCATCCGCCTCAGGCCAGCAAGTCCAGACCNTACCTAAGCCAACAACAGTTCTAAAATGCTATTTATTTGTGTCTGTAAGATTGTACATATACTACCAACCTCATACTGTTGTGGATTTTTTTCTCACAAGTTTGAGTTTAGGTTTTTTTTTTAATGAAATGCTTCAGTTGTCATTTTGTCGTTGCATTTCAGATAGCTCATGACCCTTTTATTGTGGTCATTTTAGCACATAATAACCCACAAAGTGGAGGTGAGGTTTGGATTTTTTTCTTTGTTACTAGAAGTTCTTTATTCATTTGTTCTTGTGACTGTAGTGATGCAAAAAGAGTGAATGGATGAGTGAATAATTGGTTTAATACATAGTTGTTTTACTTAAGTGCTTTTTTTGGCAGGATAATTGTAAATGTATATATTTTAATTGCACTGGTACATTGAACATGTCAGTGTCTATACCACTGGACCAAAAGAGCATTTTTAGAGCATTTTTCTCGCTAATGGATGTCTGGTAATAATGTCTTGATTTTCCTTCCCGACTCAACTACATAGAAGGGTTTGGGGTTTTTTTCCCCTTTCAGCAGTGGAAGAAGCACAGGTAATGGATCATTGATGTCATTTCAATTGTTATTTTTTAAAATAAACATAAAAATGCTAAAAAAAAAAAAAAAAAAAGGAAATGAGAAAACTGGGTTGGCTTCAGTTTCAAAATGGAGATATGGCTTGGCTTCCCATACTCACCCATGATCACAAACTTTTTATGTTTGTATTTTCAAAGTCATAAAACATTTCTAAATGTTCCAAAAATGTTAAGTTTTATGCCAATTTTATTTTCTCTGGGACATCTCCTTTTCATCACAACTACTTTCTTCATTTATGTTAATAACTTGACCTTTACCAAGTTACTTTGGCTACATATCTAGAGTCTCTCCAGTGCACCACTATTAACATTCCCACAGTCAGCTACTACTTCTATAATGACATTTACATTCTATCATAATCATGTCTAATACTATCACCTTCTTTGGTCCACTTCTATCTTGATTTCCTCCTTCAGATATCTATTTGTGTAAGCTGTCACACTGATTTAACAATGGGTTACAGAGAGGCTACACAACTTCATACTCTTCAAAACATGCACACTGACCAGTCACCAAGAGACGCTGAGAGAAGTGACATGATTGGTCACTTTATTATAATGTGCATCTATTATTTATGTAGCAATCTGTGGACTAAAAAGCTAGCAATGAAGTCTATATTTTATGCACAGCTAATATACTATAGTAACTGAAATTTGAGCTGAGTTGTTGGGAAACTGGTATCATTTAACTAAACCCTGATAATTAAAGATCATGTATACAGGAATTATGTAAAATAAGAACTGTCTTATTGAAATAAATGTTAAATTTAAACTATTTTGAATACTTCTCTATGGCTACTTGACTAATAGAAAAGTTTCACTTGCATTTACAAAGGTTTTTACTTTTCAAAGTGTTTTCCATATATTGACTCACCAATGATTTTTGGCAAATCACAAAATTTAAAGCTCGAAGGAAACTTATCTATTGTATTAGTGAGTTAGGCTAACTGCTTAACAATAACTTCAAATTTTTAGTGGCTTAATACAATAAAATTTAATTTCTTATTCAGTCAATAGCCAAATATGAGATAGCAAAATCAGTTCTGGTCTATGCAGTCATTCAGGAGTACAGGATTATTCTGGCATGTGAATCTACTCTTTACAGCATTAGATCTTGTTTCCATCACCAGTCACATCCACAACTGGGTGTTGCTTTTTCTTTGGTTCCATCTCTTCATTCTTTCTGGAGTTATTTCTCCACTGATCTCCAGTAGCAGATCATATGGAAATTATATACATCACATATCAGATTTCACTGACCATAATCCAGTCACATGATCACATCTAAAGGCAAAAGAGGCTGCGTGTCCAGTAGGAAAAAGGGATCTATTTGTTAAACAACTATGCAAATGATCCCCCAGGAATTTTCTAATCTGTGTGTTTTAATTTATACAGATGGCTTTTGGAGTCCAGGGAAATAAAGGTCATATCACGAGTGATAGTGAGCCCGGGACCAGAATTTACATAATCTGTCTGCTATTTTAGTTCTCTTGCTTTTCTATCAAATGGCAACAATTTGCTCTCACATGTACTCTATTTTAATCATTGTTTGTTTGCCTTTCAATTAAATTCATTTTAAATTCAATTGTTAAAATGGATTCAAAGTCCAAAAAATTAAGTTGTTGATAAATTATGCAACTGAAAATTAATTCAAAGTCATGTTTATTAGGGGTTCAAATGAATAGCATGTAAACTATAAGTTCATAAACATATAAATTGTTTTAAACCATCTCCCTTAAATAAGACATGATAGATGAATTGTACTTAATTGTATGTGCAAAGATAACTCAGTCGTGAAAAACTTAGCTCTTGATGTCGACTCTTATATGCCACTGCTACACATTTTATTTCCTCCTGAATATGAGACTTTCTTAATTAAACAAATATATCATCTATACCTTGTGATTACAGTTCAACAATTAAAATCTTGGATTTAAAAGAAACACCATTTATTTCAGAGCATGCAGAGTTTTTCATCTTTCCAAATAACTAGAGAAAACAGGCTCCCCACAGTTCACATGCTGTTTATGAAGGTAATATTGTGTAACCCATCACAGACTAAAACATGACAGTCAAGTTCAAAGAAAGCAATGGCATTTTTACTTTTGTCCTGATGAAGCGTATGTAAACAGCAAAACATTCTGCCTGGTACTATTTCATGGTATTAGAGAATGAACTTTTCCTCACCTCAGGCCCAGGTAAAATTTACAATTAATAATTTTAGTGTTATCCATAAGCTATTTTAGTTTATCTTCGTATGTACATGGGTGCATGCTAAGTCACTTCAGCCATGTCCAACTCTTTGCAACCCTATGGACTATAGCCTGCCAGGCTCCTCTGTCCATTGGACTTGCCAGGCAAGAACACTGGAACAGGTTGCTGTGCCCTCATCCAGGGGAACTTCCCAACTCAGGGATCAAACTTGCATCTTTTACATCTCCTACATTGGCAGACAGGTTCTTTACCACTAATGCCACCTGGAAAGCCCTATCTTCCACTATAACCTATATAAATAAATCTACCCTATATTTTCTTCTACTACTTTCGTTTAAATAGTCATCATTATTTACTATCCTTTTCTTTCTGTTTGAAATTTATTTTCTCGTTCTTAGACCTCATAACATGTGGTAGATATGGCCTATGCTCTGCTTAAGGAGGACTAGGTCCTTCTGTCACACTGAAAATTTGTCTAGTCTTCATTAAATAGATATATTTCTACCTCAGTGAAGTTAAATGCTCATAATACAAGTTATTTACACTGTGCTCCAAATTTACCATCTATACAGTGTCACTAAGGTCCGTCTAGTCAAGGGTATGGTTTTTCCAGTAGTCATGTATGGATGTGAGATTTGGACTGTGAAGAAGGCTGAGCACCAAAGAATTGATGCTTTTGAACTGTGGTGTTGGAGAAGACTCTTGAGAGTCCCTGCACTGCAAGGAGATCCAACCAGTCCATTCTGAAGGAGATCAGCCCTGGGATTTCTTTGGAAGGAATGATGCTAAAGCTGAAACTCTAGTACTTTGGCCACCTCATGCGAAGAGTTGACTCCTTGGAAAAGACTTTGATGCTGGGAGGGATTGGGGGCAGAAGGAGAAGGGGATGACAAAGGATGAGATGGCTGGATGGCATCACTGACTCGATCGACGTGAATCTGAGTGAAATTCAGGTGTTGGTGATGGACAGGGAGGCCTGGCGTGCTGCAGATTCACGGGGTCACAAAGAATGGGACACGACTGAGCGACTGAACTGAACTGAACTAATTCACAGCACAGATCACCCATAAAGGTAACTAAAGGTGAAATAACCCTAATCACCAGGAAGTTAGAATTTGATAGAAAAAGTTCACCCTGAATACATCCTCCTGGAGGATCTAACAAGGATTTTTAATATAAACCTTCACATTTTCTCATTATTTGCCATTATTTTGAGCCCAATCCAGGATAATATATGGCCTTATTTCACCAACACCTTACATATCAAAAAGGGCACAAATAGCTGAAATGACCTTGAATTCTAGAGAAGTCCAGAAACATAAACTATAAGATAGAGACTATTTAGAAAACTTCAAAGCAATATCATGATTGTAAAACTGTATTACATAGATGGACTTCCCAGGTGGCACAGTGGTAAAGAATCTGCCTGCCAATTTAGGAGATGCAAGAGAGGCAGGTTTGATCCCAGGGTCGGGAAGATCCCCTGGAGTAGGAAATGACAACCTGCTCCAATGTTCTTGCCAGGAAAATTCCAAGGTCAGAGGAACTTGGTGGGCTATAATCCATGGGATTGCACAGAGTCAGATACAACTGAGAACACACACACACATATTATATAGATAAGTTCAAGTTCAAATAACACTTAGGATATAGGTAGGTTGAATTATCAAAGGAAGAATTACTTTGTACCAAAACCAGAACCAAAGAACAAAAACTCTGGAATAAAATAGATTGGTCAATTGAATGCTAATTGGTGTCTGTAGAGTAAATTTAGATAACTTGGACTTGGTTTTGCACCATTTAGATTACAGAAGCATAATAGTGTTTCCATGTATTGGGAATTAAACCAACCAGAATTAGAAAGTACTACACAGTTACCAAGCAAGGTAGCCTAGGACCACTTCCCATAGTATATTGACATGATAGTAGTAGTATAATAAAGTAGATGTCTGAGCATAATAATGGCATAAACTAAGTAGCACTTTGAAGACTATCCAAGAAGTGGCATATATTGTTCCTAAGACAGAAATAGGGAAAACTTTGTGGAAACAAAAGAAGGAACAATGAAGAGGGGGATAGATTAGTATTTGTAAAAGTATGCAAATCCAGGCACCTCACATTTGTTTAGAACATCTCATGCTACAGACCTTTCAGGGCTGCCACTGGCTTAGTAGACAACCTGAGTGAATAAATCAGTATTATCTGATTTTCTGTGCTTCTCTTCCTCTACTCTTCTGTCTATTGGCACCTCTGTAAATTCTCAGACTGAGAATCAGAGGCAGTAACTTTCTAAGCACTTGGGACTCAGACTGCATTTGTAGAAATCCTGAGTGTCAATAAACGTATCCTGTGTCTCTATCTCTTGCCAAAGAAAGGTGAGGTTACCCAGATTAAGAAGAAGAGATGGGGAAGTTCAATGAAAGAGTATAAAGATAGGACACAAGTCATAATGACATAAAGCGTTAGCTAAGCATTAGAGTAGACATTGGGAGGAAGTAACAGCCAGCATAAACCTCATCAGGAAAACTGTAAATTAAATAAACTGTAAATTAGAGAAGGAAATGGCAACCCAATCCAGTATTCTTGCCTAGAGAACCCCATGGATAATATGAAAAGGCAAAAGGATATGACACTGGAAGATAAGCCCCCTCACCCAGGTCTGAAGGTGTCCAATATGCTACTGGGGGAGAACAGAGGACAATCACTAATAGCTCCAAAAAGAATGAAGTGGCTCGGCAAAAGAAAGTACGACACTCAACTGTTGATGTGTCTGGTGGTGAAAGTAAAGTCTGATGCTGTAAAGAACAACATTGCATAGGGAATCAAGGTAAATTGGATGGGGTTGAGCAGGAGATGGCAAGACTGAACATCAACATTTTAGGAATTAGTGAACTAAAATGGATGGGGATGGGTGAATTTAATTCAGATGACCATTATATCTACTGGGCAAGAATCCCTTAGAAGAAATGGAGTAGCCCTCACAGCCAACAAGAGTCTGAAATACAGTACTAAGATGCAACCTCAAAATGACAGACAAAACTCAGTTCATTCCCAAGGCAAACCATTCAGCATCGCAGTAATCCAAGTCTATGCCTTAACCACTGATGCCAAAGAAGCTAAATTTGACATGTTCTGTAAAGACCTACAACATTTTCTAGAACTTACACAAAAATAAGATTCCCTATTCATCACAGGGGATTGGAACACAAAAGTAGATGGGGAACACATGTATACCTGTTGCAGATTCATGTTGATGTATGGCAAAACCAATACAATATTGTAAAGTAATTAACCTCCAATTAAAATAAATAAATTTACATTAAAAAAATCTTTTTAAGAGACAGCCAGTATAACAAGCAATTTTGGCCTTGGAGTGCAAAATGAAGCAGGGTAAAAGCTAACTAGGTTTGGCAAGAGAACATGCTAGTCATGTTCTCTTCCGACAACACACGAGACAAATTTACACATTGACATCACCAGTAGTCAATACCAAAATCAGACTGATAACGTTTTTGCAGCCAAAAATGGAGAAGCTCTATACGGTCAGCAAAAACAAGACCAAGAGCTGACTATGACTCAGATCATGAGCTCCTTATTGAAAAATTCAGACTTAAATTGAAGAAAGTAGGGAAAATCCCTGGATCATTCAGCTTTGACCTAAATCAAATCCCTTACAGGAGATGATGAATAGATTCAAGAGATTAGTTCCGATAGACAGAGTGCCTAAAGAACTATGGACAGAGGTTTGTGACATTGTATAGGAGGCAGTGATCAAGACCATCCCCAAGAAAAAGAAATGCAAAAAGACAAAATGGTTGTGGAGGCCTTACAAATTGTTGAGAAAAGAAAAGACACAGAAGGCAAAGGAGAACAGGAAAGACATATCCATTTGAATGCAGAGTTCCAAATAACAGCAAGGAGAGAAAAAGCCTTCTTAATGATCCATGCAAAGAAATAGAAGAAAACAATCGAATGGGAAGGACTAGAGATCTCTTCCAGAAAATTAGAGCTATCAAAGGAATGTTTCATGCAAGGACGGGCATGAAAAAGGACAGAAACTGTAAGGACATAATAGAAGCAGAAGAGATTAAGTAGAGGTGGCACAAATACACAGAACAACTATACAAGAAAGGTCTTCACAACCCGGATAACCATGATAATGTGGTCACACTCCTAAAGTCAGACATCTTAGAGCATGAAGTCAAGTGGGCTTCAGGAAACATTACTACAAACAGCACTAGTGAAGGTAACAGAATTTCAACAGAACTATTTAAAATCCTAAAAGATGATGCTGTTAAAGTGCTGTACTTAATATGTCAGCAAATTTAGAAAACTCAACAGTAGCCATAGGACTAGAAAAGGTCAGTTTTCATTCCAATCTCCAAGAAGGGCAATGCCAAAGAGTGTGCAAACTACCATACAATTGCACTCACTTCACATTCTAGCAAGGTTATGCTCAAAATCCTTCAAGCTACGCTTCAACAATACACGAACTGAGAACTTCCAGATGTAAAAGCTGGGTTTCAAAGAGGCAAAGAACCAAAGACCAAATTGCAAATATCTGCTGGATCATGGAAAAAGCAAGTGAATTCCAGAAAAATATCTGCTCCATTGACTATGCTAAAGCCTTTGACTGTGTGGATCACAACAAACTGTCAAAAATTCTTAAAGAGATGAGAATACCAGACCACCTGACCTGCCTCCTGAGAAACCTGTATGCTAGTTCTAAACAACAATTAGAAACAGACATAGAACAACAGACTGGTTCCAAATTTGGGAAAGGAGTACATCAAGGCTGTATATTGTCACCTTCTTTATTTAACTTCTGTGCAGAGTACATCAGGTGAATGCTGGGCTGGATGAATCACAAGCTGGAAACAGTTTGCCAGGAGAAATATCAATAACCTCAGATATGTACATGATACCACCCTAATGGCAGAAACTGAAGAAGAACTAAAAAGCCTCTTGATGAGGGTAAAAGAAGAGAGTGAAAAATCAGGCTTGAAACTCAACATTTAAAAACAAAGATCATGGCATCCTATCCCATCACTTCATGGCAAATAGAAGGGGTAAAAGTGGAAACAGTAACAAATTTTACTTTCTGGTTTCCAAAATCACTGTTTATGGTGACTGCAGCCATGAAATTGAAAAACACTTGCTCCTTGGAAGAAAAGCTATGACAAACCTAGACAGCATATTAAAAAGGAGAGACATCAATTCGCTGATGAAAGTCTGTCTAGTCAAAGCTATGGCTTTTCCAGTAGTCATGTACATATGTGAGGATTGGACCATAAAGAAGGTTGAGCATCAAAGAACTGATGCTTTCAAATTGTGGTTCTGGAGAATACTCCTGAGAGTCCCTTGGACAGCAAGGAGATCAAACCAGTCAATCCTAAAGGAAATCGTCCCTGAATATTCATTGGAAGGACTGTTGCTGAAACTGAAGCTTCAATACTTGGCCACATGATGCAAACAGCTGATTCATTGGAAAAGACCCTGATGCTGGAAAGTTTGAAGGCAAAAGGAGAATGGGGCGACAGAGGATGAAATAGTTAGATAGCATCATCAACTCAACAGACATGAATTTGAGCAAACTCCAGGAGATAGTGGAGGACAAATAAGTCTGGCATGCTATAGTCCATGGGGTCGCAAAGAGTCTGACATGACTTAGCAAATGAATAACAACAAATTAGCTTATCTCAAATATTATGCATTATTATTATGCCTATTAATTAGTCAGGTAAAAATCAGAAAAAAATCCAATTTTCAGTGCCTGAATTATTTTTCCTTTTTTCTTTTATTAATTTATGTTAATTGGAAGCTAATTACAATATTATATTGGTTTTGCCATACATGGACATGAATCCACCACGAGTGTATATCTCTTCCCCATCCTGAACACCCCTCCCACCTCCCTCCCCATCCCATCCCTCTGGGTCATCCCAGTGTACCAACTCCAGGCACTCTGTATCATGCATCAAACCTGGACTGGTGATTCATTTCACATATGATAATATACATGTTTCAATGCCATTCTCCCAAATCATCCAACCCTCGCCCTCTCCCACAGAGTGCAGAAGACTGTTCTATACATCTGTGTCTCTTTTGCTGTCTCACATACACGGTTATCGTTACCATCTTTCTAAATTCCATATATATGCGTTAGTATACTGTATTGTTATTTTTCTTTCTGGCTTATTTCACTCTGTATAATAGGCTTCAGTTTCATCCACCTCATTAGAACTGATTCTAATGGATTCTTTTTAATGGCTACGTAATATCCATTGTGTATATATACCACTGCTTTCTTATCCATTCATTTGCTGATGGACATCTAGGTTGCTTCCATGTCCTGGCTATTATAAACAGTGCTGCGATGAACATTGGGGTACACCTGTTGCTTTCAATTCTGGCTTCCTCAGTGTGTATGTCCAGCAGTAGGATTTCTGGGTTGTATGGCAGTTCTATTTCCAGTTTTTTAAGGAATCTCCACACTATTCTCCATAGTGGCTGTACTAGTTTGCATTCCCACCAACAGTATAAGAAGGTTCCTTTTTCTACACACCCTCTCCAGCATTCATTGTTTATAGACTTTTTGATAGCAGCCAATAGGACCAGTGTGAGATGGTACCTGCCAATAGGACCAGTGTGAGATGGTACCTCATTGCTTCACTGTGATTTTGATTTACATTTCTCTGATAAGGAATGATGTTGAGCATCTGTTCATGTGTTTGTTAGCCATTTATATGTCTTCTTTGGAGAAATGTCTGTTTAGTTCTTTGACCCATTTTTTGATTGGGTCATTTATTTTTCTAGAATTGAACTGCAGGAGTTGCTTGTATATTTTTGAGAATAATTCTTTGTCAGTTGCTTCATTTGATCTTGTTTTCTCACATTCTGAAGTTTCTCTTTTCACTTTGCTTATACTTTCCTTTGTTGTGCAAAAGCTTTTAAGTTTAATTAGGTCCCATTTGTTTATTTTGCTTTTATTTACATTACTCCGGGAGGTGGGTCATAGAGGATCCTGCTATGATTTACCTCAGAGAGTGTTTCTCCTGTGTTTTCCATTAGGAGTTTTATAGTTTCTGCTTTTACATTTAGACCTTTGATTGATTTTGAGTTTATTTTTCTGTATGGTGTTAGAAAGTGTTCTAGTTTCATTCTTTCACAAGTGGTTGACCAGTTTTCCCAGCACCACTTGTTAAAGAGATTGTCTTTAACCATTGTATATTCTTGCCTCCTTTGTCAAAGATAAGATGTCCATAGGTGCATGGATTTATCTCTGGGATTTCTATTTTGTTTCATTGATCTATATTTCTGTCTTTGTGCCAGTACCATACTGTCTTCATGACTGTGGCTTTGTAGTATAGCCTGAAGTCAGGCAGGTTGATTTCTCCAGTTCCATTCTTTCTCAAGATTGCTTTGGTTATTCGAGGTTTATTGTGTTTCATACAAATTGTGAAATTATCTGTTCTAGTTCTGTGAAAAATACTGTTGGTAGCTTGATAGGGATTGCATTGAATCTAGATCACTTTGGGTAGTACACTCATTTTCACTATATTGATTCTTCCAATCCATGAACATGGTGTATTTCTCCATCTACTAGTGTCCTCTTTGATTCCTTTCACTAGTGTTCTATAGTTTTCTATATATAGGTCTTTTGTTTCTTTCAGTTCAGTTCAGTTCAGTCGCTCAGTCGTGTCCAACTCTTTGCTTCTTTAGGTATTTTATTTTTGTTTCTGTAAGTATTTTATTCTTTTTGTTGCAATGGTGAATGGAATTATTCCTTAATTTCTCTTCTATTTTCTCATGATTAGCGTATAGGAATGCAAGGCATTTCTGTGTGTTGATTTTATATCCTGCAACTTTTCTATATTCATTGATTAGCTCTAGTAATTTTCTGGTGGCGTCTTTAGGGTTTTCTATATAGAATCATATCATCTGCAAACAGTGAGAGTTTTACTTCTTCTTTTCCAATTTGGATTAATTTTTATTTCTTTTTCTGCTCTGATTGCTACAGCCAAAACTTCCAAAACTATGTTGAATAGTAGTGGTGAAAGTGGGCATCCTTGTCTTTTTCCTGACTTTAGGGGAAATATTTTCAATTTTTCACCACTGAGGATAATGTTTCTTGTGTGTTTGTCATATATAGCTTTTATTATGTGAGGTGTGTTCCTTCTATTCCTGCTTTCTAGAGAGTTTTTATCATAAATGGATGTTGAATTTTGTCAAAGGCATTCTCTGCATCTATTGAGATAATCATATGGCTTTTACTTTTCAATTTGTTAATGTGGTGTATTACATTGATTGATTTGCGGGTATTGAAGAATCCTTGCATCCCTGGGATAAAGCCCACTTGGTCATGGTGTATGACCTTTTTAATGTGTTGTTGGATTCTGATTGCTAGAATTTTGTTAAGGATTTTTGCATCTATGTTCATCAGTGATATTAGCCTGTAGTTTTCTTTTCTTTTCTTTTCTTTATTTTCCCTTTGGCATCTTTGTCAGGTTTTGGTATTAGGGTGATGGTGGCCTCATAGAATGAGTTTGGAAGTCTGCCTTCCTCTGCAATTTTCTGGAAGAGTTTGCATAGGATATCTGTTAGCTCCTCTCTAAATTTTTGGTAGAGTTCACCTGTGGAGCTGTCTGGACCTGGGCTTTCATTTGTTGGAAGATTTCTGATTACGGTTTCAATTTCTGTGCTTGTGATGGGTCTGTTAAGATTTTCTATTTCTTCCTGGTTCAGTTTTGGAAAGTTGTACTTTCCTAAGAATTTGTTCATTTCTTTCAAGTTGTCCATTTTATTGGCATATAATTGCTGACAGTAGTCTCTTATGATCCTTTGTATTTCTGTGTTGTCTGTTGTGATCTCTCCATTTTCATTTCTAATTTTATTGATTTGATTCTTCTCCCTTTGTTTCTTGATGAGTCTGGCTAATGGTTTCTCATTTTTATTTATCCTTCTCACAGAACCAGCTTTTGGCTTTGTTGATTTTGCTATGGTCTCTTTTGTTTCTTTTGCATTTATTTCTGCCCTCATTTTTAAGATTTCTTTCCTTCCTAACACTGGAGTTCTTCATTTCTTCCTTTTCTAGTTGCTTTAGGTGTAGAGTGAGGTTATTTATTTGACTTTTTTCTTGTTTCTTGAGGTATGCCTATATTGCTATGAACCTTCCCCTTAGCACTGCTTTTCCAGTGTCCCACAGGTTTTGGGTTGTTGTGTTTTCATTTTCATTCGTTTCTATGCATATTTTGATTTCATCTGTGATTTGTTGGTTATTCAGCAGCGTGTTGTTCAGCCTCCATATGTTTGAATTTTTAATAGTTTTTCTCCTGTAATTGAGATCTACTCTTACTGCATTGTGGTCAGAAAAGATGCTTGGAGTGATTTCAATTCTTTTTTAATTTACCAAGGCTAGATTTATGGCCCAGGGTGTGATCTATCCTGGAGAAGGTTCCGTGTGCACTTCACAAAAGGGTGAAACTCATTGTTTGGGGGTGAAATGTCCTATAGATATCAATTAGGTCTAACTGGTCTATTGTATCATTTAAAGTTTGTTGTTCCTTGTTAATTTTCTGTTTAGTTGATCTATCCTTAGGTGTGAGTGGGGTATTAAAGTCTCCCACTATTATTGCGTTATTGTTAATTTCCCCTTTCATGTTTGTTAGCATTTGTCTTACATATTGCGGTGCTCCTATGTTGGGTGCATATATATTTATAATTGTTATATCTTCTTCTTGGATTGATCCTTTGATCATTATGTAGTGGCCTTCTTTGTCTCTTTTCACAGCCTTTGTTTTAAAGTCTATTTTATCTGATATGAGTATTACTACTCCTGCTTTCTTTTGATCCCTAATTTTGTGGAATATCTTTTTCCAGCCCTTCACTTTCAGTCTGTATGTGTCCCTTGTTTTGAGGTGGGTCTCTTGTAGACAACATATATAGGGGTCTTGTTTTTGTATCCATTATTCCAGTCTTTGTCTTTTGCTTGGGGCTCAACCCATTTACATTTAAGGTAATTATTGCTAACTATGATCCCGTTGCCATTTACGTTATTGCTTTGGGCTCGAGTTTATACAGGCTTTTTGTGTTTCCTGTCTAGAGAAGGTCCTTTAGCATTTGTTGGAGAGCTCGTTTGGTGGTGCTGAATGCTCTCAGCCTTTGCTTATCTGTAAAGCTTTTGATTTCTCCATATTTGAATGAGATCCTTGCTGGGTACAGTAATCTGGGCTGTAGGTTATTTTCTTTCATCACTTTAAGTATGTCTTGCCATTCCCTCCTGGCCTGAAGAGTTTCTATTGAAAGATCAGCTGTTATCCTTATGGGAATCCCCTTGTGTGTTATTTGTTGTTTTTCCCTTGCTGCTTTTAATATTTGTTCTTTGTGTTTGATCTTTGTTAATTTGATTAATATGTGTCTTGGGGTGTTTCACCTTGGGTTTATCCTGTTAGGGACTCTCTGGGTTTCTTGGACTTGGGTGATTATTTCCTTCCCTATTTTAGGGAAGTTTTCAACTATTATCTCCTCAAATATTTTCTCACGGTCTTTCTTTTTTCCTTCTTCTTCTGTGACTCCTATGATTTGAATGTTAGGGCATTTACCATTGTCCCAGAGGTCTCTGAGTTTGTCTTCATTTCTTTTAATTCGTTTTTCTTTTTTCCCCTATGTTTCATTTATTTCTACCATTCTATCTTCTACCTCACTTATCCTATCTTCTGCCTCCATTATGCTACTGTTGTTTCCCTCCAGAGTGTTTTTGATCTCATTTATTGCATTATTCGTTATATATTGACTCTTTTTTATTTCTTCTAGGCCCTTGTTAAACCCTTCTTGCGTCTTCTCAATCCTGGTCTCCAGTCTATTTATCTGTAACTCCATTTTCTTTTCAAGAATTTGGATCATTTTCACTATCATTTTTGGAATTCTTTATCTGGTAGATTCCCTATCTCTTCCTCTTTTGTTTGGTTTGGTGGGCATTTTATCCTGTTCCTTTACCTGCTGGGAATTTCTCTACCTCTTCATCTTGTTTAGATTGCTGTGTTTGGGGTGGACTTTCTGTGTTCTGGCAGTTTGTCGAGTTCTCTTTATTAGTTTCCTCACTGTAGGTGGGGTTGGATGGCTTGTCAAGGTGTCCTGGTTAGGGAAGTTTGTGTCAGTGTTCTGGTGGGTGGAGCTGGATTTCTTCTCTCTGGAGTGCAATGAAGTGTCCAGTAATGAGTTTTGAGATGTCAGTGGGTTTGGTGTGACTTTGGGCAGCCTGTATATTGAAGCTCAGGGCTATGTTCCTGTGTTGCTGGAGAATTTGCATGGTACGTCTTGCTCTGGGACTTGTTGGCCCTTGGGTGGTGCTTGGTTTCAGTGTAGGTATGGAGGCTTTTTATGAGTTCTCTGGTGTTCTCAGGATTTGGACTTAAGCCTCCTGCCTCTGGTTTTTGGTCTTATTCTTACGGTAGCCTCAAGACTTCTCCATCTATACAGCACCAATGATAAAACATCTAGGTTAAAGATAAAAATTTTCTCCACAGTGAAGGATATCCAGAGAGGTTCACAAAGTTACATGGAGAAGAGGGAGGAGGGAGATAGATGTGACCTGGAGAAGAGGGGGTGAATCAAAAGGGGACAGAGCAAGCTAGCCAGTAATCACTTCCCTACATGCTCTCCACAGTCTGGACCCCTCAGAGATGTTCACAGAGTAACACAGAGAAGAGAAGAGGGAGGAAGGAGACAGAGGTGGCCAGGAGCATAAAAGGGGAAATCAGAAGGAGAGAGACATATCCAGCCAGTAATCAGTTCCCTAAGTGTTTCCCACAGCCTGGAACACACAAAGAGATTCACCGAGTTGGGTAGAGAAGAGAAGGGGGAGAGAAGAGATAGAGGCGACCTGGTAGAAAAAAAGGAGAGTCCAAAGGGGGATAGAGTAGTCAACCTGGTAATCTCACTCCTAAGTAAAAATGGGTACTGAAGATTGGGTTTTTAAAGGTACAAAATTGACAACGAATACCAATAGAAAAGATTAAAAATCTAGTGTAGAGGTTGGATTTTAAAAAATACAATATAAAGAAAAGAAAAAACAAAGTCACAAAAATTATATATATATATATATATATATATATATATGAAGTAAGTTTGCTTTAAAAATTGGGTCTTTTTTTTCTTTTTTTGCAAAGTAATAGTAGGTTATCAGGGAAGGCAATGGCACCACACTTCAGTACTCTTGCCTGGAGAATCCCATGGGCAGACGAGCCTGGTAGGCTGCAGTTCATGAGGTTGCTACGAGTGGAACTCGACTGAGTGACTTCACTTTCACTTTTCACTTTCATGCATTGGAGAAGGAAATGGCAACCCACTCCAGTGTTCTTGCCTGGAGAATCCCAGGGTTGGGGGAGCCTGGTGGGCTGCCATCTACGGGGTCGCACAAAGTCAGACACAACTGAAACGACTTAGCAGCAGCAGCAGAAGTAAGTTATAAAAGTGAAAATTAAAGGAGTAATAAAGGACTTAAAATTTTTTAATTTTTTTATTTTTAAGAATGATAATAGTAAAAATATATCTAGAACTTTCTCTAGTGTTGTTGTGGACAGTGTGGGGTCAGTTCATTTTCAAATAGTTCCTTGATCTGGCTTCTACTTTTCAAGATCTATAGGCCCCTTCCAATGTAGTCGGTGCTAACTACAGGGTTTTAATCTGCTGCACCTGTCACTTCCAAGGTGATTCCCTCTGTTTATTTTGGTTTCTTATGTTTGCTGGTCTCTTCAGTGTCTAATTTCTGCCCTGACACAAGGTGGCGAAGGTGGTCACTTTTTTAGGCTCACTTGTTCAGTCGTGCTGTGGGGAGGGAAGAACACTGCAAACGAATAACACTGGCATGTGCTCACAGTGTCTCGGCCACGCTGGGTTTGCCCCCACTCACGGCATGTGTGCTTTCCCTGTCTACACTGCTTAGGCTCTAGGTTGCTCTGCCGTAAACTGTCTGAGGCCGGCCCTGGGTTGTATGCACTTCCCAGGTCTAAGCCACTCAGGTTCAGGTACTTGGGTAGTCCTCAGAGGTGCAGATTCGGTTGGGCCTGCATTTTGTGCCCTTCCCAGGTCCGAGCTGCTCAGGTGACCAGGTGTTTGATGAGCGTGGTCGCTGCAACTTATCACCTCCCCCATCCCTGCCACTCAGTTTTCTGGGTGTACAACTGGCACACGTTCTCAGGTGTGCCATGTGTCTCTTCTGGGGAGTTGATCTCTGGTTGCGACCTCCCGGCAGATGTCGACCATCCAGAATCCCAGGAAGTCTTGGTTAGCAAAGAAGCCTGTCTGCAGTTTGGTAGATGATGTCTCTCTGGGACTTCAGTTGCCATCTTCCAGCTCTGGCTGCCCTCACCTGGGCCAGTCAGCAGCAGGTTAGCTCTGCTCAGTCCTTTGTTCTGTGAGTGGGCCTGTCGGTATCTTAGGTTAGGGCTTTTCTCAGGGTAGCTATCCCACAGTCTGGTTTCCTATCTCAAGTTAGTTCCCTCGGTTGCCCTTGGGGCATTCAGGTCTGGTCCTTACTCTAAGCAATGCAGCCCCCGCCTCCCTGCCCAGCCCCCACTTGTTCATGGAGGATGCGGGTGTCTGCACTTCTTCTCTGCTGTGAGTTACCATTGGGCACGTTATCTGTGGGGTTTAATTATTGATTTATTTTTCCTCCCAGTTATGTTGCCCTTTGAGGTTCCAAGGCTCGCCACAGACTCACCAGTGAGAGTGTTTCCTGGTGTTTGGAAACTTCTCTGTTTTTTAAGACCCCCTTCTGGGACAGTCTCTTTCCCTACCACTTTTGCCTCTCTTTTTATCTTTTATATTTTTTCCTACCTCCTTTCGAAGACAATGGGCTCCTTTTCTGGGTACCTGATGTCCTCTGCTGGCATTCAGAAGTTGTTTTGTGGAATTTACTCAACATTCAAATGTTCTTTTGATGAATTTGTTGGGGAGCAAGTGGTCTCCCAGTCCTATTTCTCCACCATCTTAGGACCACCAACCTCAGTGCCTGAATTAATAATAAGTACTTGGAGACCAGTTTTTAACCATGAATTTGCCTCCAGATAATAGTGAAAATAGTCACAAAATAGAGAAAAGCAGTCATTCTGGATCTCAATTTTCTTATCTTGAAAACTGTCATTTTTATTAGACTATCACTTCTAACATGAAATTTTTATAGTTAAACTAAAGTAAGTATGTTAATATTTCACCAGCAAAAGAAAATTGGGGTTAAGTTCACAAGACTTTCATTTTTAGTCCTTGACTTTGGCTATGACATTAGGCACTCTAATGTCACAAACCATTATGACATTACATGCTGCATTTTTTTACTTCCTTTCCCATGTTTCTTCCTTCTTAATTGTTTTCTTGCCAAGGTGTCCAGCATCACATTGATTTAACACCTGGCAGTCATTGAAGATTAATCTACTGGTCAGCATATGGATTGCTAGGTAGCCTATGAATCTTTTCTAAATCTGGGCTGAATCCCAGACTTTTGGAAATGGCAGAGGGCCAAAAGTCTACCATATTAAAAGCTATGGAATACAGAAAAAAATGATCTTTTCTCAAGATTAAAAGGAGAAAATGAATTCATCTTGGATAGCAATTTCAGGAAGTTATATATAGTCCTATATCAAATAATTTTAACTATTTGCCCCTTTCCATGCATACAAACATACACACACACTCACATTCACACTTACTCAGTCTTCTGCCTATTCTATATTTTCTAGCAAATCCAAACACAATCTTCTCTCCAGAATCTTTTCGATCTAAGACAAAAATATTACATGGAAGAAAAAGCCTGCAAAGGCAGTTAACAAAAGCTAATTTGTAATCCTCACACAACCTCTTATACATTCCTCAGAAATAAATCCATACGAATATATTCAGTAATTCTAGAAAACACCATCCATCTCCACCCTTAATTTTCCTACAACTTAATAACAAGATTCTGAAGTTAACTGAAAAGTTTAAACCACAATTTAAAACAAAAAGACAGACAAATGCAATAGCAGGATCCAGTAGACCAGTTTTCTATGCCTCTGCTGTCAGGCATATGCATTTCCCTGAAACCATACAGAAAGCATTTCTATTTAAAACATACATGAAAAAGGAACATAATGCCAGAAGATAAAAGTGGCTTCAGTAGTTACTGAAAGAAACTCATTCAACAGATGACGCATTTCATTCTAATCATATAAGGCTGCTCAGGTTAACTTAACTGATATACTCAAATACATTCTAGTTAAGGTGTGTGCGTGCTAAGTCGCTTCAATTGTGTTCGACTCTTTGCGACCCTGTGGACTGTAGCCCACCAGACTCTTCTGTTCATGGATTCTCCAGGCAAGAATACTGGAGTGGATGGCCATGCCCTCCTTCAGGGGATCTTTTTGACCCAAGGATCGAACCCGCGCCTCTATGTCTCCTGTATTGGCAGGTGGGTTTTTTTTTTTTTTATCGTGAGCACCACCTGGGAAGCCCCATAGTTAAGGTTCAGTTCAGTTCAGTTCAGTCTTTCAGTCGTGTCTGACTCTTTGCGACCCCATGAATCACAGCACGCCAGGCCTCCCTGTCCATCAGCAACTCCCGGAGTTCACTCAGACTCACGTCCATCAAGTCAGTCATGCCATCCAGCCATCTCATCCTCTGTCGTCCCCTTCCTGTTTGAAGAATAAACAGATAATGAAATGAAATGTTTTCCAAATGAAAACAAGTTACTTTACTATATCATCTGATTTCTTTCTTCTAGACAATTTCACAGAATCAAGCATTCTGGCTGAAGGACTGTGATTGACTTGTTTCTATTCAAGAAAGCAATTTTCCCCTTTTTCCAACCCTGATCCCACTGATGTGGGATCCCCCAGTGATACTTAAACGTACACTCTTATACATGTACACACACACAAACAGATTCAAAACCTCAGAAAAAATATTTACTCAAATGTATACCTTTAGCTATTCTCTACATAGGAAATTATTTCTAAAGAAAAAACTGAATATATACATCTAAAGGTAGTGAGCCAGACATTGACCTTCCAAAAAATTTCATACTTTTCAAGCATAAAATAAACTCAACCTGACTTCTGCTACTAAGTACAGGATAAGATACTACCAGACTAACACAGAGAACATATATATATTTGAGTAAACGCAGGGAGTTGGTGATGGACAGGGAGGCCTGGTGTCCTGCAGTCTATGGGGTCGCAAAGAGTCAGACACGACTGAGCGACTGAACTGATATATATATATAATCTAAATAAATACAAAAATGGCTACCTGAAGATAGTTTTGCATCGACAGATATAATATGTCCCCAATATAATATGGTATACTCCTTGAAGGCACAATAGTTAATCATCTTCTGAATCACTGAATTACTTTAGTATTTACCCCATAGTTACTGTGCAATATATATTTGTTGATCTGAACACTCTGTGTTCATTAAACATCGGAGTGATTAATTGTAACCAATACTAGCAGAGCTATAGAAATGCCCTTTCCCTAGTCAGATCTTACACTCTGATTATTGTGTGCAGATTTTTTTTCAAGGGGCACAGGCCAATGGATGTGGTTTGATGCCTTACACTGGCCAAAAGCATAGCAAAATCATATTTTTCAGGCTTTTTCCTTACATCACAAATAGGACAACACTTACCACAAAGTGCACTATCTCCTTACAGTGTCCAGGATTCTTCCTAGCTAACCCTCCCAGATTTGAGAGAAAATAAGGAAAATGTTAACAGCATAGCAGAACAAACCTGAAAATTATCCCAGAATCATCTCAATTCTTAAAGAACAAAAAATTCTGATGAATAGAAGAAATAAAGATCTATTTATCATCTTCTTTTTCTTAAGGCACCAAGTAAAGATAGAAGGTTGGTCCTTAGAACAGGAGACACACAGAAATGCTTTGAGAGCATTTTTTACAACACCAATGAGTATAAGTGTTTGAGCTCTATGGGTACAACTGCTCTTAGGTTTCAATATAAGAAATAACTAAAACTGTATCATGAAGCTGTCTTGAATCATAAAAGAGGTACTATACATTAAAATATTCAGCACACTGTCCAGCACATGCACTGTATCCATGTACTCCTCCCAGAAAGAAATGGCAACCCACTCCCGTATTCTTGCCTGAAAAAGTCCATGGACAGAGGAGCCTAGCAGGCTACAGTCCATGGAGTCTCAAAGAGTCAGACATGACTGAGCATGTGGCACACACACAGGCAATAACTAGGTAAAAATTCAAAACAACCAAAGTGGATGCCAACACTCTAGGAGCTATCAAACAGCAACTACCAAAAGGACACTGTCCAGAACATGAAGACTCTATAAGCAGTACTATTACTACAATTATTACTATATTCAAAAATAAATTCATCATTCATAGTCATAAACACATAATGCATATGATTTGTTCATAGCTACTACAAAATGAAAAATCTAGAATTTAACCCAGATACTGATCAACCTCCTACTGTGTCCCAACTCCTCTTCTTACCATGAAGGAATTCTAATATATGGTCAATACTTTTTGATCACAAAACAGAAAACATTTCAAGTGATCTTGTCACCACAGAAAGAAGAAGGCTAAAGCCTTTGGAGAACAACACCTCAATAGCAATATTCACCCTCCATGAACACGCATCAGTGCTAATACATTTATGGGTTTTATGTCACTATTTTTTTTGCATTTTCCCTTTGGTTGTTGGTTGGTGGATGGCTCTGTACTTAGAATATTATGAGGTAAGAGGAGATTTAGTGAAGGCACAAGGGGCTTCCTCTGTGGCTCAGCAGTAAAGAATCTTCCTGCAATGCAAGTGATGAGGGTTTGATCCCTGGGTCAGGAAGATTCCCCTGGAGAAGGAAATGGCAGCTCATTCCAGTATTCTTGCCTGGAAAATCCCATAGACAGAGGAGCCTGGTGGGCTATAGTCCATGAAGTCACAAAAAGTTGGACACGACTGAGTGACTGAACAACAACAGTGAAGATACAAAGGACTTGTATCCAAGAGTAGTCAGCACACAGAAGCAAATCAGTTCAGGCAGGTTAGTATCTTCTTTTGGTTTGTTACTGTAAGATCAGAAAATTGCATAAAGGAGTTAATTGAGGGAAAAGCTCCCCAGTTCCTACCACTAATATCTAGAGTATAGAGGATAAAAATAAAACTGTTGCGGTAAAGAGCAAACAATACCAAACTTAAAAAGCATGTGCTAATAAAAGTAATGAACAAATAAAGTGGAAGCACCGTAGGATCTAGAAGATGCACTGCATGATATAGCAGGGCACTGGGGAGCAAACATTGCCTCAAGAAAGATGACTTTAAGATCATACAGAAGGGACATAAAGGATTTAATTTATTTCAGTAAACAAATATTGTGACTGTGGTAGATGATGAGAATGCCTCTATGGAGAAAAGAAAAAGATTCTTTTCTGTGATTATTGCTTGGCCATGTAGTAAAAAAATCATTAATGAATGTTTATGGATGAATCCCTTTAGAGTGACAAATACAGACAGCAGAAAAGATACACCTACCCAAACTACCACTGCTATTGATGTCAAAGCACAGTAACTATATGTTATTAATAAAAACATTCATTTTCCCTTGGATATACTGAATATAGGGCTTCCGGAGGGGCTCAGTGGTAAAGAATCCACCCGCAATACAGGAGACATAGGTAGACATATGTTCCATCCCTGGGTCAGGAAGATCCCCTGGAGTAGTGAATGGCAACCTACTCTAGCATTCTTGCCTGGAGAATCCCATGGACAGAGGAGCCTGGCAGGCTACAGTCCATGGGGTCACAAAGTTGGACACAAGTGACGTGACTGAGCATGCACACACACGGAATATAACATTCTGTGTGTGGGTAAAATCACCAAGTCATTCAAGACAACGAAGTTAACCTGGTTCTGGAAAGCAGCTGAGGCAGTTGATGCTCATCTGAGCATCAATAGAAATTGTATCATTCACAAAACTTAATCCATCAGTTCAGTCAGTTCAGTTGCTCAGTCGTGTCCGACTCCTTGTGACCCCATGAATCGCAGCACACCAGGCCTCCCTGTCCATCACCAACTCCAGGAGTTTACTCAAACTCATGTCCATCGAGTCGGTGATGCTATCCAGCCATCTCATCCTCTGTCCTCTCCTTCTCCTCCTGCCCCCAATCTCTCCCAGCATCAAGGTCTTTTCCAGTGTGTCAACTCTTCGCATGAGGTGACCAAAGTATTGAAGTCTCAGCTTCAGCATCAGTCCTTCCATTGAACACCCAGGACTGATCTGCTTTAGGATAGACTGGTTGGATCTCCTTGCAATCCAAGAGACTCTCAAGAGTCTTCTCCAACACCACAGTTCAAAAGCATCAATTCTTCGGTGCTCAGCTTTCTTCACAGTCCACCTCTCACATCCACACATGACCACTGGAAAACCATAGCCTTGACTAGATGGACCTTTGTTTGCAAAGTAATGTCTCTGCTTTTGAATATGCTATCTAAGTTGGTCATAACTTTCCTTCCAAGGAGTAAGCCATCAAGTATATGAAAATATGCTCAAATCATGAATCATCAGGGTAATGCAAATCAAAATCACAATGATATATTACTTCACTCCTGTTAGACTGGCTATTATCAGGAGAACAACAGATAACGAGTATTGGCATGAAAGTAGAGAAAAGGGAACCATGTACATTACTAAAGGGAATGTAAATTGGTGCAGCCACTATAGAAAACAGTATAGTGTTAAATGTTAACTGCTCAATCATGTTCAACTCTTTGTGACCCCATGCACTATAGCCTGCCAGTCTCCTCTGTCCATAATTCTTCAGACAAGAATACTGGAGTGGGTAGCCATATCTTTTTTCAGGAGATTTCTCTGACCCAGGGACTGAATCCTGGTCTCCTGCATTGCAGGCAGATTCTTTACCATCTGAGCCACCAGGGAACCCCCAGAAAACAGTATGGAGATTCCTAAAAAGAATTTAAAATAGAGTTATGATTTTGGGGATATTGCCAAAGTAAATAAAATCAGTATCCTGAAGAGATTAATGCACTTCTATGTTCACTACAGCATTATTTACAATACACAAGATACAATATGGAAACAACCTAAATGTTTCCACACACACAATAGACTATATATATATATATATATATTCTATATGTATATATATATGTACACACACATACACAACAGAATATTATTCAGCCTTTAAAAAAAGGAAATCCTGCCATTTGTGATAACATG
>SJYQ01001833.1:942763-956267 GCA_006410935.1 Redunca redunca | reverse complement strand
ACACACACAGACACATACACACACATGCAATGGAATATTATTCACCTTTAAAAAGAGAAAGAAATCCTGCCATTTGTGATAACATGGATGAACCTAGAGGACATTATGCTAAGTGAAATAAGCTAGACACAGAAAGACAAATACTGAATAATCTCACATAAATAATTTTAAAAAGTTGAATTCATAAAATCAGAAAATAGAACGGTGGTTTCCAGGACCTGGGGCAGTGAGGAAAGTGAGGAAATGTTGGTTGAAGAGTACAAATTTTCACCCAGGATGAATAAGTTCTAGAGAGCTAATGTGCAACATGGTAACTGTAGCTAATAATACTGTATTGTAGACTTGAAATTTTCTAAGAGAGCAGACCTTGTGTTCTCACCAAAAAAAAAAAAGTATGTGAGTATTTGAGGTCATGGATATGTTAGTTAACTTAATTATGGTAATCATTTCACAATGTATGCTTATATCAAAACATCATATTGTAGGTTTTAAATACATACAATTTTATGTGTCAATCATAAAACTTGACATGTTTTATATTTTAAAAGAGAAAGGTTTTACTATCAGAATAACAATGCAGAATAACAGGATGAAAGTTAATCAAGAAACTCAGAGTTTTCCTTCTTTTTTATTTATAAGGAAATAATATACTTCTCCAGCTTTTGGATATATTATCACTACTACACTAAAAGCCTTAGTATGAATTTTTAAAGCAGTAATGCATCTTCTCATACTCTCATGATCTAGAATAGAAACAAAAATTTTAGCAAAAGAACCTTATTTATATATTTCTAGAAGTAATGTTATATCATAATTATTAACATAGTTAGAAACTTGTAATCAGTTTTTGTTTAGAACTGTCTCTGTGATAATTGTTAGTGCTTAGATTCCCCCAGACTGCCAATTATGCTTCTATCATGCTGCAGTTACACAGCAAAGTATCTCTCTGAATTCAGGAAGCTCTTTTAAAGTAAAGAATCACAATATTTTCAAGTGTCAAGATGTCAACTTGCCAAATTTTATTTGCAACTAATATCTGAATGGCAATGGGATATAGTAGATCCATATGGGAGATCTAGTTTCTCACTGCAAACTCCCATTAATGTGAACTTAAATACACCATTGTGCTTTCCTGGTCTTTGGTTTTCTTATTGGTAAGATGAGGTGATTTGAATTGAATTCTAGGATCATTTCTGGTTAGAAAATGCTTTGAAGTCAAAGAGCTACATCCTAGAACGTTCTCCAATTTGAAGGTGAAATAGTGACTCTGAGACAAATTAAATGTGAGACAATGACACAAACTTCAGGAGAAATAGGACCACAAGATGTGGCATGTTTATTGCTTTTATTGGGGGCCAATTTAGCATGTAATCATTATTGCCACAGACAATATGACAGATGCTGAATGGCAATTTATAATTCCTTGGGGCAGCAAGTTTTTCATAGTGATATATCTGAATTTTTTTCTGCATGCCAAAATCTGAAATGACCTTTCTTTTTTCCCTCAAATGTAGCTGAAAACTAGGAAGATCAGCATTTAAATGTCTACTGTTATCACCAGGACCAAACCAAACCTGGATCTACACAGACATTTATCTTTCACTTTTGGGGTCCAACTAGAACACTGCTTTAAAAATTAAATGCAAGAAATGCATAGTTAGTATATAAATGTGTGTATATATACATCATTGTTCAGATTACATCTAATTCTAAAAATAAATATTTATATCTTATGGGTGTATTCATTTATAAGAAAAATCAGAAGAACTTGAAATATATCCATTTAGAATGATAAATGATTAGCAGAAATTGCTCCTCAAATAAATATTAGAGTTTTTAATAATTCTTTGCATGATAGGAATCTGTTACTTATTGTGGTTTGAGAGGTGATAGCCTAGTACAAGTGGGCTTCCCAGCAGCTCAATGGTAAAGAATCCTCCTGTTATGCAGAAGATGCAGAGATGTGGATTCAATTCCTGGGTCAAGAAGATCTCTTAGAGAAGGAAATGGCAACCCACACCAGTATTCTTGCCTGGAAAATCCCATGGACAGGAGGAGTATGGTAGGTCACAGCCCATAGGGTTGCAAAGAGTCAGGCATGACCAAACAACTAAACAACAACAAGCTGAGCACAAAGATATGGGAACCATGAGGTTATTGCATGGCAATCATTTCTACTAAGTATCTATACCCAAACAACCTGACAGGTGTAAAATCATTTTTCAATAAAATACAGTCATGAGCAGTGATTTTTAATCTATTCTTTCAGTGAAAACTGTGCTACAAAAATAAAGATACTTGTCCTTCTATTCTAATTCCTAATTATTTTGAAAGCTGAATTTAAAAACATCATGATTTTCATAATGTAATTGAGATATAGTTACTATCATTTTCTTCAATTATACTGCTGTCATAGTTCTTGGCGATTCAATATTTATACAGTTCCCTGACCTCTGCTCTTTCATTAATTTTGATCTCCACCACACACTGCCCTAAACTGCATTTCCTTCATAATCTCAAGTTTAAACATTATTTACTTTTATGACCACTCCCTATTACATGTTTCTTCATTTCCTCTGGTAATACATTTTCAATATTTCTTTTACCCACTGCAAACTAAAATCTTTTGATTCTTTTTCACAGTTTACTGTGCCCATTATATTCTAACCCTTTCCTTACACACCTCAGATTCTACAGTCCATCTTCACAATCTCACCTCAACCATCTTGCCTGTGTGATTAAATTCAGCTCCACACTTTGCACCTATATTCACACAAGTACAAGGAGCTGAAGAAAAACACACAACCATGCTGAGGGGTCTCACTTTAAATTCAAGAGTATTAATATCAAGTAGACCCTTCATTTTGCCCAAGTAATCAGAGAATATTTCCCTACTTTATTAACTTTCCTTGTGAGTATTTCACAGCTTTTTCACTTTCCTCAAACCTTTAACACCTCCACCCTTAAATTACAATCTAGCTTTCATTTCACTGAGATATCTGAGGCAAATAGGAGAGAACTCCCACAAGCTCCCATCACCACGCTGATGCACTTACTTGCATCCCTGCCAAAATAATCCATCATCAATTCCAGTGTTTACTTGTGTCCTGGATTCCATGACCCTCCACCTACCTAAAGAGCATTGCTCTAGCAACACTTCTCTAAGGCATCATCCCCTTCATTTGTACACAAATATGCAGTGATATACTGCATCTTACAAATAACTTATTGTTACCACACATGACCTTTACTCTGTTCACCTTTACAGCAAAACTCATCAAAAAATTTACTGTACTCCCTAATGCTCTTTCTTCTATTGAATGCAGTCACTGAAACCATGGTCTCAGTCACCATTACTTCACTCAAGTGAGGACTTTCTTGACCACCCTATATGAACTAAAAATATAGCCCCCACCCCAGAAGCCCTGACCCCTCATGTATTTATCTTTCTTTATAGTATTATTATAGGCCACCTGATATGAAGAGCCAACTCACTGGAAAAGACCCTGATGTTGGGAAAGATTGAGGACAAGAGGAGAAGAGGGAGACAGATTATGAGATGATTGGATGGCATCACCGACTCAATGGACATGAGTTTAAGCAAACTCTGGGAGACAGTGAAGAACAAGGAAGCCTGGTGTGCTGCATTGCACTTCATGGGGTCTCAGAGTCAGACATGACTTAGCAACTAAAGAACAACAATAGTATTTATCATCTGTTATATGGCATACTTACTCTTTTCTTCTGTTTTGTCACTACTCATTAAATATAGGCTCTGTGAGTATAAGTATGTTTGTCTGCTTCTGTGTTCATTTACCTAACACTGAAACAATACCTGATATATAGTAGTAGCTCAAATAAATATTTGTTAAATGAAGAGATCATCTTATGTAATTCAAAATCAAAAGCTGATCCAAAGAGTCTGTCATTATTAAAAACCACAGAATCTCAAAGCATTACAGCTAGAAAGAACTTTAGAAACTATCTACCAAAAAATAAAATATTTCCATTGTTTTCCACAGATACACCTCATAGGTAGAGGGTACATGAGTTAGGGTCAAGGAACTGCAAAGGCTCAGTTACTACTCTGCCACAAATAGAAACAAAGCAGCCCTATTTTAAAATTTTCTTTCTATTTTAGGCTTAGATGTAATGCTTTAATAAATATTTTGAAGAAATATCTGGAGCCTAACTACTTGAACTATAGATTTTGGATAATCTCCATTCATAGCTAAAGAGATTGAGTCCTGAAAAATGAAGTGAGTTAACCCAGGTCAACTCACAAGAGTCTGAGAAAACTAGGGCTGCAGTTCAGGACTTTTAAAGACCCCTCATCTTTTCCTTATCCTCTCCCTACTCCAGGTGAAGGATTTCTCCATGTAGAGTTCTTCATTAGTGGCATAACTGAATCATATTTGCATTGCCTTTCCAAAAGATCCAATATTATTTCAGATTTAACTGATTACCGTATTCTCTATTTCTTACAAAATTTTAAAATTTCAGATTCAGTAATTATTCTGAAAGTTTTCATAACTTTTAATAAAGAAAACTAATATATATTCACATTGCTAGAACAATCCAGAGGGCTTGATTACAATTTGCTATATTTAAGTATTTCCCCAATTAGGTGATATAATCTAAATTTCCTGCATAAGATTTCTCAATTTCTCTTCAGTACACAGTCCATAAAGCTGAATTGGTTTGTAATTGGAACAAATGAGAAGAAAATGTATGACCCGTGTGTATTCTACTAAGCTAACACAATGCACGTGCTTCTCTGCTAGGTTTAGATTAACCACTGATTTGATGCACCAACTGGCCTATTTCTTGTAAATGGGTTTTCTTCTGTTCAATAGTTAGTAAGCACCTTGTCAACAAGAAAATGCCCTAGCTGAATAAAAGTCCCTTTGACCCTGATAGCCTTGGAGGATTATCTGCTCACTAGTGATATTTAGATGCCTCTGACAACTTCATTTCTATATATTTTCCCAGAAAGTATATAACTAAATACCTTAAACATTTACATTTTTAAAGTCTTAATGCTCAGAGAATAATAGGAATCCTACCAGGATTTCTGATGTCTATTTAGAAGATGGGATAGCTAATTCATTTCTTCTTTTATTACAAAGTAGGTAAATTCAAGGCAGTGGTAATTCACTTGATCTAAAGAAACTTTCAGCCCCAAAGGGCTGTCCATGGTTCCTATGACTGGTCCTGTGAAGAAAAAAAAGTAGGCTGAGGGCAAAGTGTTGTCCCAGCATGGGTTCCTGTACCATCTATCCTTCTAAGATTCTATTTGTTGCTAGTTTAATGTAGAAAACTAAAACAGATCGTGTGTACAGCTTGCAATTATGTTCCATAAAATATTATTTATAACACAATAGAATTTATTGCTTCCTTACTTTAAGTAGTGATCTTTGTGTACTCAAAAGTATTTGCTACAAGATCCTCTTTGACCCACCTCCTAGAGTAATGGAAATAAAAACAAAAATTAACAAGTGGGGCCTAATTAAACTTAAAAGCTTCTGCACAGTAAACGGAACTCTAAATGAGATGAAAATACAGCCTTCAGAATGGAAGAAAATAATTGCAAATTAAACATCTGAAAAAGGATTAATCTCCAAAATAAACAAATAGCTCATGCAGCTCAATACCAGAAAAACAAACAACCCAATTTAAGAATGAGCAGACCTAAAAAAAACATTTCTCCAAAGAAGACATACATATGGCCAACACATGAAAAGATGCTCAGCACAGCTCATTATTGTATGTGTTAGTCTCTCAGTCATATCCAACTCTTTGCAATGCCAAGGGCTGTAGCCCCCTCAGGCTCCTCTGTCCATGGGATTTCCCAAGCAAGAATACTGGAGTGGATAGCCATTCCCTTCTCCAGGAGATCTTCCTGCCTAGGAATCAAACCTGGATCTCCTATGTTGCAAACAGATTGTTTACCATCTGAGCCACCAGGGAAGTTCATTATTAGAGAAATGCAAATCAAAACTACAATGAGGTATCATCTCACACCAGCCAGAATGGCCATCATCAAGAATCTACAAACAAACAAATGCTGGAGACAATATGGAGAAAAGGAAATCCTCTTGCACTGCTGGTGTAAGTTGATACAGCCACTATGGAGAACAGTATGGAGATTTTTTTAAAAAACTAGAAATAAAATACCATATGGCCCAGCAATCCCACCACTGCATATACCTGAGAAAATCATAACTGAAAAGAACACATGTACCCCAACATTCATTGCAGCACTATTTAAAATAGCCAGGACATGGAAGCAACCTAGATATCTGTCAACAGACAAATGGATAAAGAAGTTGTGGTGCATATATACAAAGGAATATCACTCAGCCATGAAAAGAACTAATTTGAGTCAGTCCTAGTGGGGTGGATGAACTTAAAGCCTGTTATACAGAGTGGAAAAGGCCAGAAAGAGAAAAACAAATATTGTATATTAACACATATATATGGAATCTAGAAAAATGGTACTGATGAGCCTATTTGCAGGGCAGGAATAGAGACTCAGACATAGAGAACAGACTTGTGGACACAGGGAGGGGAGGAGAGAGTGGGAAGAATTGAGACAGTAGCATTGAAACATATACATTACAATATGTAAAACAGATAGCTAATGGGCACTCAACTGGTACTGTCTGACAACCTAGAGGGGTGGGATGGAGTAGTAGGAGGAAGGGAGGTTCAGGAAGGAGGGGACATATGTGTACTTATGGCTGATTCGAGTGGTTATATGGCAAAAAAATACAACATTGTAAAGCAATCATCCTTCAATTAAAAATAAATTTAAAAAAAAGAAAATATATGTTTGCTATATAAAGTCAGTATACTCAGACCCTGAAATCACTCTGTCACTAATTAGCAGTGTGACTTTGATCTTGGCTTTGCAGGTATATGAAGATTAAATGGGATAATATCTTCAAGGTTCCCTCTTCTTGGGCTCTAAATCACTGCAGATGGTGTTAGAAGTATGACTTTGATCTTGGCCTCACAGGTACACAAAGGTTAAATGGGATAATATCTTCAAGGTTCCTCTTCTTGGGTTCTAAAATCACTGCAGATGGTGACTGCAGTCATGAAATCAGAAGACAGTTGCTTCTTGGCAGGAAAACTGTGGCAAACCTAGACAGCATGTTGAAAAGCAGAGACATTACGCTGCCAATAAAAGTCTGTATAGTCAAGGCTATGGTCTTCCCAATGGTCACATATGGTTGTGAGAGCTGGACCATAAAGACAGAACGCCAAAGAATTGATGCCTTCAAACTGTAGTGCTGGAGAAAACTCCTGGAAGTCCCAAGGACATCAAGGAGACCAAACCAGTCAATCTTAAGGAAAATCAACCCTGAATACTCATTGGAAGGATTGATGGAGAAGCTGAAGCTCCAGTATTTTGGTCATTTGATGCGAACTGCTGACTCACTGGAAAAGTCCCTGATGCTGGGAAAGATTGAAGGCAGAAGAAGAGGACATCAGAGAATGAGATGACTGGATAGCATCACCAGTGGACATGAATTTAGGCAAACTGGGAGATGGTGAGGGACAGGGAGGCCTGGAGTGCTACAGTCCATGGAATCGCAGAGCAGACATGACTGGGCAACTGAACAACAATCCCACTACAATGAATGGCACATAATAGTTTGTCAACCAGTGTTAATTTCCTGTCTTCATCCTTTCTGCCTTTTCAAGCACATACAACCTTATTACATTTACTGCCATAATTTCAGTCATTCACATATTTTCTAAAGTATTTATTAAGTATATACTATGAATCAGTTTCTCTGCATTGCACTGGGTAACATGTGCATAGACACTAAACAAAGGCCCTGTCTCATGGAATTTACACTTTGGTAGGAGATACAGTAGCATTTTACTTTTAACGGGCCAGTCAAGAAAGGCTTCTCTAGAGCTGTGAAGCAAAAAGTCATGTGAAGTTTTGGAAGAGATTTTTCCAAAGAGAATGGCTAATGCATAAGTTTGAAGAGCTCGTGGATGCATTGGAACTTAACACTAAGTGAAGTAGTATAGTCAAAATTCCTGGTGGAAGGCAGAGAGTTAGAGATTCTCTTATTCATAAAATGAGGCTGAAAAAAGCTGCTTCCAAACACTGGCTGATCCCATAGCTTCTGTGACACTGTGATATTAGGAGGAAGATGATGAGAATAGCCTATTGATTACTGATGATGAATCAAGCCACATATAGGTTGAGTGACTAACCTAAAGTATCCTCAATGTGACCAAAAAAATGAGCTTCCACCTGATAATATAATAGTTCTTGAGATCAAGGAGCTAGGGAGAAGCATTTGCAAACTGCTCTATATTAAGGAAAAAAACACATAGGAATAAAGACAAAAATGTTTTTAAAACCTTTCGTCACCGCTCTCTTACTTGCTTACTTGCTTGCTCTGAGGAAGGGATATTACCCTTTTGTGAGAAGCTCTTGTAGAAAGGCCATGTGGTGAGGAACTAAGGCCATATAAGGGACAACAGCCATATGAGGAAGCCTCCTTGGAAGCAGATCTACCAACTCCAGCCAAGCTTTCAGAAACGACAGGCCCTGCCACTGTCTTGAATACAGATTCGTGAAATGCTGCAAGCAAGAACCACCCAGATTGGTTCCTCCAGGACCACTGACCCTAAGAAACCATGACTAAAACTCCACCAGCCTTTCCAGGCTGTCACAGGACATCTTCTACTAAAAATGTTTCCTCAGGGTTCAAAAGCTCACACATGAAGTATGTTTACCATTTAGTGCAAAGGCCGGAGAAGGAAACTTCTAGTGCACTGGTGGAACAGTGAGCTTCTGAGAGGGAATAGTCTGGACTCTGGGGCAGGAGAAGACACCAGCAAAATTTCCCCACTTTCAAAGTCACATCTTTATTGCAGACACACAGTGTTGGCTGAATCATAAACACTTACATTCATCCTCAAAAATCTTCAACAGCCCAGACTAATGAGATTGACCTTCAGCATCCTACATGACCTGCTTCAAGGCCCACTTTTGGCCTCACCTGACATTTCCTTTTTCCCCACATGTTCACTCCATCCAACTATTTCAAAGCCTGGCCCAGGTCAAGAACCATATTCACTGCCACACAGGGGTTGACAGAGTTGTCTTCAGTGAAATGATCATGACCATCAAACCAGGCATTTCTCCTCCATCAGCAACTGTATGGACCCCCCTCCCTTGCCTGCCTCCTTGAGGGGCTTCCAGTTCAGAAACACATACTCATGTCTTTCAGCTCCTCACAGCTATGTAACAGTTACAGGCTTTGTGAGAAAGAAACCTGAGCAAGTTTCTCTGTCACTCTGGGTTGTATTGCTTCATCTGCAAAATGAGAACAACTTTTAGATAGCTAAACAATTATTTCTCTTCCCTTTGATTAATAATCACTCAAATTAAATAGAAATTTCCCTGGAAGCTATTATATACTGAGAGCCATGTGCCACAGATAATGTTACTTCCATCTCATTACAGCTCCCTAAGGTAGCTTCGTTATCTCCATTTAAAAACATTTCCTTTTAAATTGAGCCTCAGAGAGGTTAACTGGCCCCAAATCACACAGCTACTAAAGGACAGGTAGTATTACAATCCACAACTCTCTGCCCTTGTGACATCAAGATGGACAGGACGTATCAGTGTTCCGAATTCAGTTCATCTCATGAGAAGACCACTGAGCAACCATCCATAGGCAAGACATCATTATGAAAATCTCAGAAAGGTCAAGGGGAAACTGCAACATCCCCATGGGCCGCAGAGACCAAGAGCAATATTGGAAGGGTAAGAGAAGCAGCTACGTTTTGCCCACATTGTTGATGCACAGACCTGCCTAATGGCAGAGCGCCGTCTCCACGTTCCACTCGCGAGACACACCTGAAAGCTTTGGAGCACATCCTGCCGCCGGGTCAGGGACTAAGCCGGCAGCCACGCCCAACTATTAAGCAGAGCCGCTGCCCCATTTCACCAGGAAACCGGAGCAGTGACCCTGAGCATCCTCGGAGCCCAGCCTACCCCCGAAACCAGCATCTGGCCCCTGCCAAACTGCAGAACCCAGCAGCCTGCGGCCTCGCCCAGATAGGGAACCCAGCTTTTGGCCCCGCCCAATCACCGAGCCAAGTCTTCGATCACACCCGAAACGGACGCCAGAACCAAGACCCAGCCTGCTGCCTGAGCAGCCCAGCTTCTAACCCCGCCCAGCTACAGAAGCGCCACGGCTTCCCCGCCCATCAAACCCAGCTGCCTACCTGCCCGTGAGGCCCTCCTGTGGCTCTGCACAACTCGGCACGGTGCGCATTTCCCCCTGATCTCAGAACACAGCTCCCATGTGCGCCTCCATCTGCGAAACCGCGCGTGACCCTGCCTGAACTCAGCACCCGGTCCTCCGCATCATCCAATCGAGGAGAACGACCGACACCTCATCCAACCTGGAGTGCAAGGAGCACAGCCTGGAATTCTGCCCAAAGGCACAATCCAACCCCTGGCGCCGCCCTGCCAGGGAGCACCACCCTGAAGCCTCTTCTGACCTGAGAGAGGTGCCCTGCTTGGCCCCAACCTGAAGAGGGAGCCCACCCGGCTCCTTCACTTACATAGAGGTCCTCTCGGGACCCAGCCAGTGGCATCCTTAGAGCACAGGCAGTGTCCTCCTCACCCACCAAGAAACCAGATAGAAAAACCCCACACCTCCAGATGCTGCCAACTGCCTCATCCGGTACCCTGAACTGAGCTGACTTGTAGACCATCTTTCCCTCTGGAAGAAGAGTCCACTTACTCAAATGCAGATTCCAAAGCAAGAACGCAAAGGTATAAGCATCACCAAGAATGAGGTAACGCTCCAACAACTAACTGTAAAGAAATAGAGATCTATGTGGCTCCTCAAATATTAAAAAAAAAAAAAGAACTACTGTATAATCCAACAGCCTCACTTCTGAGTATGTATCTGAAAGAGAGGAAGTCAGTTTTGAAGAGAAATCTGCACCCCTATGTACATTGCAGCATATTTACAATAGCAAAGACATGGACACAGTGTTCACCATTCATATAAAATATAAATTCATATAAATATTGCATTATATATATTAGCATAATTAAATGTATATAATTGATTTATATATAATTTATATGTATAATCCATTATACATACATATATCATAAAAAAGAAAGGAAATCCTGCTATTTATATAACAAATGATCTTGGAGGACATAGGCTAAGTAAAATAAACCAGTCACAGAAGAAGAAATACTGAATGATCCTCACATTATACAGAATCTAAAATTGCCACACACATAGGAGCTGGTGGTTACCAGGGACTGAGGGAAGGGAGAAATGGGAAATTGTGAGTCAAAGGTGTGTTGCTAAATTTCTTCAGTCATATCTGAGTCTTTGCGACCCCATGGACTGTAGCCTACCAGCCTCCTCTGTCAATGGGATTCTCCAGGCAAGAATACTGAAGTGGCCATGCCCTCCCCCAAAGGAATCTTCCCCACCCAAGGATCGAACTGGCATTTCCTGTGTCTCCTATACTACAGGCAGATTCTGTACTGCTGAGCCACCCAGGAAGCCCTGAGTCAAAGGGTATCACATTTCAGTTATGCAGGGTGAATAAAGTCTAGAAATCTACTGCACAAAGCAGGATCTATAATTAACACTACTGAATTGTAGTATACTTAGTATACTTGTATACTTAAAATTTTTCTAAGAAGGTAAATCTTAGGTGCTCTTATCACAAAAGAAAAAATAATTTTTTAATAAAAGGCGTTGAGAGGAAACCTTTGGAGGATGTATGATTTTATGACCTTGATTGTGGTAATGGTTCCACAGATGTATATTTATCTCCAAGCTGATCAAGTTATATACATTATATGTGTTCACTTTTTGTATGTCAAGCATACCTCAATAAAATGTCTTTTTAAGAAACAGAGAAACAAGGCGTCAAAAATCAAAAAAGACCGTGAAATCTCAACAAGTTTCATGGAAGATGAAATCTTGCTCCATCCAACCCCCAGTCCTGCCAGCAAGAGACACAGATGTGAAGCCTGGCCAGTGAGACATCCAACACCTCGCACAGCTCTACAGGGCCAGTTCACAGAAAGCCAGATCCAGCAGGGGCCAGGAGGAGGGTCCTGGAGCCGGGATTCCAGAGAGAGCATTGGCAGTGGTCCCATATTATGTGGAAAGGGATGGAATAGGCACATAATGATACAAAGAAGGAAGGTAAATAAGTACAGGTAGCTACTTCTGGCGTTCTTTCAGGAAAAAAAAAAAAAAAATGTAAAGTGGCCTATAAAGACACCTTTATAAAACACAGTAAGATAATATGAATTAGAAAAAAGTGGAGAGAAGAGAAACGAGGCTACAAACAGAGGATGGAGAAGCAAGTCAGATTAATGTTAAAATGTATCAATTTCTGAACAATTTTTGCAAGGCCACAAATGTAGCTCTATGTTTTCTGGAAACCAAAGCAAAGATCTGATTCATGCCACAATTCACAATTTCTCAGATAAAAATAAATACAGTGCATGGGAACAAGTTGACTAATGGAATAAAGTAAATTGCATTATCACACAAAGTCTAAAATAAATATTGAGTCCATTTATTTATTAAAATGGTTGAATAATTAAATAAATGAGGGAGAAGAGACCAAACTCCCATAGAGAATTATTCCAAATAATTTATGATACATTCCACCATCAAGGAGACAGAGCAAACCTTCAGTTTTAAGAGAATTTTAATGTACAGAAATTCCCTGGCTGTCCAGTGCTTAGGACTCTGTGCTTTCACTGCCAAGAGCCCGGGTTCAATCCCTGGTCAGGGAACTAAGATCCCACAAGCCAAAGCATGGCTGAAAAAAACAATGATAATAATAAATAAATAATTTTTAAAAGAAATTCTTAATGTATAACATGGTGACTATACTTGATAACACTATTCGTATAATTTAAATTTGCTAAGAGAATAGAACTTGTGTTCTCACCAAAACAAAAATGTTTTAAATAAAAAACAAGTACATGAGGTGATGGATGTTTTCATTAACTTGATGGGGGAAATCCTTTCACAATATGTATATATATCAAGTCATCGCCATGTATACTTTAAATATCTTATGATTTTATTTGTCAACTTTATCTCAACAAAGCTAAAATAAAAAATTTTGAAGAACTAAAAATTAGAACTCTCAGAGCAAAAGTTAAATTCAAATACTAGATTTTTTTAAAATTCTAGACATATTGTATAATTTCAGAATATCTGATAAAGAAGAAACTTGGAAGAAGCTGTAAATAAAAGGTAAATTACCTACAAGGGAATGGTTGTTGAATTAAGAACTAACCTGTCATCTGCAATTATAGACACCAGAAGTTAGTGAAGTAGTATCAGAAAATGCTACAGAAAAATAACTTAATGTTATACCTAGCTATCATTCAAGGTGACAGACAAAATAAAGACATTTTCAGACATAGAAGAATCTAATGGAGCTATCTACA
>SJYQ01001833.1:916050-942742 GCA_006410935.1 Redunca redunca | reverse complement strand
AAAAAAAAAAAAAAGAAAGCAGTATACGTACCTCATCAAGATGAATGGTGAGTCCAAAGGGAAAAGCCTCTTGTGTAAAAACAGCACTGAAGACAGAAAATGTTTCTTTAAAAATAGACTAGCAAATTTAATGAGCTACTGACTATAATATCAATTGATAATTAACTGTGGTTCTTTCATTAAAATTGAAAGTAAATGGCTTGATAACAATAAAATAGAAATAAGTCTAAATCTATTAGTAATCCCAATAGTATAAGTGGATTAAACTACCTAACAGAAGAAAAAGAACTATGAGATCTGATTTTAAAATATACCCAGTTATCTTAGAAGAGACATGCAATAAATAAAACAAAGGTTTGAAAATAATGGGATGATCAGAAGTATAGAGGAACATACTAATCAAAAGTAAGTTGATATAGCAATATCAGTGTTACACAGAGTGTAAGACAAAGGGCTTAATAAGGATAAGCTATAAAAAGGAACACAACATGAGAATAAAATACATGAACTTGTATTCTTCTGTATCAGACAGAGTAGTTTAGGCTACATATGCCACAATAATAAATTATACTGGCTTTACACAGTAAAGTTTTATTTCTTACAAAAAGTCCTGTGCAATTTTCATAAGTGTTGCAGACCAGCAATCATCCATACGGAGACTCAGAAATCCAGGCTGTTTCCATCCTAGGTTCAGTCATCTTAACAGGCAGCTTCCTTGGTTGCTAAGACAGGGGATAGATAAGCTGAATGTCCTGCAGAATTTCTTCAGTACTTTAGCCCAGCAATGACACAGGCAACTTCCACTAACAGGCCATGGATCAGAATTTGTCACATGGCATGACCCAACTGCTAGAGCCTGGCAGGTGTGGTGGAGTACACACTTGTTCAGTAAGCGTTAAGTATTTCTGTCATAGCAACTAACCAAATATTTGCTAGTTTGTCCACAGTGTAAAATTAGACAATATTAAAAAGGAAAACTAACATAAAAAAATCATTGAGTTTTTTTTAAATATAAACATTTATTTGATCAAGTAAAAAGAAACAATAGTATATTATCTTTGGACATATATATAGTGAAATAAAGTTTTCTAAAATGCACAGAAATGCTGAATACCATCTTCAGGACAGTGTGGGTTCTCAAGAGGATGTAATGGAAACAAAATTAAGAAGGGCTACACAGATGATTTCAACATTATTCATAAATTTTATGAATTTTATGTTCAAGCTACATACTGCATACATAACACTAGTTACATTATTCTCTAACATTTTGGCATATTGAAATATTACATAATTTTTAAAAGAACATATACACATCTGTAATAGTTTTCTATGCTGTGTAACAATATCACAAGCTTAAAAACTTAAAACAACATATATTTATTATCCCACAGTTTCCTTGAGTCAGGAGTCAGGCTGTAGTTTAGCTGGGTAATCAGATTCTCACATGGCCATAGTCAAGGTGTTGGTGAAGTCTGGAGTCTCATCTGAGGCATAGGATCTACTTCCAAAGTCACTTGATTGTTAGCGGAATTCATTTCCTTCCATTTGTAGAATTCATGGTGCCCTGCTTCTTCAAGTTTTAGCAGGGGAATCTCTGTCTGCAGTCAGCTAAATCAGAGTTCTTTACAATTGAATGTAATTATCATCTCACCTTATAATGTAATTTAATCAAAGGAGTGACTACCTCCTCATATTCACAGGTTCTGCCCATGCTCAAGATGAGGGGATTATTTAGAGCAAGTACATGAGGAGACAGGAATCTTGGGAGCCATCTCAAAATTCTACTCACCTTAGTATCTCAAGGGCTTCCCTGGTGGCTCAGATGGTAAAGTATCCACCTGCAATGTGGGTGACTGGGATTCAACCCCTGGGTTGAGAAGATCCCCTGGAGAAAGGCATGGAAACCCACTCTAGTATTCTTGCCTGGAGAATTCTTATGGACAGAAGAGCCTGGTGGGTTATAGTCCATGGGGTTACAAAGTGTTGGATATGACTGAGCAACTAAGCACAGCACATAGAATCTAAAGTTCTTAGAATCTGGTAGTAGACAAAGACAGAAGACCAATCATATAAAACAATGTGAGATGAGCTACGGCTATCCAGTTTGCACGGTGGTGAAGACTCCACTTGCCAGTGCAGGAGACACAGGAGGTGCCAGTTTCATCTTTGACTCAGGAATATTTCCTGGAGGAGGAAATGGTAACCCACTCCAGTATTTTTGCCAAAATAATCACATGGACAGAGGATCCTGGTGGGCTATAGTCCATGGGCTTGGAAAGAGTCAGACACTTCTGATCAACTGAGCATGCACAAATGAGGTGAGCTGTACTAGATATGTGTCTTTGTTTCGGTTTCCCAAAGGTGACCCAGGTAGAAGACATTTCAGTTCAGTTCAGTTGTTCAGTCATGTCCAACATTTTGAAACCCCATGGACTGCAGTACACCAGGCTTCTCTGTCCATCGTCAACTCTCGGAGCTTGCTCAAACTCATGTCCATTGAGTCAGTAATGCCATGCAACCATCTTATTCTCTGTCGTCCCCTTTTCCTCCTGCCTTCAATCGTTCCCAGCATCAGGTCTTTTCCAATCAGTCAGTTCTTCGCATCAGCAGCCAAAGTATTAGAGCTTCAGCATCAGTCCTTCTAAGGAATATTCAGGACTGATCACCTTTAGGATTGACTGGTTTGATCTCCTTACAGTCCAAGGGACTCGTAATACTCTTCTCCAACACCACAGTTCAAAAGCATCAATGCTTTGGCACTCAGCTTTCTTATTAGAGTCCAACTTTCACATCCATGCATGAGTACTGGAAAACCGTAGCTTTAACTAGATGGACATTTGTTGGCAATGTAATGTCTCCGCTTCTTACAAAACCTGACAAAGATGCCACAAAAAAAGAAAACTACAGGTCAATATCACTGATGAACATAGATGCAAAACTCCTTAATAAAATTCTAGCAATCAGAATCCAACAACACATTANGCTACAAAAAAAGAAAACTACAGGCCAATATCACTGATGAACATAGATGCAAAACTCCTTAATAAAATTCTAGCAATCAGAATCCAACAACACATTAAAAAGATCATACATCATGACCAAGTGGGCTTTATCCCAGGGATGCAAGGATTCTTCAATATTCATAAATCAATCAATGTAATACACCAATTAACAAATTGAGAAATAAAAGCCATATGATTATCTCAATAGATGCAGAGAAGGCCTTTGACAAAATTCAACATCCATTTATAATAAAAACCCTCCAGAGAGTGAGTCTTCCCTGGTGGCTCAGATGGTAAAGCATCTGCCTGCAATGCGAGAGACTCAGATTCAATCCCTGGGTTGGGAAGATCTCCTGGAGAAGGAAATGGCAACCCACTCCAGTACTCTTGCCTGGAGAATCCCATGGACGGAGGAGCCTGGTAGGCTACAGTCCTAGAAGGAACATACCTCAACATAATAAAAGCTATATATGACAAACCCACAGCAAACATTATCCTCAATGGTGAAAAATTGAAAGCATTTCCCCTAAAGTCAGGAACAAGACCACTTTCACCACTACTATTCAACATAGTTTTGGAAGTTTTGGCCACAGCAATCAGAGCAGAAAAAGAAACAAAAGGAATCCAAATTGGAAAAGAAGAAGTAAAACTCTCACTCTTTGCAGATGACATGATACTCTACATAGAAAACCCCAAAGATGCCACCAGAAAATTACCAGAGCTAATCAATGAATATAGTAAAATTGCAGGATATAAAATCAACACACAGAAATCCCTTGCATTCCTATACACTAAAAATGGAGAAACAGACAGAGAAATTAAGGAAACAATTCCATTCACCATTCCAATGAAAAGAATAAAATACTTAGGAATATACCTCCCTAAAGAAAAAAAAAGACCTATATACAGAAAACTATAAAACACTGGTGAAAGAAATCAAAGAGGACACTAATAGATGGAGAAATATACCATGTTCATGGATGAGAAGAATCAATATAGTGAAAATGAGTATACTACCCAATGCAATCTATGGATTCCATGCAATCCCTATCAAGCTACCAACAGTATTTTTCACACAGCTAGAACAAATAATTTCAAATTTTGTATGGAAATACAAAAAACCTCGAATAGCCAAAGCAATCTTGAGAAAGAAGAATGGAATTGGAGGAATCAACCTGCCTGACTTCAGGCTCTACTACAAAACTACAGTCATCAAGACAGTATGATACTGGCACAAAGACAGAAATATAGATCAATGGAACAAAATAGAAACCCCAGAGATAAATCCACACACCTATGACACCTTATCTTTGACAAAGGAGGCAAGAATATACAATGGAGAAAAGACAATCTCTTTAACAAGTGGTGCTGGGAAAACTGGTCAACCACTTGTAAAAGAATGAAGCTAGAACACTTTCTAACACCATACACAAAAATAAACTCGAGAGGGATTAAAGATCTAAACGTAAGACCGAAAACTATAAAACTCCTAGAGGAGAACATAAGCAAAACACTCTCCAACATACATCACAGCAGGATCCTATGACCCACCTCCCAAAATACTGGAAATAAACGCAAAAATAAACAAATGGGACCTAAGTAAAACTAAAATCTTCTGCACAACAAAGGAAACTATAAGCAAGGTGAAAAGACAGCCTTCAGAATAGGAGGAAATAATAGCAAATGAAGCAACTGACAAAGAATTAATCTCAAAAATATACAAGCAACTCCTGCAGCTCAATTCCAGAAAAATAAATGACCCAATCAAAAAATGGGCCAAAGAACTAAATAGACATTTCTCCAAAGAAGACATGCAGATGGCTAACAAACACATAAAAAGATGCTCAACATCACTCATTATCAGAGAAATGCAAATCAAAACCACAATGAGGTACCACTTCACACCAGTCAGAATGGCTGTGATCCAGAAGTCTACAAGCAATAAATGCTGGAGACGGTGTGGAGAAAAGGGAACCCTCCTACACTGTTGGTGGGAATGCAAATTAGTACAGCCACTATGGAGAATAGTGCGGAGATTCCTTAAAAAACTGGAAGTAGAACTGCCTTATGTCTCAGCAATCCCACTGCTGGGCATACACATCGAGGAAACCAGAACTGAAAGAGACACGTGTATCCCAATGTTCATCGCAGCACTGTTTATAATAGCCAGGACATGGAAGCAACCTAGATGTCCATCAGCAGACGAATGGATAAGAAAGCAGTGGTACATATACACAATGGAATATTACTCAGCCATTAAAAAGAATCCATTTGAATCAGTTCTAACGAGGTGGATGAAACTGAAGCCTATTATACAGAGTGAAGTAAGCCAGAAAGAAAAACACCAATATTGTATACTAATGCATATATATGGAATTTAGAAAGATGGTAATGGTAACCCTGTATGGGAGATAGCAAAAGATACACAGATGTATAGAACAGTCTTTTGGACTCTGTGGGAGAGGGAGAGGGTGGGATGATATGGGAGAATGGCATTGAAACATGTATAATATCATATGTGAAACAAATCACCAGTCCAGGTTCAATGCATGATAAAGGATACTCGGGGCTGGTGCACTGGGATGACCCAGAGGGATGGGATGGGAAAGGAGGTGGGAGGGAGTTTCAGGATGAGGAACACATGTACACCCATGGTGGATTCATGGTGATGTATGGGAAAGCCAATACAATATTGTAAAGTAATTAGCCTCCAATTAAAATAAATACATTTATATTTTTAAAAAAAAAGAAAAAAAGTCTCTGCTTTTTAATACGGTGTCTAGGTTGGTCATAGCTTTTCTTCCAAGGAGCAAGCATCTTTTAATTTCATCTCTGAAGTCACCAACCTCATTGATTTTGGAGCGCAAGAAAATAAAGACTGTCACTGCTTCCATTGTTACCC
Source organism: Redunca redunca (assembly GCA_006410935.1). Taxonomy (NCBI): domain Eukaryota; kingdom Metazoa; phylum Chordata; class Mammalia; order Artiodactyla; family Bovidae; genus Redunca; species Redunca redunca. Next base: position 936,835 of record SJYQ01001833.1, on the reverse strand, counting down.
CATGTATTTGCCATGAATTGATGAGACAGGATGCCATGATCTTCATTTTTGATGTTGAGTTTTCAGCCAAATTTTTCCTCTCCTCTTTCGCTTTCATCAAGAGGCTTAATTCCTCACCACCTTCTGCCATAAGGGTGGTGTCATCTCCATATATGAGGTTATTGATATTTCTCCCAGCAATCTTGATTCCAGTCTGTGATTCATCCACATGATGTACTCTGCATATAAGTTAAATAAGCAGGGTGACAACATACAGCCTTGACATACTCCTTTCCCAATTTGGAACCAGTCTGTTGTTCCATGTCCAGTTCTAACTGTTGCTTCTTGACCTACATACAGGTTTCTCAGGAGGCAGGTAAGATGGTCTGATATTCCCATCTCTTAAAGAATTTTCCACAGTTTATTGAGATTCACACAGTCAAAGGCTTTAGTGTTGTCAATGAAGCAGAAGAAGATGTTTTTCTGGAATTCCCTTGCTGTTTCTATGATGGCTTAATGCAATAAAATTTTATTTTATTCCATTGATAGGACAGCGGGGCAGAGATAGGATGGAGGACTGGCAGATGTATTCCTTTATTCATTCAGGAACCCAGCTGACAGGCTCTGGCATTTCAACACATGGTTTTTAAAGATAACTTCTCTTATACAATACGGGCTTCCCTGGTGGCTCAGAGGTTAAAGTGTCTGCCTCCAATGCGGGAGACCCGGGTTCAATCCCTGGGTAGGGAAGATCCCTTGGAGAAGGAAATAGCAATCCACTCCAGTATTCTTGCATGGAGAATCCCATGGACGGAGAATCCCATGGACGGAGAAGCCTAGTAGGTTACATTCCATGGGGTTGCAAAGAATCGGACACAACTAAGCGACTTCACCTTCACCTTCTCTTGTACAATAGTTCCTTGCTGGTTATCCATTTTAAATATAGCAGTGTATACATGTCAATCCCACACTCCCTAACTATCGCTCCCCCAACATACCCTGTATGGCACAGGGAACTCTACTCAACATTATGTAACAACCTAAATGGGGAAATAATTTGAAAAAGAATACATACATATATCTATATAACTGAATCACTTTGCTATGCACCTGAAACTAATACAACATTGCAAATCAACTACACTCCAATATAAAATTAAAAGTTTTTAAAAAGGATAACTTGTCTATATAAGCAAACAATTAACAAGGTAAGAGAAGAAACAACAGATTATGTGGGAGAAATTTAGCTGTAAGTCTACATGGCCACACCAAAGGACAAAGGAGTTTGAGTAATGTAGTCTGAATATGTGCCCAGCAGGAAAAGAAAATAGATTGGTTGAACAGCTAAATATCTCTGCCATAGGTGCTATAGAAAGCAATTAACTAATCCTCTAATGCTCAGGCTTCCTTTTTGGCCGAAAATGAAGAAGCTCTATACAGTCAAAAAAAAAAAAAAAAAAAAAAACAAGATCAGAAGGTGACTGTGGCTTATTTCAGTTCAGTTCAGTCACTCAGTCATGTCCGACTCCTTGCGACGCCATGAACCACAGCACACCAGGCCTGCCTGTCCATCACCAACTCCGAGTCCACCCAAACCCAAGTCCATCGAGTCGGTGATACCATCCAACCATCTCATCCTCTGTCGCCCCCTTCTCCTCCTGCCCTCAATCTTTCCCAGCATCAAGGTCTTTTCCAATGAGTGAGTTCTTCACATCAGGTAGCCAAAGTATTGGAGTTTCAGCTTCAACATCAGTCCTTCCAAAGAACACCCAGGACTGATCTGCTTTAGGATGGACTGATTGGATCTCCTTACAGTCCAAGGGACTCTCAAGAGTCTTCTCCAACACCACAGTTCAAAAGCATGAATTCTTCAGCACTCAGCTTTCTTTATAGTCCAACCCTCACATTCATGCATTACCACTGGAAAAACCATAGCCTTGACTTAGATCATGAACTCCTTATTACAAAATTCAGACTTAAATTGAAAAAAAAGTAGGGAAAACCACTAGACCATTCAGGTATGTCCTAAATCAAACTCTTTATGATTATACAGTGGAAGTGACAAATATATTTAAGGGATTATATCTGATGGGCAGACTGCCTGAAGAACTATGGACAGAGGTTCATAACATTGTACAGGAGGTGGTGATCCAAACTATCCCCAAGAAAAAGAAATGCAAAAATGTAAAATGGTTGTCTGAGAAGGCCTTACAAATAGCTGAGAAAAAAAGAGAAGCAAAGGGCAAATAAGAAAAGGAAAGATATACCCATTTGAATGCAGAGTTCCAAAGAATAGCAAGGAGAAATAAGAAAGCCTTCCTAAGGGATCAATGCAAAGAAATAGAGGAAAACAAAATGGGAAAGCCTAGAGATCTCTTCAAGAAATTTAGAGATACCAAGGGAACATTTCATGCAAAGATGGGCACAATAAAGGACAGAAATGGTATGGACCTAACAGAAGAAGAGGTGGCAAGAATACACAGAAGAACTATACAAAACTGATCTTAATGACCCAGATAACCATGATGGCCTGATCACTCACCTAGAGACAGACATCCTGGAGTGTGAAGTCAAATGGGCCTTAGGAATCATCACTATGAACAAAGGTAGTGGAGGTGATGGAATACCAGCTGAGCTATTTCAAGTCCTAAAAGATGATGCTGTGAAAGTGCTGCACTCAATATGCCAGAAAGTTTGGAAAACTCAGCAGTGGCCACAGGACTAAAAAAGGTCAGTTTTCATTCCAATACCAAAGAAGGGCAATACCAAAGAAAGCTCAAGCTACTGCGCAGTTGCACTCATTTCACATGCTAGCAAGATAATGCTCAAAATCCTTCAAGCCAGGCTTCAACAGTACATAAACCAAGAACTCCCATATGTTCAAGGTGGATTTAGAAAGAGGAGAGAAACCAGAGACCAAATTGCCAACGTCCATTGGATCTAAGAAAAAACAAGGAAATTCCAGAAAAGCATCTTCTTCTGCCTTATTGACAACGCTGAAGCCCTTGACTGTGTGGATCATAACAAACTGTAGACAATTCTTAAAGAGATGGAAATACCAGACCACCTAACCTGCCTCTTGAGAAACCTGTTTGCTAGTCAAGAAGCAACAGTTAGAACTAGACACGGAATAACAGACTGGCTCAAAATTGGGAAAGGAGTACATCAAGGCTGTGTATTGTCACCCTGCTTATTTAACTTATATGCAGAGTGCATCATGTGAAATGCCAGGCTCAATAAATCACCAACTGGAATCAAGATTTCCAGGAGAAAATCAATAACCTCAGATTTGCAGATGATACCACCCTTATGGCACATCAAGAAGAATTACAGAGCCTCTTGATGAAAGTGAAAGAGGAGAGTAAAGGAGTGAGCTTAAAATTCACCATTCAAAAAACTAAGATCATGCCATCCTGTCCCATCACTTCGTGGCAAAAATGGGGAAAAAATGGAAACAGTGACAGACTTTATTCTCTTGGGCTTCAAAATCACTGTGGATGGTGACTGCAGCCATGAAATTAAAAGACACTTGCTCCTTGGAAGAAAAGCTGTTACAAATCTAGACAGCAGAGAGATTACTTTGCTGATAGAGGTCTGTATAGTCAAAGCTGTGGTTTTCTGGTAATCATGTATAGATGTGAAAATTGGACTATTAAGAAGGCTGAGCACTGAAGAGCTGATGCTTTTGAATGTGATGCTGGGGAAGACTCTTGAGAGTCCCTTGGACAGCAAGGAGTCAAACCAGTCAATCCTAAAGGAAATCAATACTGAATATTCATTGGAAGGACTGATGCTGAAGCTGAAACTCCAATACTTTGGCCACCTCAGGTGAAGAGCCAACTCATTGGAAAAGACCCTGATGCTGGGAAAGATTGAAGGCAGGCAAGAAGGAGACAACAGAGGATGAGATGGTTGGATGACATCATTGACTCGATGGACACGAGTTTAAGCAAACTCTGGGAGATAGTAAAGGACAGGGAAGCTTCACGTGCTGCAGTCCATGGGGTGACAAAGAGTCAAACACCACTAAGCGATTAAACAGCAACATAATGTTCAGGAAGAGCTTGAAAGCACAGGATACCTAAGTTAAATGTTATAGGAAATTGTGATAATTAACTCTTTGTGTCAAGTTGACTGAAACAGAGGAGCCTGGATATTTGCTTAAACATTATTCTAGCTATGTCTGTTAGTGTTTCTGGATGAGATTGACATTTGAATCAGACTAATTAAATTATATTGTCTCCCCTGTGTGGAAGAGCCACATCCAGTCCACTGAAGTCTTGAATAGAACAAAAGGCAAATAGAGGATTATTTCTCTGCCTGATGTTCTTCATGCTGGGACATCAGCTTTCTCCTGCCTTTGGGGCTTCCCTGGTGGATCAGAATCTGCCTGCCATGTAAGAAACCTGGGTTCAATCCCTGGGTCAGGAAGATCCCCTGGAGAAGGGAATGGCAACCTACACTAGTATTCTTCCCTGGAGAATTCCATGACTAGAGGAGGCTGGTAGGCCACAGTTCAGTTCAGTTCAGTCACTCAGTCATGTCCGACTCTTGGTGACCCCATGGACTGCAGCACGCCAGGCCTCCCTGTCCATCACCAACTCCCGGAGTTTACTCAAACTCATGTCAATTGAGTCAGTTATGCCATCCAACTATCTCATCCTCTGTCATCCCCTTCTCCTCCTGCCTTCAATCTTTCCCAGCATCAGGGTCTTTTCAAATGAGTTAGCTCTTCGCATCAGATAGCGAAAGTATTGGAGTTTCAACTTCAACATCAGTCCTTCCAATGGATATTCAGGACTGATTTCTTTTAGAATGAACTGGTTTGATCTCCTTGCAGTCCAAGGGACTCTCAAGAGTCTTCTGCAACAACACAGTTCAAAAGCTTCAATTCTTCAGCACTCAGCTTTCTTTATAGTCCAACTCTCACATTCATACCTGACTACCGGAAAAAAAAAAAAAAAACTGTAGCCTTGACTAGACAGACTTTTGTTGGCAAAGTAATGTCTCTGCTTTTTAATATGCTGTCTAGGTTGGTCATAACTTTCCTTCCAAGGAAAGTTCATGATATCCCAAAGAGTCAGACACAACTGACCAACTAACACTTTCATATTTTTGGACCCCAACTGGAACTTACACCACTAGTTTCTCTGGTTGTCAAGTCTTCAGACTCAGCCTAGGACTATACCACCAGCTCTCCTGGGTCTTCAGCTTGCCAGCTGCAGGTCCCAGGACTTCTCTGCCTCCTTGATCACATGAGCCAATTTCTCATGATAAATCTCTTTATATGTATACTTTCTTTAGTTCTCTTTCTCTGGAGAACCAGACTAATATAAAGGGTGGAAACTTGCCATGGGATTAAGAAGGAATAATAGCATCCCAGGCACACCAAACAACATGCACAGAACAAAGAATTTGGGAATATTTAAAGTACTAAAGTAGATTTATTTTGACAGAATCCAAGGTGTTGCCATTTCCTTTTCCAGTGGATCTTCCCAACCTAGGGATTGAACCCGTGTCTCCTACATTGACAGGCAGATTCTTTACCACTGAGCCACCAGGGAAGGCAGATCTGAGTTTAACGCTACCTGGTAAATTTGTTATAAGAATTAGATAGTTTGTACATAAAGCTGCCTGCACAATGGTATGACAAAGTAGTATGTGTTCAAAGGAAAAAATAGCTCCTTTCTTTCTTCTCTGAGCAACAGAATAAATTAAAAACATTATTTTATCTGAGAACCAGAGGAGGAAAAAGTGAATTGGTTAAAGCTTTGGGGCTTGAAAACTGCTTGATATTGCTAATAACCTTTGTGAACAATTGTACCCTGTGAGAGTAAGAACCAAAAAATTCTAAATTTGCCACCTATAAACTTAAATTATAAGTACTGAAAACCTGAGTGCTAGCTGATGTATCTTAATGGGTTTGAAAAATGTGCAGCAAAATATTTTTTAAAAGTAATAATACTGAGCCCTTACATTAATATTGANGAGGTTAATTACTTTACAATATTGTATTGGTTTTGCGATACATCAACATGAATCCACCACAGGTATACACATGTTCCCCATCCTGAAGCCCCCTCCCTCCTCCAATCCCGTATCATCCCTCTGGGTCATATCAGTGCACCAGCCCCAAGCATCCAGTATCATGCATCGAACCTGGACTGGTGATTCATTTCATATATATATTATACATGTTTCGGTGCCATTCTCCCAAATCATCCCACGCTCATCCTCTCCCACAGAGTCCAAAAGACTCTTCTAGACATCTGTGTTTCTTTTGCTGTCTCGCATACAGGGTTATCATTACCATCTTTCTAAATTCCATATATATGCATTAGTATACTGTATTGGTGTTTACTTTCTGGCTTACTTCACTCTGTATAATAGGCTTCAGTTTCATCCACCTCGTTAGAACTGATTCAAATAGATTCTTTTTAATGGCTGAGTAATACTCCATTGTGTATATGTACCACTGCTTTCTTATCCATTCATCTACTGATGGACATCTAGGTTGCTTCCATGTCCTGGCTATTATAAACAGTGCTGCGATGAACATTGGGGTACATGTGTCTCTCAGTTCTGGTTTCCTCAATGTGTATGCCCAGCAGTGGGATTGCTGAGTCATAAGGAAGTTCTACTTCCAGTTTTTTAAGGAATCTCCACACTGTTCTCCACAGTGGCTGTACTAGTTTGCATTCCCACCAACAGTGTAGGAGGGTTCCCTTTTCTCCACACCCTCCCCAGCATTTATTGCTTGTAGACTTTTGGATCACAGCCATTCTGACTGGAATAAAATGGTACCTCATTGTGGTTTGATTTGCATTTCTCTGATAGTGAGTGATGTTGAACATCTTTTTATGTGTTTGTTAGCCATCTGCATGTCTTCTTTGGAGCAATGTCTATTTAGTTCTTTGGCCCATTTTTTGATTGGGTCGTTTATTTTTCTGGAATTGAGCTGCAGGAGTTGCTTGTATATTTTTGAGATTAATTCTTTGTCAGTTGCTTCATTTGCTATTATTTTCTCCTATTCTGAAGGCTGTCTTTTCACCTTGCTTATAGTTTCCTTTGTTGTGCAGAAGCTTTTAATTTTAATTAGGTCCCATTTGTTTATTTTTGTTTTTATTTCCAGTATTCTGGGAGGTGGGTCACAGAGGATCCTGCTGTGATGTATGTAGGAGAGTGTTTTGCCTTTGTTCTCCTCTAGTTTTATAGTTTCTGGTCTTACATTTAGATCTTTAATCCACTTTGTGTTTATTTTTGTGTATGGTGTCAGAAAGTGTTCTAGTTTCATTCTTTTACAAGTGGTTGACCAGTTTTCCTAGCACCACTTGTTAAAGAGATTGTCTTTGAAAGTGAAAGTGAAGTCGCTCAGTCGTGTCCGACCCTTTGCGACCCGTGGACTGTAGCCCACCAAGCTCCTCCGTCCAGAGATTGTCTTTAATCCATTGTATATTCTTGCCTCCTTTGTCAAAGATAAGGTGTCATAGGTGTGTGGATTTATCTCTGGGCTTTCTATTTTGTTTCATTGATCTATATTTCTGTCTCTGTGCCAGTGCCATACTGGCTTGATGTCTGGCATTGTAGTAGAGCCTGAAGTCAGGCAGGCTGATTCCTCCAGTTCCATTCTACTTTCTCAAGATTGCTTTGGCTATTCAAGGTTTTTTGTATTTCCATACAAATTGTGAAATTATTTGTTCTAGCTATGTGAAAAATACTGTTGGTAGCTTGATAGGTATTGCATTGAATCCATAGATTGCTTTGGGTGGTATATTCATTTTCACTATATTGATTCTTATTTTAAAGTTCCCAGTATATAGAGCAATGATTCTCAACTGCAGATGCACAGGGGAGATGTACAATCATCAGGGAAGATTTAAAAAATACTTATACTTAGGCTTCACCTTAGATTCACTGCAAAAAGATATTACAGAGTGGACCCCACATGGGAATTACTTTTAAAATTTGTAGCTCTTATCAATCCCTTTTCACACTATCACTATGCTGTTCAGACCTTCAGTATCATTTATCTAGACTATTACTTGCCCAAGTAGCCAGCCAAGGTACCATCACCATCATCTTCCTTGTTGCCAAATTAAATGTCCTAACGTGAACAACTTGTCAAACTTGAACATGCATATAAATCATGTGATTATCTTGTTAACATAATCATACAATAAAGGCTCTGATTCAGTAGATCTTGGGTGGAACCTAAGATTTTACATTTCTTTCTGTATTTCTTTATTTTTTACTTTTTTTTTCAAATTTCTATGACATTTATATGGTCATGCTACTGTAATCCAAAAATCCACACTTTGAGAATCATGTCCTAGTTGTATTAACAAATGATTGATTAATAGTTATAATAAAATGTTATTATTTACCACTTTCATGTGAACATAATAATATTTTTAATGAAACATTGATAAGTAGCAATACATTCTCACAAGTGTAGGAAGTTATGTACCCCCAAATATATTCATCCACACATGCATATGCATGTGTGCAAATTAGCAGAGTTGTATAGCATTCCTTAAGTATTTGAATTACTGATCATGCTTTGGAAATTTCACTCTAGCCCTTTTTTTTTTTTTTTTTCAGATTTCACCCATAGCTCCGAGTTTCTTATTCTACCTCAATTTGAACTATAAAGTTATTCTCTACCACTTAACAAATAAAGATGTACTGATTGCCATTACTATATGTTAAGATTTCCAGAGTCAGGAAGAAATTACTGGTATCACTTTTTCATTTTTTTTCTTTCTTAAATTTTGCTTAATTTCATTTGACATTTTACATTTAAAAAGTAGAATTTTTCTCCTGTTATTTAGTGAGTATCCATGTTAAGTAGTATGTTCAAGTAAAGACAGATTTGGCGAGGACTTGAAACCCTGGAACAGTTCACAGGACAAGCCTGATATACAGTGACAAGTGCTGTCCTCTTACAGACAGGCAAGTTCAGGGTCATATATGTTAAGTGTATCAATGGTTGGCAAATAGCACTACAATACTTACTTATTAAAAATTATAATTTATGGTGGATGAGGGAGAAATAGATGGGGAAACAATGGAAACAGTGAGACTTTATTTTGAGGGGGATCCCTAATCACTGCAGATGGTGCCTGCAGCCATGAAATAAAAAGATGCTTACTCCTTGGAAGAAAAGTATGACCAACCTAGACAGCAGAAACATTATTTTTCTAACAAAGGTCCATCTAGTCAAAGCTATGGTTTTTCCAGTAGTCAGGTATGGATGTGAGAGTTGGACTATAAAGAAACCTGAGCACCGAAGAATTGATTCTTTTGAACTGTGGTGTTGGAGAAGACTCTTGAGAGTTCCTTAGACTGCAAAGAGATCCAACCAGTTCATCCTAAAAGAAATCAGTCCTGAATATTCATTGGAAGGACTGATGTTGAAGCTGAAACTCCAATACTTTGGCCACCTGTTACAAAAAAAACTGACTCATTTGAAAAGACCCTGATGCTGGGAAAGATTGAAGGCGGGAGGAGAAGGGGACGACAGAGCATGAGATGGTTGGGTGGCATCCCCAATTCAATGGACATGAGTTTGAGTAAGCTCTAGGAGTTGGTGATGGACAGGGAGGCCTGGCGTGCTGCAGTCCATGGGATCTCAGAGTTGGACACAATTGAGCGACTGACTTGAACAGATAGTTGGAAGATTAAAGAAATACATGCAACTTAAACTTCATTCTGTAATTTTCCTAGCTATCTATTGTTGGATTTTTTTAATGTTCTTATTATGATAGTCTAGAAATTAGCCATTCTGTCTAGAAACTAATACACACCTGGTAGTGTATACTCATTTTAAGTAATAACTAGAAACATACAGAATGGAAAATATCATCCAAGAATTCTTGACAAATATTACTTAATCTTAGTACAATCATTTCCTACATTAGTATAAGACATTTCGTACTTTTGTGGTTACCCAAAATCCAGAACAAAAAAATATTAATATCTTGGGTGTTCAAACCTTCAGACTCAGACTGCACATCTGCTTTCCCAAGTTTCCAGCTTTCCAACTGCAGATCTTGAGAGTTCTCAGCCTCCATAGTATCCTAAGCCAATTCTTTACAGTAAATTTCATATGTGTGTGTACACACATGCACAGGCGTGCATACATGCATTTGTGGGCAAGTTCAGTCATGTCCAACTCTTTGCAACACATGAACTAAAACCTTTCCAGCTCCTCTACACATGGAATTTTTTCCAAGCAAGAATGCTAGAGTGGGTTACCATTTCCTCCTCCAGGGGATGTTCCCAACCCAGGGATTGAATCCGCATCTCTTTCATCTCCTGCATTGGCAGGCATATGCTTTACCACTGAGCCACCTGGGAAGCCCATATTACACATATATATTATATATACATATATATAGTTATACACTTTATTGGCTTTTTTCTCTGGCGAACCCTAATACACTGGAAAACAGGTATAAATTTTTAGTCATTCAAGATGAAAAATTTCTAGAGATCTGCTATATAATATTGTGTTTATATCTGACAGTACTGTACACTTAAAAAGTTAAATAGATTTCATGTGCTTTACATCACAATTTTAAAAAGAAAAGAGGATTTATTTAGTTAGGACCAATATATTTTGAATAATAGTAGAGTCATTGAAATAAGTATGCAAGTTGCTAATAGAACAACTTTGAAGAAAATAATGCTCACCAGAATATAGAAATTCTGATGTTCCTAAATTCTCTCATTACTTTGTCAGTATTTAAACTGAATTAAACTTTGCTATTTGTGGGTTTCATCAGTAGAAAATAAAGAGGTTTGCATAGGCATTAATATGTTTTAAGATTGGATTTTTTAATGGATATCAACTATTAATTTATAGGAAGTGTTTCTATTAGCAGAAAGCTACCATTTCCTATGTAGTTATTAGTTTTAGATCTATGTAAATATCATGAGAGTTGCAGTTTTAATATTTAGTCATCACCAGAATCACAAACACATCACAAGCAGTTATACCTATAAAACCTTGAAAGTGCAACCTGAGAGTCTTTCCAGCCTAAAATGAATTACAAGAAATGAAGTAAATTACAAATATGTCCCCAGCCTGAGGTTGGAAAGCTCATTAATTACAATACCAAAAGAGCCCCCAAGCCCTCGATCTTATTGTGAACCTCATCTACTTTGTTGTTATGCACAGAACTATTTATAATATCAAAATAATATCATATGTGGGATTTTTGCCTATAATTCCAATATGCATAATAGTTATGGTTTGCGTCTCAAACTACCCTTGAGAAAAAACACACATTAACTTGATCATAATGAAGTCACTGGAGGACTACTGTTGCTTAGGAACATAAAATTCTAGTGTGGGTTGAGGATTTATTATCATATGAGCCTTCGAATTCAGCAATTTGTGTGCTTTTCTTTTGATTAAATGCTATATATCAATGTGGCACCTCTAATACTTCCAGTTAAGCTGATGAATGAAATCAATTTTGTATTACATTACTCAGTGTCTGCTGTTTAATTTAGAAATAAAACCATACCCTTTATAAATCTGAAAATACAAACTAGAAATGTAAACATAAGTCATCATTTTTCTGTTGTAAGTACTTTTACTATTTTCTAAGTGTTACTAGCTTTCATGCTTTTAGTTCTCCTTGTCACCTTTTCTCTATCAGGAAAAACACAGAAATAACACATTTCTCAAAGGCAATTGATGCATGACTACTTATTCAAAGGGCCATTTCTGATTACTGACACACTATGTGCCATGGCGATTTATGTTTACAATTGTAGAAATAAATGACTCGCATTTTAGATTTTCATGAAAAAGATAAGCCACTGAACTAAGAATTTTATTATGTACAGCATTAATTTTAAAAGTGACATCTTAATGTGAAAAATAAAAATCATTTCAACCATCTGCTTTGTCAGCTAACCTTTACAGTGAGTGCCAAGTCATTTTTCTCAGATTACTTCAATGTATTAGTCAGTTTTGAAGGAATGCAGCTCATCTTGTGTTCCACTTAACGCCTATCCATCGATGTAGAACATAGAATGTATCACTGGAGTCTAACTAATTGCTCCTACCCTTTTCTTCATATTTTATGTATCATTATAATGGTGAAAGTGAAAGTCACTCAGTCATATCCAACTCTTTGCGACCCCATGCACTGTATAGTCCAAGGAATTATCCAGGCCAGAATACTGGAGTGGGTAGCCTTTCCCTTCACCAGCGGATCTTTCCAATGCAGGGATTGAACCCAGGTCTCCCGCATTGCAGGCGGATTCTTTACCAGCTGAGACACAAGGGAAGGTTATTATGCTGAAGGAGTAGTTAAAAAAAGAAGTGGGAGGAGAAAGACTCTTAATATATCACAAAGTCAGACTCTGAGAAAACAAAGGAAAATTCATGTTTCCTATTTTACTTCAAATACCAGATTAGCCTGGCAGGCTACAGTCCATGGAGTCGCAAAGAGTTGAACACAGCTGAGCGACTAACACACACATACACACACACACACACACACACACACGCACACACACCAGATTAATCATTAGGATAAGACTAAGAGCAATTTGCTACATTCCTTAGAAATTCACATAAGAGGGCATATCAAGATAAGCCTAGCTACAAGCCTAAAAATAATGACTTTTTCATATAATAATTTAAAATTTTTCTAGCAATAGGAAACTATGTCAGATTATTCTGACACAAGATGATTAATTCTTATCTAAGGACAATCCACTTTTATTAACAGGTAGTTCATTCATTGGACCAATCAGTTAACAAATATTTACTGAGCTCCTTACTTTATGTTATTCTAGATGCTAAAAATAAAGCTAGAAACAAACAAAAAAATAAAATAAATAAAGCTGGAAACAGTACAGACAACAATCCCTGCCCTCTTAGAGCTTTCTGTTTAGTACAAAAGACAGGCAAACAGTAAATAAACAAGTAACAGGATGTCAGAAGACAGTGGTAACTTCTTCAAAGAAAAATAAGAATTGAATAGAGAGTTATAAAGGAATGCTTTCTCTTTTAGAGTGAACAAGAAAAGCTTTGCTGAAGAGATATTTGAGCAAAGACAGGAATGAAGAGAGTAAGCCTCATGAATATCTGGAGTAAAACATACTCCAGGGAATGGAACAGCAGGAGCAAAGGCCCTGAGGTGGGAGTGTGCCTGACATGCTTAAAAACAGCAAGAAGATCAGTACAGCCAGTACAGTGAGTCACGAGTAAGAGTAGCAAAAAGCACAGGTCAAAGAACTAGCCAAGAGTAAATCATACATGCGTGCATACTAAGTCCCTTCAGTCATGTCCAACTATTTGCAACATATGTACTGTAACCTGCCAGGCTCCTCTGTCCATGCGGATTCCCCAAGCAAGAATACTGGGGTGGGTTGCATTGCCCTCCTCCAGGGGATCTTCCCAACCCAGTGATCATGCTGTCAGTTCGGTCATGTCCGACTCTTTGCAACACTGCAGACTGTAGCCTGCCAGGCTCCTCTGTCCATGGGGATTCTCCAGGCAAGAATACTGGACTGGATTACCATGCCCTCCTCCAGGGGATCTTCCCGACCCAGGGATCAAATCCACATCTCTTATGTCTCCTGCATTGGCAGGTAGGTTCTTTATCACCAGTGCCACCTAGGAAGCCTGTAAATCATACAAGTTTTATCAATTATTTTAAGAATTGTGATTCAACTATTAAGGTGGGAGAACACTAGGGAAGAAATAAGACTTAATAAAGGATTTCTGTTTGAGGCATAAGATATCTACTTGAACTCCAAGTGGCAATTTTATAAATGACACTTTGACCAATGAGCCTAGAACTCATAGGAGAGGCTGGATATATAAATATGAGTCAACATATTGATAGAAATCAAAGCCATGCCACTGGACCAGATGAGCTGGGGAATGGATGCAGCTAGGGAAGGAAGAAAGAGCAATAGAAAAGTTAAGAATAGGAAATAAATGCAAGGGAGACTGAAAACATATGACCACTGAGATATGGGTAAAACCAAAAGGGAATAGTATGCTAATTCAAAGGAAGACAGTGTTCAGGGTATTAGGACTAACTGCTGCCAAATGATGCAAATAAAGTCAGGTAAGATTAGAACTGAAATTAAATTCAGTTAAATTAAATTCAAATTGCCATTGATTTTGGCAATCTGAAAGCCATTAATGACCTTAACAAGAGTGATTCTAGAGGCATAGAGAAAGTGAAAATCCTGTTGGAGTGTGTTCAGAAGAAAATTGAGGTAAAGGACATAGAGTGAAGAGAGGTAACCCTTCTGAAAGGGTTAAGAAACACAGAGATAATAAATAGGTTAAGATAATAAGGATAAGAAACATAAGAGTTTTACATGGAGGAAATGTAAAGTGAGAGGGTTATTCTAAAGACAGCAAACATGTTGGTGTATTGTTGGCAATGGCCCAGCAGAAAAAGAAAACTGTTAATAAATAAGAAAAGAGAATAATTGCAGAACCAAAATATTTTCACATGGTGTGATCCAGTATGCATGTGGAAGTGTTGTCTCTAATAGAAGCAGAGAGAGTGGGTACATAGTAACAAGTTGTAAGGTAGGGTATGTGATTACAGATGTCCAAAGATCCTAAATTTGCTGATACAGCCAGAAGTTTTCAACCCCAGGATGTTAGAGTAAAAATTAAATACCAACCTCATAATCTGCTCCTCAGCCCAGGTCTCTGATTCTCCATGCCTGAAAAAACTGAATCCTAATACCTCTAGCCAGTTAACAGAGAACAAGGACCACCTTACCTAGTTCCCTCTACCTTCTCTCCCAGGCACTGTCCCCCATGATCCAAAAGTCCACTGGATGTAACAGTTGTGTAGAAACATTAGCTAAGTCTGACACCAACACTGAATACCAAAACTTTCCTATATTAATCAAAACTTCTTTCCTCATGATTCTATCAGCCTCTCTGCCTTTGACCATTTGACTTACTGGCTCCTTTCCATCCTGGCGCATTCCTTTTTTCCTCATAGCCATCCACTCCAAGTCTTGCATCTTTATTCTTCTACTTCATTCTAAGCTCACTCCTCTTATCCTTTGCCACTTTATCACTGTGATGATCATTTCTGTTGGAAATAAGTAGGTCAAAGTTCTGTATAATTAGTTTTCTACCTACCTCTTCCTCAAATTTTAGGGCATTTCAATTCTCTATCTTTCCTTCTGCTGTACTGAATAACCTGTGAATTGCCTAAAACTTCATGCTACTTTTATAATCCTTTGCCTCTTCAAAATGCACTTTCCTCCTATTATGACACCCCCATTTCTTCACATATCTAAGTAAACTGTCAACTCAAGTCTCAACTGTTCTGGGACTCCTGCAAATATCTAGACTTGTGATTTTCAAAGTTGGCTTCACATTAGAATCTCTTAGAAAGCTTCAAGATAAAACTAAGGCCTGGAAGCCACCCTCAGAAATTCTGATTTAATTGACCTTGGCAGTCATCTGGGTATAGGAATTTTTTGCACCTCTCCAGACGATTCTAACATGCACCTAAAGTTAAGAACTAAGGCCCTAGATAATATGAATATCGTCTAGCTACAACTCCATATCACTTGACTCATCATTATCAGAACTTCTCATCTTGTATATTTAATCATCTGTGGACCATATTTTATTACATTTTGTATCCCCAGTGCCAGATTCAGAAAATAGAGGAATATTTAACATATAGGTTTTGAGTCAATGAAGGAAAAAAATTATTTCAGGTTTGTATAAAAATGTTATTACTATCTAATGAGATATTTATTGCCAAATTCAGACTTAAATTGAAGAAAGTGAGGAAAACCATTAGACCATTCAGGTATGACTTAAATCAAATCCCTTACAATTATACAGTGGAAGTGACAAATAGATTCAAGGGATTAGATCTGATAGAATGCCTGAAGAACTATGGACTGAAGTTCATGACACTATACAGGAGGCAGTGATCAAGACCATTGCCAAGAAAAAGAAATGCAAAAAGGCAAAACAGTTGTCTGAGGAGGGCTTACAAATAGCTGAGAAAAGAAGAGAAGCAAAAGGCAAAGGAGAAAAGGAAAGATATACCCAATTGAACTCAGAGTTCCAAAGAATAGCAAGGAGAGATAAGAAAGACTTCCTCAGTGATCAATGCAAAGAAATAGAGGAAAACAATAGAATGGGAATGACTACAGATCTCTTCAAGAAAATTAGAGATACCAAGGGAACATTTCATGCAAAGATGGGCACAATAAAGGACAGAAATGGTATGGACCTAACAGAAGCAGAAGAGATTAAGAAGAGGTGGCAAGAATACACAGAAGAACTGTACAGAAAAAGATCTTCATAACCCAAATAATCATGATGGTGTGGCACTCACCTAGAGCCAGACATCCTGAAGTGAGAAGTCAAGTGGGCCTTAGGAAGCATCACTACAAAGCTAGTGGAGGTGATGGAATTCCAGTTGAGCTACTTCAAATCCTAAAAGATGATGCTGTGAAAGTGCTGCACTCAATAAACCAGCAAATTTGAAAAACTCAGCAGTGGCCACAGGACTGGAAAAGGTCAGTGTTCATTCCAATCCCAAAGAAAGACAATGTGAAAGAGTGCTCAAGCTACCACACAAATGCACTCATCTCACACAGTAGCAAAGTAACGCTCAAAATTCTCCAAGCCAGGCTTCAACAGTATGTGAACCGTAAACTTCCAGGTGTTCAAGCTGGATTTAGAAAAGGCAGAGGAACCAGAGATCAAATTCCCAACATCCACTGGATCATCAAAAAAGCAAGAGAGTTCCAGAAAAACATCTATTTCTGATTTATTGACTATGCCAAAGCCTTTGACTGTGTGGATCACAATAAACTGTGGAAAATTCTTTAAGAGATGGGAATACCAGACCATCTGACCTGCCTCCTGAGAAATTGGTATGCAGGTCAAGAAGCAACAATTAGAACCAGACATGGAACAACAGACTTGTTCCAAATTGGGAAAGGAATACATCAAAGCTGTATATTGTCACCCTGCTTATTGAACTTACATGCAGAGAACATCATGAGAAATGCTGGGCTAGAAGAAGCACAAGCTGGAATCAAGATTGCTGGGAGAAATATCAATAACCTCAGATATGCAGATGACACCACCCTTATGGCAGAAAGTGAAGAGGAACTAAAGAGCCTCTTGATGAAAGTGAAAGAGGAGAGTGAAAATGCTGGCTTAAAGCTCAATATTCAGAAAACTAAGATCATGGCATCTGGTCCCATCACTTCATGGAAAATAGACAGGGAAACAGTGACAGACTTTATTTTGGGGGGGCTCCTAAATCACTGCAGATGGTGACCGCAACCATGAATTTAAAAGATGCTTGCTCCTTGGAAGAAAACTATGACCAACCTAGACAGCTCATTAAGAAGCAGAGACATTACTTTGCCAACAAAGGTCCATCTGGTTAAAGCTATGGTTTACCAGTAGTCATGTATGGATGTGAGAGCTGGACTATAAAGAAAGCTGAGCACCGAAGAATTGATGCTTTTGAACTGTGGTGTTAAAGAAGACTCTTGAGAGTCCCTTGGACAGTAAAGAGATCCAACCAGTCCATCCTAAAGGAAATCAATCCTGAATATTCATTGGAAGGACTGATGCTGAAGCTGAAACTCCAATATTTTGGCCACCTGATGTGAAGAACTGACTCAACTGAAAAGACCCTGATGGTGGGAAGATTGAAGGTAGGAGGAGAAGGAGACTACAGAGGATAAGACGGTTGGATGGCATCACCGACTTGGTGGACATGAGTTTGGGTAAACTCCGGGAGTTGGACAGGGAGGCCTGGCATGCTGCAGTCCATGGGGTCACAAAGAGTCAGAACAAGACTGAGTAACTGAACTGAACTGAATGAGGTAAGAAAACTGAAATATCTTGGGAAAAATTACGTAAAAGAAGAATAAAGGAAATCATATAGTCAGAGTAGGTTGCATGATGCCAGGGTGATGTTTGGAGCTAAGAAAAATTTATAGTGTGATTCTTGAGTCACACAGAAAAAAAATCTGCAGATCTTTTACAAAAGTAAAAAAATGAGATTGCTGACAGTCACATTTTCTCCCAGGACCCTAAACGTGTCAACATATACAAATCTTTAGAACTGCTCTTGTACCTGCTGTTTTCATAATTCTGATGTTTAGATATATATCACTGCTTTTAAACTTTTTCTTACCTATCTGATCCCAAATCATAAAATTGTTTTTAAGTTAGTGGAATCTAATCCCCTTTAGATTACTGAAGCATCTAGATTCCCCTTACTTATTAAGCTAAAAGAAGATAAAAAAAAAAAAAAAAAAAACCACTTATAGTAAAATCGGCATGAAACTAAATGCCAGTGAGCACTAGGAAACTAAATGTAATGCCTAATAGTATTTTATTGGAAGTGAAATGAAGGCGAAATGAAAGTTGCTCAGTCGTGTCCAACTCTGCAACCCCATGGACTTAGTCCATGAAATTCTCCAGGCCAGAATACTGGAGTAGGAAGTCTTTCCCTTCTCCAGGGGATCTTCCCAACCCAGGGATTGAACCCAGATCTCCCACATTGCAGGCAGATTCTTTACGAGGTGAGCTACAAGGGAATCCCAAGAATACTGTGGAGTGGGTAGTCTATCCCTTCTCCAGCGGATCTTCCCAACCCAGGAATCAAACCAGGGGTCTCCTGCATCACAGGCAGATTCTTTACCAACTGAGCTATGAGGAAGCATTATTTTATTGGAACATCATCCAACTATGATATGTTTAATCTTGGGTAAATATTAACTATAAATCCAATGATCAGAATGTAAGGTAACATAAGCCAATTTTGAAAAACAAATAAAACCTGAATTTTAGGTTCATGCTTAGGCATATATTATGATAACATTTACTTTTTGTTAAGTTCAGTTCAGTTCAGTTGCTCAAACATGTCTGACTCCTTGCGACCCCATGGACTGCAGCTCGCCAGTCCCTGTCCATCACTAGTTCCCGGAGCTTGCTCAAACTCATGTCCATCGAGTCAGTGATGCCATCCAACCATCTCATCCTCTGTCATCCCCTTCTCCTTCCTTCAATCTTGCCTAGCACAAGGTCTTTTCGAAGGAGTCAGTTCTTCACATCAGGTGGCCAAAGTATTGGAACTTCAGCTTCAGCGTCAGTCCTTCCAATGAATATTCAGGACTGATTTCCTTTAGGATGGACTGGTTTGATCTCCTTACTGTCCAAGGTATTCTCAAGAGTCTTTTCCAACACTACAGTTCAAAAGCAGCTGGGTAACAGCAATTGCAATAAGAAATCAAAGCATTTGGAGCACACATTGAAGGGAAATAAAATATGTTTAAGAAAAGCTAGGTCAACCCTCACCTTTCTGAGCATGGAGAGCACAAACAAGGAGAACAACTCCAAAGAGAAATCTGAAGAACATATGAGTTGCAAACTTGCATCAGTAAAAGCTGAAGAGGGACAGGGAACTTCTGGTGAAGCAGAGAAAGCAAAAAACTCAGCACAGGGGACCAAAAGAAAAAGAGATTCAAAAAATAGCACAGCTTGCGGTCCAGGAGACACATCACAACACTGTGATGGTGTGAAACCTCCGAAGACACCGACGCGGATCCCCATCCCCCCTCTACCTGCTGTCCTGCCGCCTGTCAACCTGGTCCACTGGGACGTCATTCGTGCTTGGTGCCAGCAGTTAAAACTGAGCACCAAAGGCCCGAAACTGGATGGATATAAATGACTCTGTGAATATGCTTACCCTCATCAAAAAAACTTTCCTGCCACAGCACAGGAGGCCAGGATCCTGTCACTATCGAAAAGGATAAAGATAGAAAAGGGGGAACTACCACTGGAATGCTCTGTTGACAGAACGTCTTCTGAAGGGGCTGCCCCTCTTGCATGGGGGCCACCTGCCCTTGAGGGAGCTCCTCCGCCTCTTGAGGCAGTTGTATCAACTTCTGCCCCCGACTCAGAAGCAGTGTTTGCCTCCTGGAGCAGAATGACAGCCAGGGCCGTGAAGACGGAGTCAGTACAATCACAAGAGACCTGTGAGGTCCGGTGGTGCGTGGTCCACGGGAGAAGTCTCCCAGCTAACACAGAAGGCTGGGTTCGTTTACAGTTTCATGCTGGGCAGGCATGGGTGCCTGGAAAACGAAGGAGGGNTCTTGGTTCTTTTCAAGAATGCAACTTGCTATTTCCTCTCGATTCTAAAACATTTTATTTACTTTATAGGAATAAAGTATTAACAAAAAGCCTGCAGTGAGATCATAATACTAGTAAAAGAGTACAGCTATGATTATAATTAATGATAGAGAAGTGACTACAATCAACTCCACGGTGATTTTAGACAGCTGAACTCTGGGCCGCTCCACTCTCTCCATGCTTCCAGGGTGCACAACCTGCTTACAAGGTTACATGAAAAAAGAAAGCCTGTGAACTGATGGGAAACAGAAGCAGAAGTGACTGTCTGTCCAAAGATGCCCAGCCCTAATGGAGCAGAGGATAAATGAGATGGGGACATTTTAAAAATACTAAGTCACTGAATGGAATTAATTTGCTTGAAAATGCCTCAAGTAAATCTCTACTTTGGACAAGATGGATCTTATAGGCAACAGTTGAAATTTGGTCTTGTACACCTTAACCAGATATTCAACCTTATCATCAACAGGCATGGTACAAGCAGAAATGTGTTTCCTGACATGATACAATGTATCACTGACAATATTCTTGCCCCAAAGAATCTATTCACAGGGAAGCAATCAGTCCTGATTATGCCTCTTGTCTCAGCGTAATTAGGTGAGCTTACCTTCA
>SJYQ01001833.1:895605-912931 GCA_006410935.1 Redunca redunca | reverse complement strand
AAAAAAAAAAAAAAAAAAAAATGCACCTTGCCTTTGGAAAATCGTTTCATATAATTTTCTTTAGTTTTTAGTTTTCATCTCTTAAAAACAAATCTGCTTTAGGAATGAAGTTGACACAGCCCTGAATAGTCCTGAATCAGTACCCTGGGTTTGCATCTTAGATCAGTCCTGTCCTTGAGTGATCCAGGGAAATATGCAAAGCCTCTTGGAAATGCCATTTCCTCATCTCTCAAACGAGGATAATGAAACCTCCATCAGGGAGATTGTGAGGAAACCTGCGGTTGCACTTTGGAAACCACAGGGCTGTATAAACATATGGTGCTATTCTTGGGCTAGAACTGAAACACAGCCTTGCAGAGGGAAATAGGGCAGTGAGATTGGTAATTTATAAGCCTGGGTGTTCCAATCTCTTTCCTTCCTTTATGGATGCTGTGTGCATATCCTCCTGCATCCAAAGTGACTCAGGCATAGCTCTGCTGCCATTCCGAATGTTCATACATCACTTACCCAAATTCATATGCTAAGACTTATCACATTTAAGCCAGTCTGAAATTCTGCATGCATTCATTACAGCACAGTGGGATCACTTTGGTTGTATTCACACAATCTATGCCTCATTTTAGGACTTCTCTGGTGGCTCATTGTTAAAGAAACTGCCTGCCAATGCAGGAGACGTGGAGATGTGGGTTTGATCCTTAGTTGGGAAGATCCCCTAGAGGAGGGCATGGCAACCCATGCCCGTATTCTTGCCTGGAGAACCCATGGGCAGAGGAGCCTGGTGGGCTACAGTGGGGTCACAAAGAGTCGGACACAACTGAAGCAATGCCTCATTTTACTTAGTTCACTTTACCTGACATTTACTGAGTGAGTATCAAAGACCTGTAAAGTATAACCTGGCTCCAGCTCTCGAAGACTCTCCATCTGGTGAAATGAGAATGAGCTAGCTGTGCATTTGCTATTTGAAAGGTGGAAATAGTGCTAGTGACGGGGCCAGTTTGTGTTGTAGGTGAAGTGAAGTTTTGGAGCACCCTTCACATATCCTTTAATGATGCCCTTGACTCATGTACTGTAGTTCTCAATTGTTCAGAGATTCAAACCGAGCCACATGCTGACTCTTCACCCCTTAACCCCATCTTGGCATCTACTGTCCTAGCTACTCTGGCATCTACTTTCCTGGCAACTAGAAAAGAGCCAATGAAGGCAGTTAACCATACATTCATTTAGTATGTACTCAGTGAACATCTGCCATATATTGTGTTAGAGAATTTTAGAGTATTTTGAAGCTAAGAAGAGACAACTTCATGAACCCAGTTTTTCTCTAGTGGTGAAATTTCCATGATCAGGAGTAGGAATGTAGAGGAGATTTGAGAGGGTCAGTGGAGGTATGGGCCAGTCTATAGCTGTATAAGCACTTCCCTTATGGCTCAGCTGGTAAAGAATCCGCCTGCCATGTGGGAGACCTAGGTTCCTTCCCTGGGTTGGGAAGATCCCTTGGAGAAGGGACAGGCTACCCATTCCAGTATTCTGGCCTGGAGAACTCCATGAACTACAGTCTATTTGGTCACAAAGAGTTGGACACAACTGAGCGACTTTCACTTATAGCTGTACAGTAACCCATCTTAAAATTGAATTTTTAAAGGCTTTTTTCATTGTTCTTTAACTTCACTGATTTGTTGAAAACCTACTGAGTTATATGACATATGTCTAAAGTCAGTATAATTTTAGTTTTACTATTTTTGTTTAATATTTTTGAAAAAAATTTTTTTCACTGAATTTTTTACCATTGAGGTGTAATTAATATACATTATTAAGTAGTTTCAGGTGTACAGCATACTGATTTGGTGTTTGTGTATATACTAACTGATCATAATAAGTCTGGTATCACCATAATATTAATAGTTACAGAATTTATTTTCTTGTGAGAAATTTCAACATATACTTTCTTAGCAACTTTCGTATATGGAATATACTGTTACTAAGGCAGTCACTATGCTGTATGTTACATCCCCATGACTTATTTTACAGTTGAAAGTGTGTATCTTTTGATCCTCTTCAGGCATTTCACTTGCTCCCCTAGCCCTAGCCCCTGGTAACCATTGATTCGTTCTCTGTATCTAGGAGTTTGGGGTTTGTTTTTTTATTTTTAAGACTGCACACATATATGAGATCATACAGTATTTTTTCTTTCACTGTCTGACTTATTTCCCTTAGCATAATATCCTCAAGGTTTATCCATGTTGTTGCAGATGGCAAGATTTCATTCTCTTGTACTTTAGCCTTGATTGAGGTTTGGATAACTGTAGGGTGGTTTTTTCAGGGCCAACTTAATAATGGTTTTGTATTAAAAAAAAAAATAAATTGGTATGAACAGGAGTACATCAGATATTTTGGGGCTTTATCGCAAACAGAATGATAGGCTTTGCTCACAGACTTGTTTCACTTTTTTCTGTAACTCATTGTTGGAAATGTCTCAGTCTAGTACAAAAATGACTTTCACCCAGATTCCCTTAGTTTCTAAGGGTTTCTCTGAATGAGAAGGCTGGGTTTTGGCAATTAGGTGCTGCTGGATAAAGTGGTATAACTCAGGTACCCTCAGGTAATCAAGGTTATCTTCACCTCACTGGGAGATAGATGCTCATTCCCAGTGGCGGCCATCAATAAGCAATCCACACACTGTTACGGGTTCATTAAATCTCTGTGGTAACTGGTATGTAGGGCACTTGTGTTTGTGAGAAACTGTGGCAGGGTCAGACCTCGTGTTTAGAGGAGGATTGAGACGGCATTGCTGTCCCTTGCTTCCAGTCCAGTCATCACAGGCAAACTCTAAGGTGCAGAGGATGTCCATGTGATGCCAGCAGAGCAGCTTATGAATAGAAAATTTAATGACTCAGCCACATGTCTCTAAACAGGGCATTTGGTTGGCCCACTTCTCCCCTGACTGGATCATTCCACTACTTTGGCAAAATATAACTACAGCTTCAATTATAATGCTTGAGAAATAAGAGGTGCCTCAGAGAACATTTCTTTTTCAAGACCACTTAAAGCGTTTGATTAACAAAGAGACCAGCAGGGACCAAATGAATACTTAGTTGCAGAACAGAACTAGAAATACTGCAAGCCAACAAAGCAAGTGAAAGTACTTAATTAGAGTGTAAAACTTGACCTTTCCTGGGCACTATCACATCTCATAGAAACGCAGCCTAATCCAGAGGCATAGCGTTTCCGTGGAGAGCCCCGCAGACTTAGATTGCTCAGTCCTGGTGCCTAAGGGGAGTTGGCCATCCTGGGCCTCTTCATCTTCACTGCTGAGCACGCTCAGAGAGCTCCTGGATAGTGTTAATCTCTGTGAGTTTTAGTAAGAAATAAATTCTCCTTTAATACTTGAATGTATGTTTGGAGACAAGCAGAATAATTTATTTCTGAGGTTTTGTTTCCTTTGGGAAAATACTTTATGTAACTGAATCATACACTACCTTGAAGTTCGCAGAGTCCCTGTTCCCTTCCTCCCTCTCTGCCTGCCTCGTCAGGTGAGTGGAGTGATGCTCATGGCTGATTCCTGGCTCCATGAAGCCCTGGCTGGGAAAATCCCAAGTGCGTTCCTGTGTGTATAGAAGGCATGTTTGTTGGCAAGAGACGGAGTGGGACAGTGTAGACACCTGAGCATTGCGGAGCAAGGCTCTTGGGGATTGTGAACTAGTTCATTTTCCTTTTACAGTGGGGCACATATGATTTAGAAGGGACTCCTTCTCAGCCCCTTTTCCTGATTTTATCTCCCTCAGTTTACAAACTGAAACATTCAACTGCCCCGGGTTTCAATTCTTAACCCCCTTCCCTTTTCCATTCTCCTTATTCCGTAGATGATTTTATCCCATTTCATGTCACTCATACAGCCTTTATATCATTTCTCTGCTTTTAACTTTCAAATTTTATCTACAGCCTAAACCTCTCTTCCAGAATTCTCGATTCTTGTATTCTTATATCTTGTATTTGATATTTCTTCTTGAATATCCAGTAGATTTTCAGACTTGTTGAAAACCAAACTTGTAATATCCTCATCCCCCCAAAACCTGCTCTTTGGGTTGCCTGACCTGTTTTCATAGAGAGTAACACCATCTTCACCATCTTTTCTGTTTCCCAGACCAGAACCCACGTGTTACCTTTGACTCTCTCACATCCTCTCTTTCTCTGAAGTTTCATGTCCAAACCACCAGCAAATCCCATTGGCTCTGCTTTCAAAACACCCAGAATTCATCCACTTTCCCTACCTACCCCTCTGTCATCCTGGTCTGAGCCACTGTGGTTTCTCTCTGAGAGTTTTGCAGTAGCTTCATAAGTGGTCTCCCTACATGTCCCTGGCACAGCAGCCAGAGTGAGATTGTCATTCTATCACACTTTGATTCTCAACCCTCCTAATAGCTTCCCTTCTTACAGTCTGAAAGCAGAAGTCCTTAAAGGACTCAGAAGGCAGGCCCTCTGTGATCTTGCCCCCACCTTTCTCTCTGATCTCACCTCCCAACACACCTCACCTCACTTACTCCCCTCCAGGCCATCATTGCAGCCCTGCTCTTCAGCCACACCCAGTGTGTTTTGCCTTGGGACCTCTGCATGTACTGTTCCCTTATACTTTTAGGTGCTTTATACAGTTCTATTCAGTTCAGCTCAGTTGTGTCCGACTCTTTGTGACCCCATGGACTGCAGCACGCCAGGCCTCCCTGTCCATCACCATCTCCCGGAGTTGACCCAAACTCATGTCCATTGAGTCGGTGATGCCATCCAGCCATCTCATCTTCTGTCGTCCCCTTCTTCTCTCGCCTTCAATCTTTCCCAGCATTAGGGTCTTTTCCAGTGAGTCAGTTCTTTGCATCAGGTGGCCAGAGTATTAGAGTTTCAGCTTCAACATCAGTCCTTCCAGTGAATATTCAGGACTGATCTCCTTTAGGATGGACTAGTTGGATATCCTTGCACGGTTTAGACCCTGGATTAAATCTCTGGTAAAATGTCACCTCTGTAAGGAGGCTTTCCTGGAGTTGCCTGTAACACAATGGCCTCATTCTGGTGTTAACCTCCTCCCCTTCTACCTTCCTTTATTTTTCTCCTGGTACATACTACTGTGTGAACTTACTCTGCCAGAATGCCGAGGGAAGGAGGGGGCAGGCATTGCTCATGGATACTGCTGGCACTCCTAAGTCTTACTTGAGGAGTAGGAAAAGGGAAGAGGAGAAAAGAAGAGGCTTCAGGAGGAAAGGACAAGCTATAGAAAGAACAGCTGTCCTTCTGACACCGGTTTGCCAGCAGTGACAAAGTTGCCTATATTTAAATCAACTTTCTAGATTGATCTCTTCTGGGAGGACAGTTCTACTATACTAACACAGCTACCAAAGAAGGTTAACCTTAATGTATATGAGATGAGTTGAAGAAAGCCTTGAAGTGTATAGTTTAGGGTTTGTGACTTTGTGTTTCCACTGAGGGTCTTGCTTGGCCTCAGCCGCCTCCTGATTCCTGTTGTTGTTCAGCTTTCTTTGTCCCTTTACTTCACTGTTGCTGCTGTTGTCACCTACTTATAACCCGACCCTTAGTAAGTTGTCCAAATGAGGATGCTTCAGATATGTTAGCAGTTAATTAAGACTTCCCTATTGTTATATGAAGATAGGATAAAAGACCTTTGACATTAAACGGGTGGAATATGGTTTGCTTTAAATAAAAAGTGACTATTTGAGAACAAGGTCTTTAAAGATTTTTCTATTTGTGAATCTCCTTGTGCTTGCACACATGAAGATGGCCTTAGCTTTAAAAAATATATATATACAATGTAGAGATAGTGTA
This sequence comes from Redunca redunca, assembly GCA_006410935.1. Taxonomy (NCBI): domain Eukaryota; kingdom Metazoa; phylum Chordata; class Mammalia; order Artiodactyla; family Bovidae; genus Redunca; species Redunca redunca. The sequence continues at coordinate 907,108 of SJYQ01001833.1, read as the reverse complement.
CTATGCAATTATGGACAATGAAATATGTTCGTGGGCTTGGTTTGTGATATTTCCAACTGAGAAGTAGAGCTGTTCTGAAGTGGAACAGTTTTTGCTGACCTTAAAAATAGAGATGAACTCCTCCTCCTCCACCCCCCAGACCCATTTTCCTACTAGTTTACACCATCCCTAAGTGAAGGCTACAGAACAGGAGTCAAGCCAGCTCCCTGAGTAGATCTCTGTAACAACCAGTACTGCTATTTCTGATCTTTTTTCCCTAAACAAAAAGATGCAGACTTGTAGAAAGATTGATTAAACCTGTTGGAAATGATAGTGTTCCAAGTGCTCATGGCCTTTTTACATATGGTACACACCTAAATCATTTGAACGATGTTTTGATCCACCCAGCTTTTTATTCTTTCTCAAAAAGGTAATTGGTGTGTTCACCACAGTGCACAGACCCCAGTGTTCACTCCGACTGTGACCAGATGGGAAGGATGTGGCGTGCCAACGTGGCTCGGCGTGCTGGCATCCAGAGGGAACCCAGGGGGATGGGAGGGTCTATTGGGGTAGGTTTACTAAGTGCTCACAGCGCTCATGGAGCATAAATCTGGCTGTGTTTTACATGGTTAACCTCAGAAGGCAACCAAACAGACTCGTATTTCAACTAGAAACACTGGGGAGTGGGATTCACTGGAATTCAGGACTACTTTGAACTTCACCCAGAATTACACTTAATATAAATGTAATTAGTCAAAAAATCTAACTGTCAGGATTTAGAAATATCTAGACTTTCTCCTCAAACATAATTTAGAGAAATAGGCTAAATGGTAGTGGAATTAAAGCCATTGCTGTTTGGTGTGAAGTTTGGTAGGCTCAGAAGGCTTATGTCAACAATTTTTCCTAAAAGTAAATTTCAAGGATAAATCTCATAGACTGTCTATGTTGACTCTTCTGTATGATGGTTAAATGATGCCCTTGAAGCTTTATATATGAATTAAAGGAGATGTTAGATCCAATTATGCTCCAGATTAATTCATTATTTTTTAGAAGATTTACATGAGCTCTTCAGGTTAAGATTAAGTTAAATTTTGAAGTTTCTGAGGTTTTTGCATGTATATCAGAAATGATTTTCCATTACCCTATGGAATATTGAAAATAAGGATCTACTATTCAGAAGCAGACCCAGGTTTTTTGGGACCTGAAGCACAAAATTTTGGAGGCTCTCTTAAAGGAAAAACAATAGATTAAGTACAAAAATCCCAACAAATTACAATTAAAAAAAGGCTGACAAATAACACCATTATCAAAAATATACAGAAAAATTACGTAATATTTTATTTGCTTCTACTGCTTGATTTTCGAAAAACATTTTTGGCTGTATGGTCTTTGATCACTTCATACAGTAATGATTTTTGTGATATTTTCTACAAAGAGCTTAGATAATTATCCTGCCTTTATCAGCATTAATTGGACTTTGTTTTTATCATTAGTTCAGAAAAATTTTAGATTAGTCATGTCATATGTTTTTTAGCACTATTGTCAAATTTGGGAAACTTCAGTCTCTTTCACGGAAAATATCTTCCTCTAAGATTTGGAAGACTTTTCCATAGACTGATTTCTGGATTTGAACGTATATTTCAACCTTTGATTTCTCCTTCCACACCTCACTTCTTTTTGGTGCTAGGTGACACAGACCACATTTATTTTGCAGTCCCTGGCCCTGCATTTTTGGGTCATGACGCAGGAGGAATTGGGACTGTGCGTGGCAAGAGCGTCCCTGAAAATAATTTTCCACCAGTACCCCTAGTAATAATTTACCTTACATGGAAGCACATAAATGTATCCTCCTAAATCCCAACTAAATGTCCTCCCAACTTAACTTCTCCTTAGCTGGATCCCAACCTGCCCATGGATATTAGCACACTGCCTGGCAGGGTGTTTGTTTGACAGGGTATGTGTGAAGCAGGAAAATTTGGAGTAGAAGGAAGCAATCTCAATGGTAGTGGTAACAGATCTCACTTTTACAAAATTTACAAAAATCCAAATCTGTTATGAACACATTGCTGGAGCTCCTCCCAAGTCCTTGGAAGAGGCCCATAGAAGTGAGAATCCTAAAGATTAAGCTTCATTATCACCACAGTAAATTTGTCTCTGCTAATATGTATTGAGGATTCATCAAATCCATCACCAAGAGTGTTCCCTAGGGAAGAGTATGGCACTTGGTCTCACCAGCGGTGCCAATTCCCAGGGTCACATTCAGTCCTCCTAATTTAAGCATGTGAATTAAAATCTCCTTGTATTTAATTGATGGTGTCTCATTCCTCCCAATAGCACCACCCACCCCTCGCTAAAAATGTACCAGGAAAGAAAGCTGTCATTTCTTTTTAAAGTGAGGGTATGTGTGTATATGTATGAAGCTGAGTCAGCTTTTTAAGTTTGGCTGACTCTTGGGCATAAGACGGAGTTAACTCTCATTCATTCCCTTGGGTTATCTCAGATGATCCATTACCAGAAACAGCACTATTAGATTTTTTTCCTTCCACATTAGCTTTGCTGGTGATTTTTATTTTATACTCAGCTTAGAGTGTGCATATCTGTCATTTGGACTTCTGTTAGGAGTCTTGTCTGCTAAATGATTTCTCACAGTAATGGCATTGTCAGGCCAAGTGAGTGTCAGATTCATTTTGTGCAGAAATAGCCTGTCAAGGATACCCAACCTGTTTTCATTCTACTGCAGAAATTAAGATCTTGGTGGGTAAAGGTATACATGTGTTTGTGTCAGCTGGGATTGGCTAATTTGCCCCTTTCCATTACAGTAATTAGTGGTAGGATCCAGAAAGGTTTGATTTCTTGGAAATTGACAAGATTTCAAGAATTGTGGAGGAATTAGCATTGTTTTTATAAGTAGTATTCATATAATTTCATAATTTGATAGCAAAGAACAATACCTTAAAATAGATTTTTCTGTTATTAATAATTCACTAGGTATATCAGTTCAGTACAGTTACTCAGTCATGCTGACTCTTGGCAAACCCATGGACTGCAGCATGGCAGGCTTCCCTGTCCATCACCAACTCCCGGAGCTTGCTCAAACTCAAGTTCGTCAAGTTGGTGATGCTATCCAACCATCTCGTCCTCTGTCATCCCCTTCTCCTCCTGCCCCCAATCCCTCCCAGCATCAGAGTCTTTTCTAATGAGTCAGTTCTTTGCATCAGGTGGCCAAAGGATTGGAATTTCAGCTTCTGCATCAGTCCTTCCAGTGAATATTCAGGACTGATTTCCTTTAAGATTGACTGGTTTGAGCTCTTTGCAGTCCAAGGGATTCTCAAGAGTCTTCTCCAACACCACAGTTCAAAAGTGTCTATTGTTCAGCTCTCAGCTTTCTTTATAGTACAACTTTCACATCCATACATGACTATTGGAAAAACCTTAGCTTTGACTAGAAGGCCCTTTGTTGGCAAAGTAATGTCTCTGCTTTTTAATATGCTGTCTAATGTGGTCATAGCTTTTCTTCCAAGGAGCAAGCATCTTTTAATTTCATGGCTGAAGTCACCATCTGCAGTGATTTTGGAGTTCAAGAAAATAAAGTCTGTCATTGTTTCCATTGTTTCCCCATCTCTTGGCCATGAAGTGATGGGACCAGATGTTATGATCTTAGTTTTCTGAATGTTGAGTATTAAGCCAACTTTTTCACTCTCCTCTTTCACTTTCATCAAGAGGCTCTTTAGTTCTTCACTTTCTGCCATAAGGGTGGTATCATCTGCGTATCTGAGGTTTATTGATATTTCTCCTGGCAGTCTTGATCCCAGCTTGTGCTTCATCCAGCCTTGCATTTCACATGATGTACTCTGCATATAGGAGAAGGCAATGGCACCCCACTCCAGTCCTCTTGCCTGGAAAATCCCATGGACAGAGGAGCCTGGAAGGCTGCAGTCCATAGGGTGGCTGAGGGTCGGATATGACTGAGCGACTTCACTTTCACTTTTCACTTTTATGCATTGGAGAAGGAAATGGCAACCCACTCCACTGTTCTTGCCTGGAAAATCCCAGGGTCGGGGGAGCCTGGTGGGCTGCTGTCTATGGGGTTGCACAGAGTCGGACATGACTGAAGTGACTTAGCAGCAGTAGCAGCAGCAGCACTCTGCATATAAGTTAAAGAAGCAGGGTGACGACATACAGCCTTGACGTACTCCTTTCCCAATCTGCAACCAGTCTGTTGTTTCATGTTTGGTTCTAACTGTTGCTTCTTGACCTTCATACAGATTTCTCAGGAGGCAGGTAAGGTGGTCTGGTATATGGTATATATCTATCTATACAGATAGATATATATGAAGACTGATTTTCAAGAGTCCTAGGTAATTGAGTAGAATATTGCTACCACTCTGATTTCCAAAGAGAATATGATAATAAAATATCAAAGAGCAAGAAAAGCTTTGAATGCAGTAGTATCCTACCATTTCCATTTAAAAACTTGGGATGAAAAGTGAACTATACTTTGTGGATATCTGTATCTAAAGGACGGAGAAGGCAATGGCACCCCACTCCAGTACTCTTGCCGGGAGAATCCCATGGACAGGGGAGCCTGGTGGGCTGCAGTCCATGGGGTCGCTGAGGGTCGGATATGACTGAGCGACTTCACTTTCACTTTTCACTTTCATGCATTGGAGAAGGAAATGGCAACCCACCCCACTGTTTTTGCCTGGAGAATCCCAGGGACGGGGGAGCCTGGTGGGCTGCCGTCTATTGTGTCACACAGAGTTGGACATGACTGAAGCGACTTAGCAGTAGCAGCAGCAGCAGTATCTAAAGGATACAGATAGTACCATACAATAGTATAGTTTGATACTATTGTATTGGTATTGTATACAATAGTATAGTTGAGTTTACACTTAAATCAAGAACTGTTAAACCCAGGTGTTACTTTTGTAGTTATTTTTACGTGTTCAAATTAATTGTAGCAACCTCCCATTTTAATTTTTTTGTTGTTGCTATTTTAATATACGTTGACTATTGTAATGGGTCTGAAAGATCGACTTTGCATTGTGTTTGGATGGAGGTTGAAGGATTTAGAAGCATCCAGAAATCAGCACTAAAGATAAAGGTGATTAATTTAGGAATGCAAGGCTGGCAGGGTCCACATGCTTCTCAAACGGTCTTAAGTTGTATACTGTGGGGAAACTACTGATTTATTATTGGTTCAAGTTGGTTTGGGGATGGACTAACACTTATCAAGTGCTTGTTCTATTTTATATATACTCTGCTAATTGATAATATTATTTCTTTGAATCCTCACAACTCTATGAATTAGAATTTATTATCTCTATTTTCCACTTGAGATAGGCTTAAGGAATTATAATAATTCACTCAAGATCCCACAGCTAATAAGTGGCAGGGCTGCAATTGAATCCAGGTCTGTCTGACTCCAGTGTTTAATCTGTTAATAGTATACTACATCACCTCTTCTGTAGGATTTACTAAACTAGAGTTTTGAGGCTAGAATCAGATTTGGGTCAGATGTGGGTCAGTTTTGAGGAGCTGTGGATTTTGAGCAGAAACTGGTTTTCAGTAAAGTCAAGAATAATTTGAGTAGTGGATTACCATCGGACAGAGCACAATGGGAGGATGGGTAGATCCTGTGAGTCCTTAGGCAAGCACAAGATTGAACTAAACAGCAAAGCTCTAGTGGAGAGGAGCAGACAGGTATCACTGGTTAAGCTGGCAGGGCTCAGATGCCAAGAAGGAGGGAGTGCTAACTAGAAGTGGGAGGCATTTTACATGAGCCAGAGCTTCTTTCTGCCCTATTTGATGGAGCATCTTAGCTTTGGGTTCACAGACAGTACACAGCAGGTGTCAGAGTTATGCAGGTGAGGTTCAGGGCAGAGATGGTTGCGTTGCCTTATAAAGAGGCAAGCAAGTAATAGTAAATCCTTCAGTCTTTTTTTTCCCCTCCCTGTCAAGCTGCTCCTGATGCATTATTCTGCCTCAAAGTTTCAGACCACTTTGGTCTCCACTGCTGAACAGCTCTCTGTGTCTGATGGCGGACGAGGCACAGAGACAAGGGGAGGCATTCCCTCCATCTGGGGAAGGTGAGAAGCCCCAGATCAGGAAGCTTCAAACAGAGCATAAAGACAGTGTGCTCAGGGACAGAAACAGATCTAGACTATTCCTGTCAGTGGCAGGCTGTCCCCGGCTAGGTCCCTGCTGTTGTTGACAAATGATGGCATTGATGACATGGAGGGAAAGGTCTAAGCAAGTTATGTACCACTTGGATTTGTGAACTTCCGGTCTTCTTCCAGCTTCTGCCTGAACCTGGTGGGAAGCTAAGAGGAGTGGGTGAGGTGGGGTTTCATTTCTAAATATGTTAGTCAAGCTGTATATGTGTGTGTGTGACTAATATGGTGATCCTGGACTTTGGACACAATTTAATATGATGAGTAGACCACTTGTTTTTTCTCTCCTCACCTTCTCCACCCAAGTGAAAGTGAAGTCGCTCAGTCGTGTCCCACTCTTCGCAACCCATGGACTGTAGCCTACCAGGCTCCTCTGTCAATGGGATTTTCCAGGCAAGAATATTGGAGTGGATTGCCATATCCTTCTCCAGGGGATCTTCCCAGCCCAGGGATAGAACCCAGGTCTCCCACATTATAGGCCACATTACCATCTAAGCCACCAGGGAAGTCCTACTATCAAACACCAGTACAGTTATTAAATGATATTAATTCCTAAGGCTAAAGAAAATGAGATAATGGCATTAGTGGATAGTAGACTTGAATAAAGTTTAGCAAGATCAAATGCAGAAAGAGGAGTGGTATTAGCAAAACAGAGTAAGCTACCACTTAACATCTTACAGAGGGGTATACTGCCCAGAAGCAAATAGATTCATCTTATAGAACCTAATGGTCTTAGAGGTAGCAGGTTCTACAGATGGTGGCAATGTGATAGGTCTGAAAACTGCCAAAATACTCTTTTTTAGAAGGTTCATAATGTTGAACTAAAAGAAACTATGCAAATTAAAAAAAAAAACAGAATGGGGACATTAATATAAGTGTCTTGATAGCTGTTAGAACAAACAGAAAAATCCAGTTGAGGTACAAAATTTGAACAAAATAACTAATAAACAGTCACATTGACAGAAAATATTAAAATGAACAACTAAAAATGTGCTTTATTATATTCCTTCATATACCTTATTATTACATTTTTCCCAAATGAATATGGAATGTTTACCAAAATGAAAGCAGTTTTCTCATTACACTGAAGTCACTGATAGCCATGGGCTTTCCTGGCTGTTCAGTGGTAGAGAATCCTCCTGCCCACACAGGAGATGTGGGTTCAATTCCTGGTTCAGGAAGATCTCCTAGAAAGGGAAATGGCATCCCACTCCAGTGTTCTTGCCTGGGAAATCCCATGGACAGAGGAGCCTGGCGGGCGACAGTCCATGGGGTCACAGAGTCAGACACAACTTAGCAACTAAACAACAGCACTGAAATCCACAAGCCCAAATGCTTGTCAGAAACAAGACAACAGGCCCAAAGTCACTTACGCTACTCCCAGTGTTACCAAACTGAGAGTTAACTTAATTACACTTTTAGCCTCTCTCAGAAGCAGAATTTTGGACCCGGATCTGCCTGATAAGCACTAGTGAGGTAGTCTGCCTCGTAGATGCTTATCATTCCCTAAAGGGCAGTGACATTGCCACAACCAGTCCCGTTGTAGTAATATAAATTCCTTCCCCCACTCCCTTCTGCCTATAAAATTCTTACAGTTTGTACAGTTCTTCTGAATGCCTTTTATTCTGCTAGAGAGGATGTTGCCTGATTCATGAATCATTGAATGAGGCCAATAATATCCTTACAATTTACTGATTTGAATTTTTTTATTTAATAACATATTAGCCAGAAATAGTAGAATTATGCTAAAAATTCAAAGAAAGGTGTAACTAGAAAGTATCCAAGTAATTTTGACATTAGGCAATAATATTTCAGCTTTTGGAATAAGCTTACCAGATGCAATGTTCTCCAGCCAAAGTAGGCCAGGAATATACTTGTTGAATATGTTGAATTTATTACTTATTGTAGTGAGAGAGAATGTACATCATGAGGAACTACAGGATATCTCAGTTAGATGATATTTTAAAACATTTATTGTAGAATTTAGGTTTGTATTACTGGAGAAGGCAATGGCACCCCACTCCAGTACTCTTGCCTGGCAAATCCCGTGGACGGAGGAGCCTGGTGGGCTGCAGTCCATGGGGTCACAAAGAGTCTGACACTGCTGAGCGACTTCACTTTCACTTTTCACTTTCATGTGTTGGAGAAGGAAATGGCAATCCACTCTAGTATTCTTGCCTGGAGGATCCCAGGGACGGTGGAGCCTGGTGGGCTGCCGTCTATGGGGTTGTACACAGTCGGACACGACTGAAGTGCCTTAGCAGCAGCAGGTTTGTATTACATGATTTTATGGACAGTTTAAGGAAATATGTGTTTGCTCTGCATCAGACATTGTCAGAAAACAGGGCTAATTCTATTATTGGGTATCCCAATAAATCTTCCCTCAGAGGCAAGACTAGACTGAAGCCAAAGTTGTAATCAGTAAACAAGCTACAGTTTAATCTTTGCCAGGATAGAGGACGCTTTGGTAGTTTGTGGGTTGACAATATTCATGTCCTGTCTCTTTCCAGACTTGATTACAGAGTAGTCTTGTTTTGATCCAGCATGGGCACTGGTCTTTTCCAGTATTCATGTTCAGTGGAATTGTTTAACTGGAGAACACCAAGGCCTGCAGGCAGTGACTAGACCAGCTTGTAGCAACACAACTGTTTAGCTGATGGACTTGGCAAGCACCTAGATGTTTCTCTCTTTCTTGGGAAAATGCATTGAAACTACATCAGATTAGATGAAAGTAATATGTTTACCATAGTGAGCTTTTCAATCCATGGACAAAGATATATCAGTCCAAATATTTAGCTCTTCTTAATTTTTCTCAGGGTTTTTTTTTTCTTTTTCTGTTTTTCCATGGAGAAGTTGTATTCATATTTTGTTAGATGTGTTCCTGGATATTTGATTTTTTTATTCTATTGTAAGTGGTTTCATTTAAAGTTTTTCTTTTTATTGATATGTTCATTGCCATGTGTAGAAATAAAATTGAGATCTTAAATATCTAGGAAAAGCCTCATAAGAAACAGTAAGTTTGGGGATCATCAACCCCTCTGTATGTGACATGGTCATGTGATACTTTCTTCACCAACCTCCCCTCTCTTTATCATAGAACTGTGGTTCTTTTTTTGACAAATTAGCTGGGAAGCTTTGTACTTGGGAATATCATGTATGTAGCAGGGGGCAAAGATGAATCACAGGGGAAAGCAAGGAGATTCAGTGAGTCTGCACAGATACTCCAGAGGCAGGGGAGCAGAAAATTAGTGTCTTGAGAAACAGCCTGACTCCTGGATGGATTTCCAGATCCTTACATTTGAGGGTCTCTTCAAAAGAAGAAGAAACATCTTCTCTCTGATTGATTCCTCTTCAGTGATGCTACCAGGCAACATGCCAAGCCTGTACATGTCAAGCTCCCACTGAGATTTTTAGTGCTTTAACTTGTAAATATGAATATGCAAGCAAAGATCACAGCATTAGACGAAACTTTCAATAAGGAAGAAACACTAATATGAACAAATTGGAAAAAAAAGTATAAAAACTGAGACAAGAAAAAGTCAAAATAACCACAGTTAATATTTTTAAAGAGATTTGGGATGGTAGTTTATTTATGAATTAATATGATGCTATGATAAAGGAAGAATTAGGGAACAAGCAAGCACTCTTGTAAATAAAAACATAGCTGAAATAAATTTGAAGGAAAATTTGGAAAATAATTCTCCTAAAAAATAAAAAGCAAACATGGAAAATAGGAGATGAAAGATAAGAAAAGTAGATCACCCTATGAGGTTCAAATCAATATGATTTCTACAGAGATAACAAAAAAGGATAGGAAATGAACATAGAAGCAATACAAAAACAAAAAAAGACATGTTTTTGAACAAATCAAAATTCAGAAAGGCATGTATTTTTGAAAGGTACATTCGTGGAATGCGTTAGTACATGGAGTAAAACCTAGACCACAGTAGAATTCTACAGCGTTGGATGGGGGCAGGTGGGGGGCAGAGAAAGAAACGCAAAGGAATTAGAGTCAGACTTTATAATAAAAACACCAGCTAGGTTCTAGAAAACAAAGGAACAACGCCTTGGAAATTGAGGGGGCATTAACTTCAACTTAATATTTCATGTGCAGCAAATGATCAAACAGTTGTGAGGTAAAATAATGATATTTACAAGGATAAAAGTATTTTTAAAATGTACCTTCCATATAACCTTTCTTGAAAAGTTATTGGAAGATGCACTCCAACAAAATGAGTAAATAAATCGAGAAAGATGAGGACATGGGTTCCATAAAAATACGACACTGAAAGGAAAAGGGAGTCCCAGGAGGACAGCTGTGGAGTAAACCTGGGTATGAGGAGTGGGAGGACTTGGAGGTGACTCCAAGAGAGGACCCCAGGAACAAAAGGAGTTGTTAGGATATCTGATGTTTGTTCACTGTGGGGAAAAATTCTTTTGTCAGACATATGGCAATCTGCTGGCAAACACTAAAGATGAATGAACTGAAAACTCTGCATTTGAGAAAACTCCATTAAAAAAATTTTTTTTTAATCTTCAAGGCTATTACTATCTCTAGGGAAAAACACAAAATTCGTGAAAGCAAGCATAATCAGGGGACTTCCCTGTTAGCTCAGTCAGTAAAGAATCTCCCTGCAATGCAGGAGACCAGTGTTTGATCCCTGGGTCGGGAAGATCCTCTGGAAAAGAAAATGACAACCCACTCCAGTATTCTTCTCTGGAGAATTCCTGTGGACAGAGGAGCTTGAAGGCTATTCTCCATGGGGTCACAAAGGGTTGGGTACAACCAAGAGACTAACATTTTCACTTCAGTTCAGTTCAGTCACTCAGTCGTGTCCCACTCTTTGCGACCCCATGAACCATAGCATGCCAGGCCTCCCTGTCCATTACCAACTGCCAGAGTTCACTCAGACTCACGTCCATCAAGTCAGTGATGGCATCCAGCCATCTCATCCTCTGTCGTCCCCTTCTCCTCCTGCTCCCAATCCCTCCCAGCATCAGAGTCTTTTCCAATGAGTCAACTCTTCGCATGAGGTGGCCAAAGTATTGGAGTTTCAGCTTGAGCATCATTCCTTCCAAAGAAATCCCAGGGCTGATCTCCTTCAGAATGGACTGGTTGGATCTCCTTGCAGTCCAAGGAACCCTCAAGAGTCTTCTCCAACACCACAGTTCAAAAGCATCAATTCTTCAGCACTCAGCTTTCTTTACGGGCCAACTCTCACATCCATACATGACCACAGGAAAAACCGTAGCCTTGACTAGATGGATCTTTGTTGACAAAGTAATGTCTCTGCTTTTCAATATGCTATCTAGGTTGGTCACAACTTTTCTTCCAAGGAGTAAGCATCTTT
>SJYQ01001833.1:707858-891344 GCA_006410935.1 Redunca redunca | reverse complement strand
TTGTATTTTTCAAGGAATGTGTCTATTTCCTATAAGTTTTTAAAGTTTCTATTACGTGGTTGCTATATGTGTACAATCTATAGTAATATACCATCTTTCTTTTATGATTATTTGCAATTTGTGTTTTTCTTTTTTTAAGTCAGCTTTGTTAGGGGTTTATTAATTGTTGTAATTTTTATATTAATTAAGCTTTGTTAAATTTTTACTGGTGTTTGTGTTTTACTGGTGTCTATTAAGTTTTATCTTTATCATTTCTTCTTTTAATTGTTTTGGATCTAAGATTTCTTTCACTTTTGTCTAGCTCCTTAAAAAAGGAACTTAGATAACTGGTCTTAAGCCTTTTAATTGTTTTTAAGTATTTATAACTCTGCATTTCCCTCTAAGCACTTCTTTACCTGCATCCCATATGTTTCAATATATTGTGTTTTTGTTACTCATCAATTTCAAATTCCCTTCTGATTTGTTCTTAAATAAAAAAAGTTACTAATAAGTCATTACCTTTTAAATACTTAGGTATTTATATATAGTATTCTTGATTTCTAATATAATTCTCTTGTTTTTGTATATCATACTCTATAATATGATTTTTATTGCTCTTTCTTGAGTAACCCATTTGTAACTGAGAAGAATGTGAATTCTGACTTTCCTGGATATAGCGATTTCTAAATGTTCATGAGTTGATAGTGTTGAGCACATCTCTTAAGTCCTTACTAATTTTTTGTGTTATGGGATGACCTTTCCTTAGGGTGTGGTGCTTTTCCAAAGTGTAGCCATTCTGTGGTCTTAACTGAAGGCTAAGGTGCGTGATGAGGTCTCTCCACTCTAGCTACAGTGGAACTCCAGTGTTTCTTTGTGTTAGTGTAACACCTGGAGTATTCATTTATTTTGGACTTCCAGGGTCTCTCTCTTCACTTGTACAGCTCAGCCCTTGATCAGGGACCTGTGGGAGATCAACAGAATTTTTTAGGTTTCCCTTCTCTCAAAGATTTCCCACTGCCTGTTGTCTAGTGTCTGAAAATGGTTGTTAATATTCCATCCAACTTTTTAGTTGTTTATGTGAGGGAGGCAAGGCCAGTTCCAATTACTGTGTTAGGACTAAAAGTAGAAGAAAGCTGAAACTCCAATACTTTGGCCACCTCATGTGAAGAGTTGACTCATTGAAAAAGACCCTGATGTTAGGAGGGATTGGGGGCAGGAGAAGAAGGGGACGACAGAGGATGAGATGGCTGGATGGCATCACCAACTCGATGGACGTAAGTTTGGGTGAACTCCGGGAGTTTGTGATAGACAGGGACGCCTGGTGTGCTGCGATTCATGGGGTCGCAAAGAGTCGAACACGGCTGAGCAACTGAACTGAACTGAACATTCTCTGTTGAATGCATATTAAAGTTAAATGACTGATTCTCTGTCTTCTTGCATTCTTTGTCTACCAGATACATTAATATGTCAGGCTCAGCCTTTCAGACCCAGTATTTATGTCGGTATTCTTTCTTGGCTCCAAGTCTGCTATTTCTCTTGTATTTTTTCACCTTTATTCTTTTTGAATTCTTTCCCTTTTCACTGTTTGCCTGATTTTAAGAAATGGGACCTGGTAGGCCCAGCAGGCAACATTCTGTGCATATAAATGTGAACTACTTTGGGGAGTGTGACATTTTCTTCCCAATTTGGAGCAGGGCTTTAGGCCTCTTAGGTTCCTTCTCTGTTATCTTCAGGTTTTTCCTCTTCCCCAAAGATCTGCCATGAATCATGGAAGAGGCTCTCTGGGGAAGCCTTAGGACCTGAGTCCTTGCTTTCCAGAGTTGGTGACAGCCTCACCTCTGAATACGATCCTTGGGAGCTGATTGACAATTCCCTCCCCACTGCTGAAAGGGATCACTGATGCTATAGTCATTATTCGTTGCAGAGGGACGGGTGGACTGAGGAAGACAGAGGCCTTTATATGAATGTGTGTGATGAATAGTGTGATGAATGAGTGTGATGAATAGTTTTATATCTGGTCACAATTCTAGCATTTTTTTTCTTAATATAAATTTATTTTAATTGGAGGTTAATTACTTTACAATATTGTATTGGTTTTGCCATACATCAACATGAATCTGCCACAGGTATACACATGTTCCCCATCCTGAACCCCCCTCCCTCCTCCCTCCCTGTACCATCCCTCTGGGTTGTCCCAGCGCACCAGCCCCAAGCATCCAGTATCATGCATCAAACCTGGACTGGTGATTTGTTTCATATATGATATTATACATGTTTCAGTGCCATTCTCCCCAATCATCCCACCCTCTCCCTCTCCCACAGAGTCCAAAAGACTGTTCTATACATCTGTGTCTCTTTTGCTGTCTTGCATACAAAGTTATCGTTACCATCTTTCCAAATTCCATATATATGCATTAGTATACTGTATTGGTGTTTTTCTTTCTGGCTTATTTCACTCTGTATAATAGGCTCCAGGTTCATCCACCTCACTAAAACTGATTCAAATGTATTCTTTTTATTAATTAATTTATTTATTTTGGTTTCTTTTTTTTTTAATTTTATTTTTTTACTTTACAATACTGTATTGGTTTTGCCATACATTGACATGAATCCACCACAGGTGTACATGTATTCTTTTTAATGGCTGAGTAATACTCCATTGTGTATATGTACCAGAGCTTTCTTATCCATTCATATGCTGATGGACATCTAGGTTGCTTCCATGTCCTGGCTATTATAAACAGTGCTGCAATGAACATTGGGGTAAACTTGTCTCTTTCAGTTCTGGTTTCCTCGGTGTGTATGCCCAGCAGTGGGATTGCTGGGTCATAAGGCAGTTCTATTTCCAGTTTTTTAAGGAATCTCCACACTGTTCTCCATAGTGGCTGTACTAGTTTGCATTCCCAACAACAGTGTAAGAGGGTTCCCTTTTCTCCACATCCTCTCCAGCATTTATTGCTTGTAGACTTTTGGATTGCAGCCATTTTTAATGGTGTGAAATGGTACCTCATTGTGGTTTTGATTTGCATTTCTCTGATAATGAGTGATGTTGAGCGTCTTTTCATGTGTTTGTTAGCCATCCGTATGTCTTCTTTGGAGAATTGTCTATTTAGTTCTTTGGCCCATTTTTTGATTGGGTCATTTATTTTTCTGGAATTGAGCTGCAGGAGCTGCTTGTATATTTTTCAGATTAGTTGTTTGTCAGTTGCTTCATTTGCTATTATTTTCTCCCATTCTGAAGGCTGTCTTTTCACCTTGCTTATGGTTTCCTTTGTTATGCAGAAGCTTTTAATTTTAACTAGGTCCCACTTGTTAATTTTTGCTTTTATTTCCAGTATTCTGGGAGGTGGGTCATAGAGGATCCTGCTGTGATTTATGTCGGAGAGTGTTTTGCCTATGTTATCTTCTAGGAGTTTTATAGTTTCTGGTCTTATGTTTAGATCTTTAATCCATTTTGAGTTTATTGTTGTGTATGGTGTTAGAAAGTGTTCTAGTTTCATTCTTTTACAAGTGGTTGACCAGTTTTCCCAGCACCATTTGTTAAAGAGGTTGTCTTTTCTCCATTGTATATTCTTGCCTCCTTTGTCAAAGATAAGGTGTCCATAGGTGCATGGATTTAACTCTGGGCTTTCTATTTTGTTCCATTGATCTATATTTCTGTCTTTGTGCCAGTACCATACTGTCTTGACTGTGGCTTTGTTGTAGAGCCTGAAGTCAGGCAGGTTGATTCCTTCAGTTCCATTCTTCTTTCTCAATATTGCTTTGGCTATTGGAGGTTTTTTGTATTTACATACAAATTGTGAAATTATTTGTTCTAGCTCTGTGAAAAATACTGTTGGTAGCTTGATAGGGATTGCGTTGAATCTATAGATTGCTTTGGGTAGTATACTCATTTTCACTATATTGATTCTTCCAATGCATGAACATGGTATATTTCTCCATCTATTAGTGTCCTCTTTGATTTCTTTCACCAGTGTTTTATAGTTTTCTATATATAGGTCTTTAGTTTTTTTCAGTTCAGTATAGTTCAGTTGCTTAGTCGTGTCTGACTCTTTGTGACCCCATGAATCGCAGCATGCCAGGCCTCCCTGTCCATCATCAGCTCCCGGAGTTCACTCAGACTCGCACCAATCGAGTCAGTGATGCCATCCAGCCATCTCATCCTGGGTCGTCCCCTTCTCCTCCTGCCCCCAATCCCTCCCAGCATCAGAGTCTTTTCCAGTGAGTCAACTCTTGGCATTGGGTGGCCAAAGTACTGGAGTTTCAGCTTCAGCATCATTCCCTCCAAAGAAATCCCAGGGATGATCTCCTTCAGAATGGACAGGTTGGATCTCTTTGCAGTCCAAGGGACTCTCAAGAGTCTTCTCCAATACCACAGTTCAAAAGCATCAATTCTTCAGCGCTCAGCTTTCTTCATAGTCCAACTCTCACATCCATACATGACCACTGCAAAAACCATAGCCTTGACTAGACGGACCTTTGTTTGGCAAAGTAATGTCTCTGCTTTTGAATATGCTATCTAGGTTGGTCGTAACTTTCCTTCCAAGGAGTAAGCATCTTTTAATTTCATGGCTGCAATCACCATCTGCAGTGATTTTGGAGCCTCCCAAAATAAAATCTGACACTGTTTCCACTGTCTCCCCATCTATTTCCCATGAAGTGATGGGACCAGATGCCATGATCTTCGTTTTCTGAATGTTGAGCTTTAAGCCAACATTTACACTCTCCACTTTCACTTTCATCAAGAGGTTTTTTAGTTCCTCTTCACTTTCTGCCATAAGGGTGGTGTCATCTGCATATCTGACGTTATTGATATTTCTCCTGGCATTGTTGATTCCAGCTTGTGATTCTTCCAGCCCAGCATTTCTCATGATGTACTCTGCATATAAGTTAAATAAGCAGTGTGACAATATACTTTAGGTAGATATATTCCTAAGTATTTTATCATTTTCATTGCAATGGTGAATGGAATTGTTTCCTTAATTTCTCTATTTTCTAATTATTAGTGTATAGGAATGCAAGGGATTTCTGTGTGTTGATTTTATATCCTGCAACTTTACTATTTTCATTGATTAGCTCTAGTAATTTTCTGGTGGAATCTTTAGGGTTTTCTTTGTAAAGGATCATGTTATCTGCAAACAGTGAGTTTTACTTCTTCTTTTCCAATTTGGATTCCTTTTATTTCTTTTTCTGCTCTGATTGCTTAATTCTAGCATTTTTATTTGAAGCAAACTCACCAGGGTTTATCTTCACTAACTGCCTCTCCATACCTAAAATTTCTTTCTGTTGTTTTCTTCCCCCTTTAAAATCAAAATAATCAGATGCTTATGGATTTCAGAAAGCAATAAACCAGGAATGAATTATGATGAGGATCGCTGCCAGTTTTTAAGCTCTTCTTATAAACACAAACCAGTTTAATATTTTTGACTGCTACTTTTCAATAAATAATGAAATTATTAAGAAATAAGTTAGAATTGGTTATGTCTGTATGCATATTTTAGCCTCAAAGAATGTTTTAATTAGGCACTTTTGATGTATTACGCATAATTATGTTTACCTTTAATTTGGCATGAAAATGACATTTTGAGAACTGAGTTCAGTGGTGTATTTTAGAGCACACCACTAGAGAAATACGTTTCATCTCCTAGGGCCCTATTTCTGCTTCTCCCTACCATTGCTGAATTCAAATCAATATTTCAAAAAAAATTTGATGGTGATGAAATTGTAGATTCTGAAACCAGAGCACCGTAATTAACACCATTTTCCTAATCAATGAACCTTGCAAATTTGTAGTTTGGTGTCTGTATTAATAGTTAAAATGACTTTAGGAGGGGGGCATGGCCTTTGCTCTCCAGTGAAAAAGTGATGATTATTTCTAAAGGTCAGTGTGCAGAGAAACTTGTGCCCCATATATGGTGACCCTTAGATTCTGAGGGATTCACTGACATGACAGTGAGTGACTCAACAGTGTTAGCAGAGATGGGAGGGGACTGGGAAGTCTGGGAGGCAGACCAGGTTTCCCGATTATAGTACAGGCAGAGTTGCTTAAGCTGCCATCAGCATGTCCAATGAAAGTATATAGATTCATAAGTCAGTAGGCACCAGGACCCATGATTTCTGATTATTGGCTGAATTTAGTTTCACATTATCACTCCTTGTCTCTCTTTTTGCATAGATTTTTTTCATGTATTTATTCTTTCTACGTGTACATATTACTATTTACTCTTCATCGTTACAGACACTGAGGATAAGCATGACAATAAATTGTGAAGTAAATAGACTAGGCAGCATGCGTTCATGTATACTAAGTTACTTCAGCTGTGTCCTATTCTGTATGACCCCCATGTACTGTAGCCCACCAGGCTCCTCTGTCCATGGGATTCTCCCAGCAACAGCATAATATAGCTATTCTGATATAATTATGTGAGCCCTGGGAGACTCAGTTAACTCAGACTTTTTAAGGTTTTGTTTTTTTTTTTTTTTTTGAGATTGTTTATTTTGGTCATTCTAGGACTTTTGCTTTTCATATACATTTTATTTTCTTTTATTTATTTATTTTTTTAGAATGAACATTTTTATTTATTTATTTATTTTTTATTTTTGAGGGAGCAGCCTGAGAGACAATGGCATGCTTGGGAAGCTGCTTTGCTTAGAATGTAGAGTCCAAAACAGTTAAGGCAGAAGTGACAGTAGGGGACAGTGAGAGGAGCTGGAGAGATGAACACACACCAGATCTTAAAGGGCCCTCTCAGTTGTCCCACCACCATCTTCTTCACACAGAGTAAGTTGAAGAGCTTATTCTGGCCCTTAGGGTCTCAATCAGACCCTATCCCAGAGGAGTTGGGGTAGTGATGGTCCTGGTTCTGACTCAAACTGTCTTTTCCTGCTGTGATCTGGTTCTCCGTGCTGTACTACTGTGGGTCATATCCTTCTCCAATCCCCTCCTCTTTTCTTACATCAGTGCTGACATTTCGGTTGTAGTGAGTTCTCAGTCTCTTTGTCTATAGTCACTCAGAGAGATCAGTCTTAAATTTAATCCATTATCTGTCATTCTAGCTGTTTTGCTTCTGAATTATTAACTATATCATTTATGTAAATGCTGAAGGTGTAACTTTTTGCCAATGCTAACATGACATCTCTCTTTTTTTCAGTGTGCTTTTTTCCTGGTTTTGCTAAAAGGGGGCCCTAGGAATATTCATTGTTTGTGGTGCACAGGGCAAGAGAATAGCTTTTTGCCATTTCCCGTGTTTATGATTCGACAGGCCTCACTATTTGCCTCTCAGAAATGGCAAATGAGAGCAATGAATTCTCTTTGTGTTTATGGTGAAATTTTGCTCTTTAACTCTTCCAGGCTTACTCAGCTTTAGTTTGAACTCATGGTTAACATCACTAATGGTGATTGTTTATCCAGAAGACAAACAGGAAAAGGAAATAGTGTACATAATTCTGAAATCATATAATTAACCTCTGGTCTATAGATCACTGACTTTTTAAAAATTTATTTTTGATTGAAGGATAACTGCTTTATAATGTTATGTTGGTTTCTGCCATACATCAACATGAATCAGCCATAGGTATACATATGTTCCATCCCTCTTGAACGTCCCTCCCCTCTCCCACCCCATCCCACACCTCTAGGTTGTCACAGCCTAGAGTACAAGTTGAGCTTCCTGTGGATTGTTGACTTTTAACTATCTTTTTCATTGTTTCAAGTTTATAGCACCAATACATATTTATCTTAAATTTGGCAAATGTCTCCTAAGAAAATTACATTTGGCATCTTCTATATATTCATATTGGAGAAGGAAATGGCAACCCATTCCAGTATTCTGGCCTGGAGAATCTCATGGACAGAGGAGCCTGGTGGGCTACAGTCCATAGGGTCGCAAAGGGTCAAACATGACTAAAATTGTTTCCCTGGTGTATTCTGTGAAATATTAGTTCTTATGGATGTTCATTGGTGCTGGTAGAAAAACTGGTGCTGTTGTCAAACAAGTATGGAAAATCTTAAAGCTGTGGTTAAATGAGGATAACCAGGCTTCTTTACTGAAATTCTTCTGGAGCTTTTAATATGTTAATGTGCATTGTGAATTTCCAAGGCAAAAAAAAAAAAGAAAAAAAAATGTGGCATGTTGCCTGGATTCATTTGATCATGTAACTCCATTTGGGTGATGGGAGATGATTTACAGAAACTATGTTGTGTGGGTTGTATGGTAGTCCTTATTAGTACAACCGATGATAAATTGGGAGACTCTGATCTTGGGAAAATTAAATGTATTTCAGAGACAAGTATCAAAAGATACAAATAGAACAGTGAGAGAATTAAGAGAATCTTGATGTCTTAATCTTTGAGTAGAGGCTGAACAACAAAATATACATAGATGGATCCAGCCATATTGTGGCTCATCTCTTCACTTACTAGTCATTTAAGTGCTGGTGGAGCCTCCACTGTGAGACAGGCACTGTACTGGGCCTTAGTGAGAGAGAGGTTGGAAGAACACATCAATAGACAATGGAATGCATCAGAAGATAATGAAAAGAGCTGGTAGTGATGGCTGTGAAGTCATGGACTGTGACTCTGAGAGGGAATATGACAGTGGGGGCTACCCTAGCTAGGGTGCTTAGAGAAGGCCTCCCTGGATAGGTGATGTTTAAACTGAAGATGAAAAGATTCTATTTTTGTGAAAATTTGGGAGATCAGAGGGACAGTAAGTACAAAGCTTCTGAAGTAAGAAGGGACATTTGAGGAGCCATCAGAGCCCAGTGTGGTTGGAGCTTTGCAGGATAATAGAGGCTTCCCAGGTGGTGCTAATGGTAAAGAACCTGCCTACAATGCAGGAGACTTAAGAGACACAAGTTTGATCCCTTGGTTGGGAAGATCCTTGGAGGAGGGCATAGCAACCCACTCCAGTATTCTTGCCTGGAGAATCCCATGGACAGAGGAGCCCAGCAGGCTACAGTCCACAGGGTTACACAGACTCGGACACAACTGAAGCAACTGAGCATGAGTACATGTGGGACATGAAATTAGTCTGGCCTGCTTTTAACGTTGTAGATCACTTGAAACTGCCTCAAAGCTAGGCAAATAATGAAAAATATTCCACGTGATCTGTTCTGGGTTACCAGGGGTCTACAGGAGTGCACAGTTCCTTTGGACATGGCATTTATACCTATATCTTCCAAAGAGACCACAAAGGCATTGTGGATTTTGGTCCCTGGCTTAGTGCCATCCCAGCCCATCCCATCATGGCTAACACTGATGAAATCATTTATAAAAAGAAGCTAAAAATGAAGTAGTGTGCATACCTACAGTGTTCTTGCCTGGAGAATTCCAGGGACGGGGGAGCCTGGTGGGCTGCCATCTATGGGGTCACACAGAGTTGGACACAACTGACGTGACTTAGCAGCAGCAGCATGTAGGCATAAATTTCTGGATATTTTAAAGTGAAATAATCCTGTGAGTCCAGATGTAGGAATATAACATACTCAGCCTTGTCATGCCATGGCACACATAGAAAGTGAGAGCCCTTGTACAGCACAGTGGAGTGAAAGGACCAGGCTGGAGAAGCACAGATTCAGGACTCTGGCCCCTTGGGCACTGGATGGCTGCTCCAGTCAGTGAGGGGATCAGTGTCTGTGGCCTATTACTGACCTACTTGCTGCCTACTAGCTGTCCCAGTGAGAATGTTCTACGCTGGCGGACTGTATGAAGAAAAAAGCCAAAGGCGTACCATAAATGGGACTTACAAGTCAGTTTTCCAGCTCACGGTGTTGGCTTTTCATTCTGTAGAAATAGTTACAGTAGTGTTATTTAGTCAGTGATATCCTTCGTTTGGAAGTGGCATCTTGGAATTAGTTTATCTTCTTGTTCACCCTAACCAGATAGCACTTTTCAGAATTGTTCTTGTTGTTGAGTTGCTAAGTTGTGTCCAACTCTTTGCGACTCTATAGACTGTAGCACGCCAGGCTTCCCTGTCCTTCACTATCTCCTGGAGCTTGCTCAGACTCATGTCCATTGAGTCAGTGGTGCCATCCAACTATCTCATCCTCTGTCTCTACCTTCTCCTGCCCTCAGTTTTTCCCAGCATCAGGATCTTTTCCAGTGAGTTGGTTCTTCGCATCAGGTGGCCAAAGTATTGGAGCTTCAGCTTCAGCATCAGTACTTCCGATGAATATTTGGGGTTGATTTCCTTTAGTATTGACTGGTTAGATCTCCTTGCAGTCCAAGGGTCTCTCAAGAGTCTTCAGCACCACAGTTTGGAAGCATCAGTTCTTTGGTGCTCAGCCTTCTTTATGGTCCAACTTGGACATCCATACATGACTACTGGAAAAGTCTCAGAATTGAGGATTCACATCTTTTTCAGTCACTTGTTCTGTAATCATACAGGGACTGACTGGCGATGACAGATAAAACCCTTACCTAAGCAGATCAGAATTTGGGGATTGATGAATAAAAAGAGGATAGTGCTTCCAGGTTGCTGAGCTGGAGGGGAGAACTTCTAGAAATTTCACACTTAAGATTCTAAGACTACAAAGACACAGCAAACAAACTTATGGTTACCAAAGAAGAAAAAGTGGGGAGGGATGAGGTGGTGGGAGGAATAAATTAGGAGCCTGGGATAACAGATAAAATAAACAATAAGGCCCTACTGTATGGTATAGGGAACTATATCCAGTATCCTGTGATAACCTATAATATAAAAGAATCTGAAAACCTGTAATGTAATGGAATCACTTTTCTGTATGTAGAAACTAACACAACATTGTAAATCAACTGCAATCCAGTATTCTTGCCTGGAGATTTCAATGGACAGAGGATCCTGGTGGGCTATAGTCCACGGGGTTGCATAGAGTCAGACATGACTAAGTGACTAAAACTTTCACTTTCAAATCAACTATACCTCTATTGACAAAAGAAGACCCTAAGTCTAATATGAGATTTGCTGCTTTGAAGAGAGCTTTAGCTGTGAGGAAGTACATGGTGGTTCCCAAGGCCAGTACCTCCCATTGGTTCTGCTGCTGCTGCTAAGTGCTTCAGTCGTGTCCAACTCTGTGCGACCCTATAGACGGCAGCCCACCAGGCTCCCTCGTCCTGGGATTCTCCAGGCAAGAACACTGGAGTGGGGTGCCATCGCCTTCTCTGACCTCCCATTGCTAGGTACCCAAAATTCTCAGAATGCGTTGGTGGTGTTAATAGTAGTAAAAATTCCAGCAGTGATTTTGGTAGTCGTGAAGACTAAACATGTGATAGCAGAAACTTGAGTCATGGAACTATATACATTACCTGATAAGAGTATTAGATTCAAACATTGTGTTTATAGCATCCAGATTGCTGAAGGAATATGCCCCAAATATTACATTTTTTTCTTCCCAGATCTTTTTCATTGACCAGTTGTTTTTCTTCCTTTTTTTAATAAGTCAAACACCTACCTAAATTTCACCCACTAAAAATAGTCTCACAGCTTCAAATAAAGAAGTTAATTTGACAAGCATGTTAGTTGTTCAGTTGTGTCTGACTCTTTTGCGACTCTATGGACCACCAGGCTCCTCTGTCCATAGAATTCTCCAGGCAAGAATACTGGAGTAGGTTGGCCATTCCCTTCTCCAGGGCATCTTCCAGACCCAGAGATCAAACCCAAGTCTCCTGCATTGCAGAGATTCTTTACTGTCTGAGCCACCAGGGAAGCCCATGTGTTTATTATTTATTTTTCCCCTGCACTTGTTTTTAAGATCATTATTTCTGAACTTTATCCTAAATTTTATTTTATTTTGTACATTGAGACCTAAATCAAGGGTTCCTTTGTGTTTATTAATCTGTCATCTTCCAGGATGGGTAGGTTTATTTTACCAAGGGCCAGACTTTGCTTACAGGCTGTGCTGTGCGTCTAACTGATTAATAGCATGCTGTTCAGTCTTCTGGCTTTGTGATCTGGAAACTCAGCCTACACATGATTAATGGGAAGGAGGTTGACCTCTTTCTGAAAGGATGCTACTGAAGTCCATCCTAAGGGTCCTCAGAGGGTGGCATTCAGAGTGGATAGTGGTGCCTGGCTCCACTAAAGAGAAGTGACCCCTCTCTCTGAGGAGGGGCACTCTGCTGCTACTCACTCTTGTTCCAGATCATCTCTGTCCAAATTAAGAAGGTCTGTGTAGTGACTTCTTCCCAGGAGCTTTAGCATCATTATCTAATGTCAGGAAAATCTTTGGGGGATAGAATGAGAAGGCTGTGCCTGGGGGAATCCCTCTCCCGCCCACACCTAGTAGCTTCTAGCTTCAGGCACAGGCCTGGTGAGAGGGGGAGGTGCCAAGCCACTTAGGTGGCTGCCCACGTGCTGTGAGCCTGAGGATTTCTGGGTCAGGATTCTGTAAATTTAGCTGACAGGGTTTTCTACTACTTTCCAATTAAGTCAGTAAAGTGTTGACATCTTTCTTACATATATGATAAGGAGACGGGAGGCAGGCAGCCCTGAAAATGAAAAAAGAAGTCAGTTTTTAAAATGTGAAATCTACAGGAAGCAATTTTCCTTTCTTCTATGTGAAAATAACATCAGGAACTTTAGCACACTGACAGAATCTCATGGGTTTAGCTCTCATTGCCTCTTTTTTATTCTCTTCCTTAATATTTCCTACTTAATCGAAGCTTCTAAATGTGTCTTGCGGCCATGTGTGTGCCTCCCTGGCTACCATCATAGCACCTGCATAAAAGGTGTGTCCCTTATTTTAGAAAATGATCTATTGCTAAACTGTGCCAGGATGTTATAAAAACTGTTTATCATACTTACTGAGGAGTCCCTGGAATGTGGTAGTTTTCTTCTGTCCCTTTTCCATAAGCAGCAAATGAAAACAAGGAATAGAGACTTTTTTATTACTGAAGTATAGTTGATTTATACTGTTGTGTTAATTTTGGTATACAATATAGTGATTTATGGGTTATTGATAAATATTGAGTATACTTGTGCTATACAGTAGGTCCTTGTTGGTTGTCTATTTTATATGTCCTAGTGTGTATCTATTAATCCCAAGCTCCTTATTTATCCCTCTCTCACCTTTCTCCCTTGGTAACTACAGATATCTTTTCTGTGTCTGTGGATCTATTTCTGCTTTGTATATAAGTTCATTTATATCATTGATTTTTTCTTTTTTTTTTTGATTCCATCTATAAGTGATATCATAAGGTATTTTTCTTTCTCTGTCTGGCTTACTTCGCTTAGCAGGATAATCTCTAGGTCCAAGGAATGGAGACTGCTAAAGCACACCTAAGCCTGTTGGAGGAGAAGGCAGCATCACCAGACATCCATTATTACTCTATGGAGGCATCAAGTGGTCCCTACCTGCTGTTTTCGCCTAAGCAAGGTGGTGGCTTCTGGAGTAGAGAACGGAATGTTAGTGGATTTTGACATTGAATGAGCATTAAGCAGGCATTATACTCAGTGCTTCTCACTGAGTTTATGACTTGTTTTGTAAAAAATCATAGGAGAGAGCACCTGGATTATATGTCTTGAATGTGAGGGAGGAAACAGTTTGCCTTGGGAAGGAATTTTCCATTTTCCTTGGGAAGAATTCAACCATCTCTAATAATGGGAAGAGGAAAGAACAGTTTAAATAATTTACATAGCAAATTAATAACACAATAATTGTCCATTTGCTTATTTAAAATGGACCAGAAAATCCAACATTTTTCATGAAAGATTATTTCATTGCATGTACTAAAATAGAATAATGCTGTACCAAAAGCTGTAAAAATGATATAAGACTTTTGAAAATGTATTAATATATAAAATATTTATTATGGAGGCTCAGTAGTGTTTGCATTTAATCATTTTTATTGTATATCAGGGGTTAGTCACTTCATTCTGAATTCTGAAAAATGAACATGAGGTGTTTTGCAAGCACTGCTTTTTCTGGAGTGCATTCTCAGCGGGATTTACTGAGGAAATACTTATTTGTTGAGAGGTAGGGGCATGTATCTGTAAGCACATTACAAATGCTTCCCACAATGGCACTAAAATGATCGGGGGAATGAGAAGCAAGCCAAGCCACATTGCTTCATTGAATTGAATTCTTATCAGTATGTTAAGTGGAGTATGGATGAGTTCGGGGAAACATATTCAGGACAACAGAGAGGCAATGCCTTTCTTCTAGCTCTGTGTTTAGAAAACCACATCCTTCTCTTAGCTTTTTTGGACCCCAGCCTTTGTACTTGTCTGTGACCTTTATGTGACGTATGTACATTTTTCTGTTTCCAAAGCATGCGTGTGTGGTTGTTCAAGTTTTAGGGCCAAGAGTTACGGCATTTGTGATGTAGCTATGTAATAAGGAAGAGTTAATCAACTAAATGCTGATATATTTCAAATGGAATCACAGTGCAGGGCCAAGGAAACTGGTTCCTCATTGGTAGGTTTTTTGTGTTACACTGAGTTCCCCAAGGACCAAGGGTATGCCCCATTCTCAGTCGATTCCAATAGTGTAGATGGTGGGAAATATTTTCTCACTAAATTCAGCTTGCCTCCTGAAATGCTTTTGGGGCCTTGGGTGTTAGTACATCGAATTGAGTCCAGAGCTGCATTCTCCCTCGGCCATTTGGCGAAACTGGGTGGCACTTGGCAGACAGAGCTTGGCACCAAACATTGGCAGTATTTAGGGTTGTTTATTTAAAAAAAAAAAAGTCTGTGAAATGGTGGTACCTTTCAACCTGTTCCAAGTTTAAATCTCTATGATCTGCTATCAGCCACGTAGTCACTCTGGGAAAGGGTTAGCTATGATTCCCAGTCTGTGCCATTCCATCCAGGGCTGCAGAGATTTACAAGGTCATGCGCAAACCCTGGAGCCATCTTGCACAGCCATGGAACCTTCCTGGGGTTGATGTTATGTTGAAACATGATGATTCCTTGTTTGTGGATGCATTTGCTAAATGGCAACCTGTGCTGTTTGGGGATAATTGGAAGCTGACTTAATAGTCCTTGGTGAGAAATGGCAGCAGGAGAGAGAATATGCAAGACTGAAGTAATATCCAATGCTGTGTTCGATGCAGAGGTAATTGCAGAAGTGAGGGTTCTGGTGTGTGAAGAAGTTCCAGTCAGCTGCCTGCACAGATAGGAAACATCATGGAATTTCAGATCTTGGAGTCTCCTAAATGCAGGAGAGCCTTCATTTCAACCACATGATAGTCTGCATTGTGGAGAAAAAGTGATATTGTTCCACAGTTGGTTAAAGGCACATGTTAATGCTTTCAGTAAGTAGTTAGATCCTTACTTCTGTTTCTGCCCAGCTGAATATCTTAATTCAGAAATGTTTGAGGAATATCTTTTTAATATGTAAGTGTGTGTGCTTCGTCGCTCAGTCGTGTCTGACTCTTTGTGACCCCATGACTGTTGCCTGTCGGGCTCCCCTGTCCATGGGAATTCTCCAGGCAAGAATACTAGAGTGGGTTGCCATGCCCTCCCCCAGGGTTTTTTTTAATATATGTGATATCAAATCCTAAGGATGTGATGAGTTTTAAGTAATCTTTGGAGCCTACTACACCTTTTCCATTTTTAGATTTTCTTCCACTCTTTCTAGGACAACTGAAGTCCAAGCAGTCACTTGAATGGTTCATGGTGACATCACCAATCTAAAGAGTAGAGAACAATTGGAAATTCGGAGCGGCAGCTAATTTAATTACAAATAAAGCTCTGCAAGTTTAGAAATTTGTGGGCTTACTAATAAAGAGCATTTAACCGCACACATTAGTTCTGTTTATTTTTGTTGCCTTGGAAATGCTGTAATTTTATTAGCTAGGCAAATTGCAAAGGTCTAGATGGGAGGGGATTGCAGAGCAGAGTGGACAGAGCAGCTGGAGAGAGGGTAGGGACCAGATCAAAGGTACTGATCCTTCCTCAACTCTGTCATTCTGATTACCATTGTGGACACACAGAGTAGCAAATCCAGTCACATTGTAGCAAATGCTGGGTTGGGGGGTTGGAGAGGGAGCAGCGCTTAGGCATGCATTAGCCTGGCAGGTCTGAATAAAGCTTTCTGCACCTGTAGTTCTCATGCATTATTTATCGTGACACCTCTGCTCTCACTCCTCTTATAACTGCACTCCATCTGAAAGAGAGAAGGCTGCATAGGAAATCCTCAGTTCTTGGCCTAGTGCACTTAGAGAAGATGGCCTGCCAATTTGGTAACTGTGATAACTGCAGCAGTATTCTTGGGTAGCTTGTTTTCAAGGCATCTTTAATGGGCAGGAAGGATGTAAGGAGGCTATTAGCCTTGGCTGTGCTGAGCTTAGAGTGCTGTCAGCCATCCACTGCACGGATGCCCCCTGCTGAGTTCTTCCTTGATTAGTCTGTTCTAATGTCTTTGCCTGGGTGCATCCGTGCTGCAGTCGAGAATTAAGATTTGCAATGTCTGACTGGGAGCGCAAGGTGGTTCTCTATTTTGGAGCCCAGAGGCCTTTTGTTTCCTTGCTTTGCCACTGGAAACACATTTCCTGGCAAGTGGGCTGGTTGTTGGATGAGCAGCATGAACAGGGAAAAGAAAATACTGGGAGTGGAGGATGGTCAGCTACAGTCTGTCTGACTCAGAAGAGATTTCAGCTGCTGTGGAGATGGGATAGGACGGTGGCTGGTGAACACTTGTCCTGATTCAAGAAACTGAGCAAGGTGAGGAACAGCTTGTTGTAAGCAAAAAGACAGACCGAATTAGCTCCCTGAAGTAATATTAGCTGTAAATCCCTGCCGTTGTCCTCATGAAATCAGCTTTCATCCCCACCCCATCGCTTTTTACAGCTGGATTAAGGTGTTTGATGCAGGGCTGGGAAGTGGGTTTTTGCTAACTAAAGACCTACAGTGGTTCACTTCAGGTCTGAGTACAAGGGGGACCCATTTCTTAGATGTCCCAGATGCAATGACTATAAGGGCAAAATGGGGACTTGAAGAGTGAACTTTACCAGTTTGGGAAAAACTGAATGGGATGAGCAGCCGGCCAGAAGACTTGACCTTTGGCACATTCAATAGGCCCTATTCTGGGGAATAAGGGAGTACAGTATCTGGAGAGAATGGTGGAAGGTAAGAGGCACCTGGGTGACATAAAGAGGTATTAGTGGTGGCCCTGGGAGCTGCCAGCATTCAGGGACAGATAGTTCATGTGGCTCCAGGCTGACTAGGCCCTTCCAAGGTGACTGAGATTCACAGAAAGGATTCCATGGACCCTGGACCTGAAGGAGCTGGCTGCTGGACAGGTTATCAAGACACAGAATGAGATATTTAGGGATGAAGGACAGGACATGGTTCTTTGGGGAAGAGATAGGTGGAGTTTGGAGTTTGACTTTTGTGTCTAGACCATAAGACTCTTGAAATTAAATACCATATGTTATACAAAGTAGGTTCTAAATAAATGTTTGTTGAACAGGTAAACATAGAAAGCACTTTTTCTTGATGCTGAAAATAGATTCAGGTGGTGTATCTATCAGACTCATTTGAAAAGACCCTGATGCTGGGAAAGATTGAAGGTGGGAGGAGAAGGGGGACAGAGGATGAGACGGTTGGATGGCATCACTGACTCACTGAACATGAGTTTGGGTAAACTCCAGGAGTTGGTGATGGACAGAGAGGCCTGGCGTGCTGCAGTCCGTGGGATTGCAAAGAGTTGGATGTTACTGAGCGACTGAACTGACTGATCAGCAGGTATAATATAATGATGGATCTGTTAGTGAGTTGACTTAGAGCTCCCCAGCAATCCCTTCTCCCCCTCCCCCGACTGTAACGGCAGATTTAGTCACCTCGGATTGAGGCTGAGCCTGGTCAGGAGAAGAGAGCCCCCTAGAACATGATCAGTGTGTCCTAGTTGGGTGGAAAAGCCTGTAGATGCAGAAAACATGGGTCACTCTAGCACACCACGCCTGAATTTTCAATGATGGAGTACCTTTCTGTTTTTAAACTCAGTTATAGTCCTTTTTTCTTTTTTCCCCCCCAGAGGATTTAAGGAATCATTCCAAAGTAGTTACAGATAACCTGATGTAAAAATAGGTGGCAGTATGGGGCACTCTGGTCAGTGTGCATGGGCTGGCCTACTCTTGTCATCTCAAATCTGTAATGATGTTGTCTCCTAGTACAATTGCATTTGTGTTGGTTGCCTTGGAAAGACAGTGAATCTTACATTAAGAGTTTATGTTTTGAGTCACATTTAATCACATTAATTTTTTCCTACAAACTGTGAATTTTAGTCTACATTATCATCTAAGTAATAGATTTTGAAACCCTGGCTTTATTTTATAAGCAGCAATGAATGGAAACAGTAATATTCATCCCCCACACTATTTTTTAATCTATTCAAGTTGCATAAAATAAGTTTTTGTACCAGAAAATGTAAAAGAAGTCAACCTCTACAGTTTGGATACTGCTTTTACTGAAATAATATAATGTCATGAAAGCATTTATGAGGCAAATCAAATTACTCAGTGGTCCCTAAACGTGTGTATTTGTGTGTGCAGAGTTCTGTCATGGGATGAATTAGTGGCAGGACTTTCTCTGAGTGTGGCCTTCCTACCACCCGAGAAAGAATCCCCTAAGTTGCCATTAAGTGTAGCTTCTTTGGCCCTACTTTCCAAGCCAAATTTCTTGAGGCGTTATTCTGAAACACGGGATATCAGGCTGAATGAGTTTTTGGACAAGATGTGATTAACACCAAATGAATAGCAAGTAAGAAAGGGAAAGGCCATTGGAGATGATGTTTGGGGTGTTGGGAAAAACTTTATAGGCAGTGCGGAATTTGAAATTTTTTTTAGGTTCTGAGACAAGAGATGAACACTTTCTGCACAAAGAATGGCTTAAACAAAAGATAGAGTTTAAAAGACCATAAATAGACCTGCACCATCAGATGAAGACTTTGTTTTCGCTAGGGCAGTAGATACCTAGAGAGGCATGATGAATTGAAATATAACGAAGGACTTCTGAGAAACACTGAGAGACAGAAATGAGACTGATTGTAAAACCACTGAGAATAACGTGATGCTTTGATCCACATAAGTTTCCTTCCTGTATCCCACCTCCAGATGGGCATGGTGTTCAGAAATTTGGACCAGAGAAACTAACCATATGATTACAGGGGGAAAACTATTTGGAAGAAATGTATTTGCTTTTGTACTAATTGCTAAGGACAATAAGATTTAGATAGAGGTGAATGTGTTCAGATAATGTTTTCTGAAGACAAAGATATCTTTGTTTCCTCTGTTTTCTGCCATAAACCTAATATTAAACTAGTGTCATAATTGCAACATAAAGCTCATTTTTACAAATATCTCTGTTAGAGTCACTGTGAACATGTGTGTTATATTTGTTAGTGTACATTATGTCAGCTCTTCTGAGCTTTTTATACCCTTCTCTACAGCCAGCCTGGAATAATAAGAATTGAGAATGAGGGTTTTAGTAAATTGCATTTCCCTCTTTTTCCTTTATTTGATGCTCATATGAACCCTGTGAGGCAGATGAAATTGACAAGACTTTGTTGATGCATTTAAGCTGATAACCTGAGTAGGGGAGAAACTAAGATTTGTGCTCCGTGTCTTGCAGAGCTAGACAGAGGAGCCAGACCAGTGCCTTTCCTGTCCACTTGTCGTGCCCCCTTTGAATGGACTTGCTAGTTTCTTTTCTATTCTCTCCTTGACCCAGGTATAAAGTTTATAGACTGCTGGAAATAATTACTTGTTTTCCAGTCACAGATTTCTTATAAAATCCAGAGACTTAGTATGCTTTCAACTTTTGTCATAGGATTACGTTTATCATCTAAAAGAAAACATAATAGGAAATACTGGGCATTTATGTTCTTTCTCTAAATGTTTGATACATATTGACTTATTTCATCCTTATATTAACCCTGTGAAGTAAGAACTATTTCTATGGCTATTTTAGATAAGAAACAGAGACCCCAAATTGATAAGTACTTGATTAACATTGAACAGGAAGGATGAAAAGAAAAGAAAAACAAGGTTTCTCTGGGGCTCTCCAAGCTGGAATAATACGTTGCTAATGTGGTCACTCAGTGTCCCTCATTCTTGTGTGACTGTAGTGTACTGTCTTCTGAGATGCTGATTATAGTACGTAACTCATAGGACATGCTGACAGTTGCAAACTGGACACTCTTTAGTGGATTTAGAGAGTTCTGATCGAATATGTTTCTGATAATTGAAGTTTCAAAGAAATCCTTCACTTTTTAGTTTACTCATTTCCACATGCAAGGCATTTGGGGCCTACGTAGGACTGTAAACCCTAGGTTCCCCAAAGCATACTGTAGCATTTTTGAATGTATCTTGTAGGGCTGAAGATAAAGAATGAGGCTGAAACTTCCAAGGGAATAATTTCTTTCCCATTTAAAATAAAATTTCAACCATTTGAAAGTAACATTACTATTCAGTATCTTATTAGTAGACATGACTTTCTTCATTGTTTTTATTTTACCATATCGTAGTTCTTTTAATCTGGACTTAGACCCATTAAGATAAATGTTTTGCTGGTTTGTTTACTTTTTCAAAATTTTTTAATTGGAGTATAGTTGATTTACAATGTTGTGTTAGTTTCAGGTATACAGCGAAGTGAATCAGTTACACATATACTCTTTTAGATTCTTTTCCCATGTAGGACATTAGAGAGTATTGAGTAGAGTTCTCTGTGCTTTACAGTTGATCCTTACTAGTTATCTATTTTATATATAGTAGTGTGTACAAGTCAGTCACAGTCTCCCAATTTATCCCTTCCCCCACTCTTATCCCCTGCTAACTATAAGTTTATTTTCTACATCTGTATCTTTATTTCTGTTTTGTAGATAAGTTCATCTGTAGTCTTTGTTTGGATTCTACATATAAGTGTTGCTAAGTTGCTTCAGTCGTGTACAAATCTTTGCAACCCTATGGACTGTATGTAGCCTGTCAGGCTCCTCTGTCCGTGGGATTCTCCAGGCAAGAATACTGGAGTGGGCTGCCGTGTCTTCCTGCAGGGGATCTTCCTGACCCAGGGATCAAACCCACCTCTTATGTCTCCTGCACTGGCAGATGAGTTCTTTACCACTAGGCCACCTGGGACGGAAAAGGCACTGGCACCCACTCCAGTGCTCTTGCCTGATAATCCCATGGACGGAGGAGCCTGGTAGGCTGCAGTCCATGGGGTCGCAAAGAGTCAGACACAACTGAGCGACTTCACTTTCTCTTTTCACTTTCATGCATTGGAGAAGGAAATGGCAACCCACTCCAGTGTTCTTGCCTGGAGAATCCCAGGGAAAGCAGAGCCTGGTGGGCTGCTGTCTATGGGGTCGCGCAGGGTTGGACACGACTGAAACGACTTAGCAGCAGCAGTAGGCCACCTGGGAAGCCCACAGATAAGCGATATCATGATATTTGTCTTTCTCTGTCCAACTTCACTCAGTATGACAGTCTCTAGGTCCATCCATGTTGCTCCAAAAGCTGCAAATGGCATTATTTTGTTCTTTTTGTGGCTGAGTGATATTCCATTGTGTGTGTGTGTGTGTGTGTGTGTATACTAAATATTATTTATCCATTGATCTGTTAATAGACATTCCGTTTGTTTCCGTGTTTTGGCTATGGTGAATAGTGCTGCCATGAACAAGCTGGTGAATGTATCATTTTGAATTAGAGTTTTGTCTGGATGTATGCTCTGTAGTGAAGATCTTTTTTTTGTACAGTTCTTCTGTGTATTCTTGCCACCTCTTCTTAATATCTTCTGCTGCTGTTAGGTTCATACAATTTCTGTCCTTTATCGAGCCCACTTTTGCATGAAATCTTCCCTTTCATGAACATTTAATGTATCTCTAATTTAATGTATCTCAACATGAGTATCTCTAATTTTCTTGAAGAGATCTCTAGTCTTTCCCATTCTATTGTTTTCCTCTATTAATTTGCATTGATCACTGAGGAAGGCTTTCTTATCTCTCCTTGCTATTCTTTGGAACTCTGCATTTAAATGGGAATATCTTTCTTTTTCTCTTTTGCTTTTCGCTTCTGTTCTTTTCACAGCTATTTGGAAGCCCTCCTCAGACAGCCATTTTGCTTTTTTTTGCATTTCTTTTCCATGGGGATGGTCTTGATCCCTGTCTCCTGTACAATGTCACAAACCTCCATCCATAGTTCATCAGGCACTCTATCTACCAGATCTAGTCCCTTAAATCTATTTATCACTTCCACTGTAAAATCATAAGGGATTTGATTTAGGTCATACCTGAATGGACTAGTGGTTTTCCTTACTTTCTTCAATTTAAGTCTGAATTTGGCAATAAGGAGTTCATCATCTGAGCCACAGTCAGCTCCTGGTCTTGTTTTTGTTGACTGTGTAGAGCTTCTCCATCTTTGGCTGCAAATAATATAATCAGTCTGATTTTGGTGTTGACCATCTGGTGATGTCCATGTGTAGAGTCTTCCCTCGTGTTTTTAGAAGAAGATGTTTGCTACGACCAGTGGGTTCTCTTAGCAAAACTCTATTAGCCTTTGCCCTGCTTCATTCTGTATTCCAAGGCCAAATTTGCCTGTTACTCCAGGTGTTTCTTGACTTCCTACTTTTGCATTCCAGTCCCCTATAATGAAAAGGACATCTTTTGGGGGGTGTTAGTTCTAAAAGGTCATGTAGGTCTTCATAGAACCACTCAACTTCAGTTTCTTCAGCATTACTGGTTGGGGCATAGGCTTGGATCACTGTGGTATTGAATGGTTTGCCTTGGAAGCGAACAGAGATCATTCTGTCATTTTTGAGATTGCATCCAAGTACTGCATTTTGGACTCTTTTGTTGACCATGATGGCTACTCAATTTCTTCTAAGGGATTCCTGCCCACAGTAGTAGATATAATGGTCATATGAGTTAAATTCACCCATTCCAAGTCCGTTTTAGTTCACTGTTCCCTAGAATGTTGATGTTCACTGTTGCCATCTCCTGTTTGATCACTTCCAATTTGCCTTGATTTATGGACTTGACATTCCAGGTTCCTATGCAATATTACTCTTTACAGCATCAGACCTTGCTTCTATCACCAGTCACATCCACAGCTGGGTATTGTTTCTGCTTTGGCTCCATCCCTTCATTGTTTCTGGAGTTATTTCTCCACTGATCTCCAGTAGCATGTTGGGCACCTACTGACCAGGGGAGTTCCTTTTTCAGTATCCTATCATTTTGCCTTTTCATACTATTCATGAGGTTCTCAAGGCAAGAATACTGAAGTGGTTTCCCATTCCCTTCTCCAGTGGGCCACATTCTGTCAGAATGTACAAGAAAGATCTTCACAACCCAGATAATCACGATGATGTGATCACTCACCTAGAGCCAGACATCCTGGAATGTGAAGTCAAGTGGGCCTTAGGAAGCATCACTACGAACAAAGCTAGTAGAGGTAATGGAATTCCAGTTGAGCTCTTTCAAATTCTGAAAGATGATGCTGTGAAAGTGCTGCACTCAATATGCCAGCAAATTTGGAAAACTCAGCAGTGGCCACAGGACTGGAAAAGGTCAGTTTTCATTCCAGTCCCAAAGACAGGCAATGCCAAAGACTGTTCAAACTACCACACAATTGCACTCATTTCACACACTAGTAAACTAATGCTCAAAATTCTCCAAGCCAGGCTTCAGCAATATGTGAACCATGAACTTTCAGATGTTCAAGCTGGTTTTAGAAAAGGCAGAGGAACCAGAGATCAAATTGCCAACATCTGCTGAATCATCAAAGAAGCAAGAGAGTTCCAGAAAAACATCTTCTTCTGGTTATTGACTATGCCAAAGCCTTTGACTGTGTGGATCACAATAAACTGTGGAAAATTCTGAAAGAGATGGGCATACCAGACCACCTGACCTGCCTCTTGAGAAATCTGTATGCAGGTCAGGAAGCAACAGTTAGAACTGGACATGGAACAACAGACTGGTTCCAAATAGGAAAAGGAGTACATCAAGGCTGTATATTGTCACCCTGCTTATTTGACTTCTATGCAGAGTACATCATGAGACACGCTGGACTGGAAGAAGCACAAGCTGGAATCAAGATTGCTGGAAGAAATATCAATATCCTCAGATATGCAGATGACACCACCCTTATGGCAGAAAGTGAAGAGGAACTAAAAAGCTTCTTGATGAAAGTGAAAGAGGAGAGTGAAAAAGTTGGCTTAAAGCTCAACATTCAGAAAACGAAGATCATGGCATCTGGTCCCATCACTTCATGGGAAATAGATAGGGAAACAATGAAAACAGTGTCATTTATTATTTTTTTGCTCCAAAATCACTGCAGATGGTGATTGCAGCCATGAAATTAAAAGATGCTTACTCCTTGGAAGGAAAGTTATGACCAATCTAGATAGCATATTCAAAAGCAGAGATATTACTTTGCCAAACAAATGTCCGTCTAGTCAAAGCTATGGTTTTTCCAGTGTCGTGTATGGATGTGAGAGTTGGTCTGTGAAGAAAGCTGAGCGCTGAAGAATTGATACTTTTGAACTGTGGTATTGGAGAAAACTCTTGCGAGTCCCTTGGACTGCAAGGAGATCCACCCAGCCCATCCTAAAGGAGATCAGTCCTGGGTGTTCATTGGAAGGACTGATGCTGAAGCTGAAACTCCAGTACTTTGGCCACTTCATGCGAAGAGTTAATGCACTGGAAAAGACTCTGATGCTGGGATGGATTGGGGGCAGGAGGAGAAGGGGATGACAGAGGATGAGATGACTGGATGGCATCATCAACTCGATGCACATGAAGTTGGGTGAACTCTGGGAGTTGGTGATGGACAGGGAGGCCTGGCATGCTGCGATTCATGGGGTTGCAAAGAGTAGGACATGGCTGAGCAACTGAACTGAACTGATGCTCAGTAGTGGGATTTCTGGGTCTTATGTTAACTCCATTTTTAATTTTTTTTTAAGAAATATCCATCCTGTTCTCCAGAGTAACTGTACCAATGTACACTCCCACCAATAGTATAGGAAGGTTCCCTTTTCTCCACACCCTGATTTTTTTCCAAAATGATCAAATGGCTAAATTTTATTGAAACCCTCTCCTATGTGCTATATACTTCAGTGGGTAAGCACTATGATACAAAAGAATTTTGAAACATAGCACCCATGGTCAAAGAACATAGATTTCTCTTGCATCTATCATCTTCTTCCTTCACTCTTCATAGTATGAACTCTGTCCTAATTTCCATGATTTTTCTGAAAAATTTTTTAAATTTTATCTTTCTCCCCATTAGCTACTTACAAAATTATACTGTCCTCTTAAATTGTACTAGTTTCTTAACTTCTTATATACCCATCTCTTATCATAAAAATCTGGTCTGTTCTTCTTCCATTTATCACTTTTCAGTGGCTATCCAATGCCCTGGTCAAAGGGCATTGTGAAGATAGGAAGAGGTTCTTCATCCCCTGACCTTTGCCCACCTTCCTGGCCTCTTTCCCACTTCCCTGGCACTACTTTTGTCCCCTTATGTCTGTCTGCATTGTTTTTGCATTACGGTTCACTGTCCTTGCCCTTTGTTTCTGTGCTACCATTGTGAAGGCATCTCCAGCTTCCTCCTCAACCTAAAAAGAATCCTTCTCTGTGTTTTCATATCCCCTTATACCAGTCTTTTACAAACCAATCTCCCTGCACTGCAGTTCCTTACGTATCTGTCTGTCCCCTATGCTGGGCTCAGAAAAAGCTGCCTAAGGTCTACAATTTTGTCCTTTCTATACTTTATGGCCCCCATGCCCGTGCACCTATGTAATGTTTAAATGAAAGAATATGCATACTGTCATGGTTCAAACTCAAATAGTTCTAAAGATATAATGCTGGACCTAGAACCCAGAGGACATCAACTGTTATTTTCTGCTCTGATACACCCTCAGTTCTTGGCTGGAGACCTGGGCCAGACTATATGCCTAATCAGTATTTGTTGCATGAAGAAATGGATAACGATCAACAAGGACTCTCATGAGTAGGACATGATTTGAACACTGAATCTGAAAGAATAAGTAGGCTTTGCTTGAAAGGTACCAGCCAGTAAAGGCATTCTAAAGTTGGTAATCACTAGGAGCAAAAGATTAGGGAGAAAGAGGAGTTTGCCTTTATGAGAGCCTGATCATTTTCTCTCTCTGAATGGTTGCTCTGTTTACAGTGCAGATGAGAAACTACCAGGTCCTTTCTTTCTTTCTTTTCTTTTCTTTTTGATTGATTGATTGCAGGAACAAAATTACTATACCCATAAAAGTTTTGAACTGTCTTTGCAAGGAGCAATTATTTGATAAGTATTAAGTATAATTTAGACTCTTATGTTCTGGCATTGTTAATGGACAAGTAATAAGTTGGGTGATGTATGTCCTAGTGCAGGCTGGTTGGAAGCCAAGAGTCTGTAAGGGCATTTTTGGGAACTGACACTAAGAGTTGAGGAAGTTTATCACATCAAGGAAGGCCAGGAGAAGCTGTGAAAGAGATAAAGATTAGAACAAAAAGAGGAAAAACTAGATGTTAGATGTCTTTGTCCTACTGATTTTCATCAGATGAAAGCAGCAGTTACATGAGTTGTTTCAATTTGGTAGCAATTGTGACAGTTCCCTGCATTGCTGTGAACTGGGCTGTTGTAAGTGCATTCTCATTGGGAAATATGACATGTTCTCTGCAGCCCCATCCCATTTCATGACCAGTGCCACTGACAGGAAGGTTCACCTTACATTTTGTGCTTTTTTTGAAGATAGCACCTATTATGTGGGCTTTCTGGACTTAAGGGGAGATTCACAGAGGTGACATTTCAAATAAATAATGTTTTGAAACATTGTCATGCTCACACTAAACAATTGCACTGAAGATGGATTCTGAATAGAATTTTAATTCTAAGGAACATGATATGCATGCAGGTTTGACTTTTATGCAGTGGCATTGATAATTTCCTCTAGGACTAGTGCATTTATGAGAATTCACTGGGCCAAGTAGACATAATTATGAGGTGAAATAACACTGTGATTTTATTTGCATCTGTGCTGGTAGAAGCATAGGAAATTCAAGTTATGGGGAGAACTATTGGGCCACTTGAAATAATACTGTGAGGAACGTGAAACTCAGAAATGTTGAAATAGCAAATGTATGAAAAAATGATTCACCTGATATTCAGTTTTATTCATGGGGGAATCTGGGAGACAGAAATGTGTTGCAAATATTAAAAAAAAATAATTTTCTTTTTAAAAAGTTTTTGATTGCAGTATGGAAGCTCTTCATTGTGGCCTGTGGGCTTTTATCTGGTTGTGGTGTGGGGCTCAGTAGTTGGGGCGTGAGGACTTAGTTGCTCCATGGCATGTGGGATCTTAGTTCCCTTAACCCAGATATCGAACCCATGTCTCCTGCATTGAAAGGTGGATTCTTAACCACCATTCTGGACCACCAGGGAAGTCCTTATCTCAAATATTTTAAAGAAAATGTCTGACTTATTAAATTTTCTTTAAAATGTTTAATTTTAAATGTTTAGAAATTTTTAAAAAATGTTTTAATAATCCATGGAAGATTATCTTTAGGATTATTAGAAAAAATTTTAATGACCATATGAATATATTTAGAATATAATGCTATCGACACATTGTGACTTTAAGGAATGGAGGGTGAATACATAAATTTGTTAGTAATAACTAACATTTACTGAACAGTTGACTGTGTAACAGATATAGGGGCTAACTTGATCTTCCAAAAAGTTTGTTCAGGTCTTACTGAACTTTTTGGCCAACCCAATATGATTATCATCCCCATTTTATTGAAGCAGAGAGGCTAAGTAACCTACCCTAGTAAGTTACTTACTCACAGCTAGTAATTAGTGAAACTGGGACTTGAACTTGGGTAGTCTCTAGTTCCTATACTTTTAAAAGCTAAAACATACTTCCCTGTGTTCACAGTTAGGGGGTTTCTCTTTGTAGTATATGACCTCTGCTTCCAAATTTATTCAGAAGGCAAGAGAACAGCCAGTAGATAATGACACTGAGAATTTCTATAATTTGTGCATCTGCCCCAAAGGCAAGAAGATCAGGATTGTTAAAAGTATTATGATAAGGAGGCCATTAGGTTCTGGTCGCTGATACCTTGGTCACCTAGGTGAGCTAACCAAAATCTCAATCAGAGTGAATACCCTTGAATACAAGAAAATGAAACTTAAGGACACCCAGTCACAAACAGACAATGAGACTTTTTCAGATAAGGCAACCACCAACCACTTATGCTATAAATAGTCAAGTACAGTTGATCCTTCCTATACAGGGTTTTGTATCCTCAGATTCAACCATGATAGGAAAAAAAAAAAATCCAGAAAGTTCCAAGAAGCAAAGCTTGGATTTTCTGTCCCTGTTTACATAGCATTTACATTGTTTTAGGTAATGTAATCTAGAGGGGATTTAAAGTATGCAGGAAGATGTGTGTAGGTTATGTGCAAATACTCTACATTATTTTATATAAGAGACTCAAGCATCTATGGATCTTGGTATCTGCAGGGGAACCAATCCCCTGTATATACTAAGGGAAGCTATAAATTCTTTGCTTTCACATTTTCACTATGAAAACTTGGCCCCCAGTTCCTCTTGGTGGAACTTCAGTCACTTTTGGTTTAGTACTGCCCAATGCCAATAAATGTTTTCTCATAGGATTTTCAAAATTTTAATGTGCCTTAGTTTACCTTTTAACAGGTTTCAACAATGACCTGTTTCTTTACTTGCAGAATTCAGCAAATTGCCTCTCAACATTCACTGATTAAAGTCATGGTCTCAGTTTTAATTGATTGGCTGGTTTATATGCTTAAAATTTGATATTAATGTTTACAAGTGGGCACATTGGCTTTTGATTAACTGCTGAATTTAATTCTGTGTAGAGTGCTTTTGATTATGTAATCAGCATTGCTGATTTAATAATCAAGTACTCTTGTTTCCTAGATAATGGTATTTGGTACCAAAAATGACAATTTGAAGATTGACACATTTCAGTTGAACTATAAAGTTGTTCCAAGAAGAGATTCCCTCCTTTCTCATGCTCTTTGTTCCTTCTTTTACTTTCTTCACAAAAATTGTATTAAATCCTTAGGTGCTAGACTGTGCTCAGTGATGTGGTTATGTATGACGATAAACACAAACAGGGTGGTCTTAGCTTCTTCTTCTGTGCCACAAATTTTGTGAGACTTGAGCATAGAAGAACTTCTGTCTTTCTTAGCAGCAATTTTTGAGTTGGATTGAAAATGTTTTATAGATATATTCAAATTTTAACTCATTGCATAACCATAGTGAAAATAATAACTTAGGATTGCTTTACTTACTGTCTTTATTGCATGTAGTTACCCACTGTCATGGCCTGTCTTAACTTGGGCTGCCATAACAAAAATATCACAGACTATGCAATTTTATTTCTCACAGTTCTAGAGACTGGAAGTCTAAGATTCAGGGTCCCAGCGTGATTGGGTTCTGGTGAGAGTCCTCTTCCTGGTTGTTGTATCCTTACATGGTAGAGAAGATAGACCATCTCTCTTGTGTTTTTCTTAAAAAGGCACTAATCCCATTCATGAGGGCTCCATCCTTATGACCTGATTACATTTCAAAAGCTCCACTTCTAAATACCATCACATGGGGTGATGATTAGGGCTTCACTGTAGGGATTTGAGAACATGTTTAGTCTGTAGCATGGACTGTTTCTAGCTGGAGATCTGCCAAGTATCAAGTAAGCAATTTGATACTTGGTCAGGCAATAGATGGAGGAGAAAATGGCAACCCACTCCAGTATTCTTGCCGGTATAATCCCATGGACAGAGGAGCCTGGTGGTCTACAGTCCATGGGGTCAACAAAGTCCATTTGTCCAACAAAGAGTTGGATAAAACTGAGCACGCACCCATGCAGGCAATAGATATTTATTGAACACCTACTATGTGCCAGGCCCAGGCTAGGTGCTGAGTTATAGCAGTGAGCAAGATGCAGCACCTGTCCTTCTGGACAAGGTGATCTAGTAGGTTACTGCCCTATTCAACATGATTATTGTCCAAAGTGGTTTACCTTCTTCTCTTTCCCAGCCCTTGTTATTTTGGAAAGGCATTTTGCCTAATTTAGGTTGATCGATTGAAGATTCAGAATGAGTGATTTTACTAGATTTAAAATTTATGTGACTTTCTTAATAATTTAGATTTTTAAGCTAGAGATAAAGTTAAACATTTAAAGAATTTCTAGAACTTCAGCCCAAACCAAAGACGTTTAGGCAGTCATCTTCATAATTTACTTCCAGGGTCTTAACTAGTTGAAATTGGAGTCTTTTTAAATAGTTTATTGTAAATATTTTAAAATTCATTTTTCTTTCTTTTCTTGCATATTATAGTATGACCACTTAAAGTGATTGCCTACTTTTAGGTATGAAAAACAAGAAAAATAGCAAATAATGAAATTTATCATTATGAAATGTATTAATTCCATAATAAGAAATTATCATTTGTTCACTAAAAAAAAAACTGGGTTTAAGTCCAGTGTGAATCAGGACAGCTTTCAGTCAAGCCCCACACCGGCCTCTCTCATTTGCAGGAGTGACCCTGGTACCTTGCACAGTGATAAGAGGTAGTGTAGAAACTTAATGAACTAATATCTATTGAACAAATAGCCCTTTTTCTTCTACTGAGAGACACTGATGAGTGGAGACTTTGGGTCTGCTCTTCTTTATTGATGTCTGCATGTAAAAGTGATAATACTTAGCCTACTATTGATTATTTTGTGACAGTTATTTCTTATTCTTAGAGCAATTCTATAAAATATTGTTATCTTCATCTTACAGGTGAGGAAACAGAGTCAGTTAACGGTAGTGTACCTAGTAATTGGCAGCACCACGATTAGAGCAAATGTCTCCATGACTCAAGGCCCACGCCTTGTCCATATCTGTGCTGTTTCACTTAGCAAGGAAAGGTGGGGAATCCAATGATGGCTTAAGTGGAAACAGCAGGATGCACACAGAGCCCAAGGGCATCCCAGCTGACCTGCAGTGAAGCAAAGTTGATAGAAGAGCCTGCAATGGCTGTTATGTAGTTTTGCTCCTTCCAATATCAAGATGTTCCTGCCTGCTTCCGGCTTTGCTGCAGAAGATGTAATATACTTTAGACTAAAGCAAGCCTGATATAAAATGATTTGACATATAAAACTTTGATTTATAAAAAAAAATCTTTTCCAAATATATCTGTTATGTACAGAGAGGTGGCTATGACTCATATATAGGAATGCCTTCTTGAGTTTTTTGAGCAGTGGCTATTGGCAGTTGAGGTAGGCTTGGTATGAGTAACAGTGCAGTGAGGAAAGGCCTTTCTGAACACAGCCTTCATGACATTATTGTCAGTAGCAAACAGTTAAATGTCTTTAGGAAGTACATTTTATGTGAGTCACTCCCATTCTGAAGTTCATTCAATCTGAGAGCATTCTGTTTTTCCTCTCTTAGCATGACTAGATATTTAAAGAGGTGACCTGGTGGTTTGACAGCAGCCTAAGCCATGTGGGCAAATCTTGACATTTGCTCAAACTAGTCATGGAGAAGCTGGTGTAGTTCACCATTTTCAGTCATTTTTTCAAAGGAGACCCTTTTACAAGACTTTCTATTTTGGACAAGTTTTAGAGTTCAAACAAAATTGGAAGGTACAAAGTTGTCCCACATACCCACTATCCCACACGTGCATAGCCTCCCCCACTATCAACATCCCTTATCAGAGTGGTACATTGGATACAACTGATGAACCTATATTGATAGATCCTAATTACTCAAAATCCACAGTTT
This sequence comes from Redunca redunca, assembly GCA_006410935.1. NCBI lineage: Eukaryota > Metazoa > Chordata > Mammalia > Artiodactyla > Bovidae > Redunca > Redunca redunca. Next base: position 859,627 of record SJYQ01001833.1, on the reverse strand, counting down.
ACCTTGGGGTCCATTCTTGGTGTTGTACATACTTTTGGACAAAAGTATAATAGCAGATATCCTTCATTTTAATATTATATAGGTTACTTTTACTGCCCTAAACATTCTCTATGCTCTCCCTATTCATCCACCCGCCCCTCTTCTGGCAACCACTGATCTTCTTACTGTCTCCATCGTTTTGCCTTTTCCAGAATGCCATGGAGTTGGAAGCATACAGTATGTAGTCTTTTCAGGTGGGCTTCTTTCACTTAATATAGATTTAAGATTCTTCCATGTCTTTTCATGGGATGATAGTTCATTTCTTCTTAACACTGAGTAATACTTCCTTGTTTGGATGTACCACAGTTTATTCATCCATGCTAGTGAAGAAGAATATCTGAGCTGCTTCCACTAGAGAGAGATTTAATTGATGTTCATTAAAATGTTTCTGTTCTGAAGTTCACTCTGAGCTATGTTGTTGTCATTTAGTCACACAGTCATGCGACCCCATGGACTGTAGCCCAAATAGGCTCCTCTGTCCATGGAATTTTCCAGGCAAGAATACTGGATCAGGTTGCCATTTTCTTCCCAACCCAGAAATCAAACCCATATCTACTGGATTGGCAGGAGGATTCTTTACCACTGTGCTACCTGCAAGCTGTCTATATCTCTGTAGAAAGAACTCCTCCTTGCTCCTGCCTAAACTGTTTCGGACTAAAATGGAGGACAGTGTTGGGGGAGCTCTCATCAATAGATCCATGTAAGGGTTCTGGGTTCAGCCAGTGTCACTTTAGACTGGGATTTATTTACGGCATTTGGAACTGTGAGGATCCACTTAAAGTGGGAATTAACAAGACTGCACTTTCTTTTGGGCTCAGAAAGATGTGGCTTCAAATCTTGACTGCTATCTGCCAGTTATTTGAACATTAGTGAGTACTGGAGAGATGAATTTCCTGAACTTCGCTTTCCCTCAACTGGAAAATTGAACCTAATGATAACCTACTGTGGATGTTTTTTTATAAAGCTCTGTCACTGTTGATACTACTGTTCATTGAAAGCAAAGAAAAGGGGGTTCAGCCAGAATGGCAATTATTTGTGAGTGGGAAGAAACTTGTATTTTAGATGTCCACTGATTGCAGTCCTTTGACAGGTCTACTGTTACACTGAATCTGTGTACCATGTACTGTATAGTCCAAGTTTCTTTGGCTTTGGAGTCCTAGCCTTGCAACTTACAGGCTGTTGCCTGGAGAGAGAGAAGCTGTTCCTTTGGGGGAAGTGAGAGGATTCTTCTCTTTGGAAACCAGAATTCCCTTTTGGATGTGGCAAAGAGAGGTGAATTCCCCAGTATCCAAAGTTCCAGACTCTAAAAGTGACCTTGAGACTCCCTCTTATAGAAACAATGAGAAAATATTATTATTAATAAGATAAGTCTACTGTATTGAGAGTTGTTGAGATTTATTTTGGTTAAATGGGAACCTGGGCATTCTTTCTGTGGGAAAAAATAGAAAAAAAACCATAGTATATGAATTTATGTAGCAAAACTTTTTCATAAGATAACTTTACAGAATAAACTTTTTAGATTTTATTTCTTGTCTGAAGACAGAATAAAGAAAATAAGTAACTTATGATGTGAATCCTTATAATGGTTAAATTTCTTGAAATCAGAACCAGCTTTTGAATCTGATAGGCAACTCTCTGCAGATATAGACGTTTTGTAAGAATGTTTTATCAGCTTCTGCTTACAACACATTAAGTGAGACCATCAGCTTAATGATCGTAAAAGCTTCAGAAACCCTATTTTGTATCGCAAACTCTGTTTCTAAAATGTTTGATGATATAGTGATAACTTATCTAATGGCACTGTATAAAATAGTTCTCAGAAAATAATGGTGATGTTGATGGGCGAGGTGACAAGATTGTTTATAACATTTGATAAATAATAAAACTGATTTTGAAAATCAATTTTGGGGCAGTTTGAACTGAGGAAATGAATCTACTTGATATTGGTTCGCCTTTTGATGGGCACGTTTGTTCAACAGCTTTAGGAAGGAATTTGAACAAATAAAGAAGCCATCATGTACCCCGTGGTGAGAAGTTGTCACTGACCATTATGCTAGCTGAGGGCAGGAAAGGATGTTAACTAGGAAACTGAATGCTTCTGAGAAGGTGCTGGGGTTTTGACAGTGGGGTTTGAAACTGAATTCATCACAGCACAGTTGGCTAAATATAAGTCTAGCTCTATGCCTAAACTTTATGGCTGCTACTTGAGATTTTGTTTATTTGCTTCTTTGGTTGTTTGTTTTTTTTTTTTTTTCCCCCCCACACCATGCAATATTCAGGATCTTAATTCCCTAACCAGGGGTTGAACTGGCTCCCCCTGAAGTGGAAGCATGAAGTGTTAACTAATGGACCACCAAGGAAGTCCTGCTTCTTGAGTTTTTATAATATGCACTTTGCCTAAAAGAGAAAAAGGGTTTTCTTTCTTCTTATATGTTTGCATAAGGCCCTGGAGGAGTCATACTGGTCACATTGTGAATCTCAGTTTAGCCCATATGACATAGGAAGAACCAGGGACTTCAAGAAATGATATATTCCTGATCACATCCAATTGTGGGAGGGCTGGAGTTATTTGCTGTCTCTGGTTCCAACTACTGTTTAACCTACATACTTGTAGTCTCAGGGAAGACAGAGACATGCCTTGGATGAAATGTCACAGCCATGTTCACTGATACAACTGTTTGTTGAGCAGAGGTTTGCTTATTTGGACAAGGTGAGGGGCAAGTCTGGAGAGGAGGGTTTCCCCTAAATATATGAAGCAGTTTCTAGTGGACCATGGACCAGCTTAAGATGCTGTGGGGGTTAGCATATATTCTTGATGGAATCTACCTTTCTATTCTGTCAACTGCAGCTACCAGAAGCAACAAGAAGTCCCAGGGTTCATGAAAGGCCACAACAGGAATCTCAGAACAATTCTGTTTAGACAAAATGGACTTCCTTTATTCTAATTTATAATGAGGTCCTTACAAGGTTGGACCATGATAATGATTTTATATTAAGAACCAAATCAATCCAACTAGACCGATCAAGCAAATAAACAAACAAAAAATTGATCAACTTTGCTTTACTTTATTGGATTATCTGAGCACATTCTTAATTGATTTCGTGTTCCCTGGGTTCTCAGACTGATTATTAGTAGTTTATTTTAAGTTTGTATTAAATATATGGCTACATCTGAGAATTATATATGGCAAGATTGTACAGAAAATTGCATTTGCTTTTCAGGAAGAAACAATCCCATCAAAATTTTCACTGCAGATTTATAGATGTGCATAGACAGAAAACAAAGACTGTTGAATCCTCCCACAGCTTGAGCCATTTGTCTTGTCTCTTGAATTCATACCTTCCAGGAACTCTTGATCCTTGCAATGCTGGCAACTTTTAATTTAGGGAGTGAATGTCAAATATGACCTTTTCTACCCAGATTTCCTATAAGTTCAGTGGCAGTGTCCTTAAACATTTCTGTGGATATGTTATTCTTATTCTTATGTCATTCTTATAAATGTTATCCTTATATGTTGGTATTTTGATTGACATACAGAAGGGAGAGAATAATTTTGATTTGTATTTTGTTCCAGTATTTCTTCCGAATTCTTGGTCCTCTCTGGTGATAAGGCTCAGGGGAAGAGACTGAGGAAGAGAATATAAGCTTTAACATCTCATAGCCTTCTTTAACTGTTGCCCGTTTTCCTCTGCTCTCATCACACTGTAGCAGTCACACCATCCCTTATGTCCCAGTGCCTTTTTCCATTCCACACTCTCCATCAATATTTAAACACAGGATTTTGGCCATTGCTGGCTTCTAGCAATTCTGATAAGAGTTGTTTACAGATTGCTTCTGGCACCTTAAGCTAATGATCTGTTATTATCTTGGTTTGGTTTGTTTTGATGACTTTTCAATAAAGTGAAGATAACTAACACTTAATGAGAATATAGTTATCTGTCAGGTACCTTACTAAGAGCTTTACAATAATTCCAAAAATGGAGCAGTGGAAATTCTCTTTTGCAGATGTCAGACCAGTTCTACAGGCTGAATGACTTGCTCAGGGTCTCACAGCTAGTGGAAGGCAGAGCAGGAGCTCAAGCATCTGTAGCGTTCTAATATCGTTTCTCAAGGGTAGAACCAAGACTAGCAACAGGAGTGTCATCTCAGCCCAGAATTGCTGAACCAAAATCCTACACTAAGGTGATCCATAAGTGACTTGCATGCGCATTAATGGTGGAGAGACACTGCTCTCACAGAAGTCTGATTAACCAGAGACTGTTATAGATAGGAGGATGGGGGGCACTTGCTTCCTGGTGGCACTGTTGAGCTGTGACATTAGGCATTTGCTTTTCTAACTGTGATGAAAGCAGGAGATAGGAGCAAAAGAAGAGGACATGCGCTGTGTTAATGGTGACCTATGGAGTAATTTTTGAGGTGTAGACACACCTGCATCACTATCGCGATCACTAGAAAGCATCTATTAAAACCTTTTTCTTTAAATGGCAGCTCTCAGTTGATGGATTGATTTAGAATGCCTCTATTATGAGATATTTATTGGGAGAAAATTGAAGCCTATATCAGAATTTCTTGTACTGTGTTTGAGTACCTGGAGACAGTGCTAAGCCAGCAAGAAAATCATTTTTAATTAAATGTTTATTATAGTTACTACAGTGGTTTGGGTTTGAATTTAGAATATAATGGGGTTGTATTTTGAAGTAGGTACAGTTTATGATGCATTGGGTCCTTTGTGTAATCATTGTGTACCATGCAAGGTGCCTCTATTATAGGGTTTGAAGAAGAACTTTAGTGCATTCCATGATTACGAAGATTTATGATTATTCCATCTTTGCTTTTATGACACTGTAGATTATATTTGTGACAGCTGTGATACCGAATCCTTGGTCAGAAATAAACATCCAATTACTGCGTAGTCTCAGAGGGAAAGCATGATCTGCTTTATGAGAGTCCACTTTACAAAGTGAGTTTAAGGATTTTAACTTGGCAAAAAGGAAATACTATCTGCACAGCACGTCATTTATTTGGTATTTATTGTCTTCTCTGTGCTAATTACATTCATCTCTAATTATGAAAATCTGACAATATTCACTAGCCCTGAAGCTGATTTGATGTAATGTTTCTGGAGTTTCACATGAAGAGAATTGACATGGTGGTCTAGTTCTTGATCCTGAAATACAAAAGCATGATAACTGAGTTTGAAGAGTTCTTCATGTTTCCAGACTGCTTCATATATGCCATCTTGTCTAACCTTCCCATGGGTCAGGGCTTTACATGCTCATTTGACCAAAGGATTATGAGTCAGATGGTCTCACTGCCTTTTGTGTCCTCAGAGTCTTTTGTTATGAGCAGAGATGAGGAATTGTCATCCTGTCATCTGACCATTCATAGCTATTGTTGTTTGTACCATTCAGTTGACAGCTAGTCACGTTCTTTTTTATGGTAACTTTGCTTTCTGTTTTTATCTTAATAGTCCCTTAAATCATATTTATCTTCTTATGCATTTCAGTTTTACTTTCCTAACTAGTCTGTGCAAATCTCACGTGTGTTATACATTTCTTTATATTCCTTATATTACCTGGTACATCACAGGCCCTTGATAAATGTTGTTGAATCTGAAATGGGAATAAGGAAAACTAATATCCTGATTTGCATCCTGCCTGCATTTGTTTCATTTCCTAGGCAGTGTTTTTTCTCTAGGTCTGTTAAGGTTAGGACTGCTGTCTTTTCCAGACTCTCACTTTAAGCCATGTCTTTGCCCAGCAGACCACAATGCAACAAAGAGGATTTGGAGCCCAATGTACTTGGTTTTGCCAAATGTTCACCGCTCTGATAAATCATCTATCAGCTAAGCTAACTTTGGGGAATTATCTATGGAATTTAATTCTATTTGCTGGCCCCATCTGGTTACCATGGATACTTGCCCTGGCAGAAGGTTGTCCTCCTGGCCCTGGTACATGATGTTGCCTGTGGCAACAAACAGCTATCTGGGTGGCGAAGGAACACGGATGGGATGTGCAGATGGGATGTGCGTACCAGGTATTCGCAGGGAGGGCAGGGACTTTGCTTGGACCCCTGAGGCTATGAGGGACCTTATAGTCAGGGCTGGGCCTGTGGAGGGAGCCAGGGTGTGGTGTCAGGAGATGGGGTAGCTGCAGGCAGTAGTCAGCATTGAAAAGGGCAGCAGATTTTGGCTCAGCCACCTTGAGATGAGGATTCTGGTAATCTGCAGAGATCCCAGTGAGCAGGTGGTTAAGACTGGATCTGATATTAGGTAGAGTAGTTCAGGAGGCAAGGGTAGTCTTGAATGAGCTTGGGCTCTTAGCTATGGAAGGTAGGGGAAAGGCAGAGCCTTAGGATAGTGAGGAGAGAAGATTGGGCTGAGCCACAGCTTCCTAACAATGGATTCTGTGGTCAGAGTTGCAGTTAGAAACTGGGAGGTGCTCTGAAGAAAGAGTACAGCTCTAGAGTAGGACAGTTCTGAATCTTATTCCTGTTCTTCCATATAGTAACCCTGTTGTCTCCAGAAAGTACTTAGTTGTCTCATCTGTAAAATACAGAGGATGCGTTCATATGTGTTTTCCACCCTATGACCTGCACAGTGCTGCCTTCTGGAAAAGCATGCTGTGTTCATATAGTTTGGGAAATGTTGCATGGTTTGTCTTCCCTCAACATTGACAAGATCTACAATATTCATTGTTATCTTCCAGTAGCCGGTGGTGACCTGCAATGATTTTTATTTAGCCTGGTGATTCCCAGACTGATGGACCATGGCATATCGTCTCCCAAAGAAGCTGTTGACTTGGTGAGGGAGTTTCAAGCTTGAGAAAGACTGTGCTCAGCGATCTGCCAGATGCCTGCTAGTTGGGGGTACCCTAAGTACATCCATCATTCATTCAAGAGGCCATGGATACACCAATGACCCATTCAGTTGAGGGACCGCAAGTGTTCCTTTCCTTTCTACTTTAACTTGGTGTTCCTTCCCTCTTGAAAGTTATAGTGGAGACTCACTGCTCTTTGGAATTTCCTGACCCCCAGCATGGGAGCACTGGTCCCTGATTCCCAATCAGGATTTAGAGGAAGGGGTGTGGAGGGTGCCTGCTATTGTTCCTCCTTCCTTTCCCAGAGCCTTGATGTTGGGCGTCAAGTCAGCCTCCCTGATGCTCTGTCTCTTCCTCTCAGCGCCTTTGGCTTCATCAGTTACAGGCTGCTGGAAGATGAACAACACTGCCCCCCGCCCCCCCAAACCTGGGACATTATGTCAGTCACTTGGAACGTGTTTTCCTTTTTCCCAACAACTGGTTTACAAATAAACTCTTGGAATTCTGCCCACCGACCCCACCTCCCATTGGATTGGCTGAGGTAACTTTGTAACTGCAATCTGTTTAAACATTTTGTAATCAAGAGTGGGAAAAATACTAATTGTTTTATCAGGCTGCATTTTGCATAAATAACTCTTTTCCCAGAAGTCTTTTGGGTATGGGGGAAACTTCATAAAAAAAACTTGGTGGAAGTAAAAGTGACTATTTTTTTAGTGACTGAATCTAGCTATGGAAATGACTTTGAGACTGAAAATAGTTACCACATAGAAAGTATTTATGCAGCTTATACTATGTGTCTGTCATTGTCCCTGACACCATGGAATATCAGCCAAGCTTCTGCCTGCAAGGGACTGAAACAACTGGCGAGGTAGAACCACTGTTCTCATAGATACATGAGAATGGAATCCAGGGTTATTCTGTGTAGCATTACATTGAGTTAAGGCAAAGTGTGGTATGAATTCAGAGACAGGAGTGACTGTGACAGACTGACTTAGTCCATGGAGTCTCTGCTGAGATGGAAGGACTTGAGGGCCAACTACTGAAAGACAGGTGGGAATTGTAGATCTTACAAAGAAAAGGGACAATGTTTAGATGGGCAAAAGTATATGTAAATCACACCTCCTCAAAGGGAAGGATTCTTAAGCCCCGTTGTGTGTGAGGCAGTGTTTTGTATCGGGGTGATCATGGGAACTTCCCCTTTGCGGTGGCACGTGGATGTGCAGGACCTGAGAGAATGAATGTGTCCACCTCAAACAGGAAGAATCCCATCCAGCTGCCCTGCTTAATTGTAAGCTGGAACTTTCTCAGCTTGGTGGCTATACATAGAACACCCATTTATGATAGAAGGAGTCAGTTCAGTGGTGGACTTCGTGTTGGCAGATCTGGGACCAGTTAGAGTGGTGATAGGGGAGCACAATGTTAATAATAAATAGTAACAATATATTCCTGAGACATATTTGTTGAAAAACTTAGATATTTGGATTAGTTGACAGCAAAGGAGATTATAAATTTCAAATAAAATGTTGCCTGTTTCCTTCTGGAATCATTCCAAGAACTGCCCCAGTGCCACATTTGGTTTGGATGGCATTTAACTATTAATCTTTGCCAGGATGCTTATATGATCATACAGACACTTATATGGTTCTCCTAAAACATGTTCTTTGTTATCAGGGACAAAAGCAGTCTGATCCCATTTGGATTTTTTCCTGTGCATAGATAGATCACTCCAGTGATTTACCTGAGTTTTATTTTTGGTATTATTGACAGAAACTGACAGGCTGTTGATGAAGTTAACTGACTAGTTCTGCTGAAGCTTTGAACTGGCTTGCAGTTATAGACACAGTCTTAGTACTTACAAAAAGTCACTAATCTTTACTAGATCACTGTCACCCTGCCTGTCAAATAGTTATGATATTATTGTGAAAATAAAGCATAGTGTCCAGAATGTGCATAGTATGGGAATGTTCTGTTAAATGTATTCTATTAGGATATTTGTTTTCCATACAGACATATGGTTGACTGCCATAAAATGTTTGTTGAATAAGTACGCGGTTAAGGATTTCCACTTCTGTTTCAGGCAATTATTCACAAAGTAGCAAAATGTCACTTTTCTATGATAAACAGGCATCATTGACATTCAATAAGTTGAGAGTACTAATGGTAGTTGTCAAAAGGTTTTTAAAATGTCTTTTGTGTACATCTTACCTGTGGCTGGAAAAACATTCCTAAGCCAGAGTTATAATTTTTCTTCTGTTTTGTGTTCAAGTGGACTTTCTATTCAGAAGGTAAATTTTAGCTTCACATATTGGAGAATTAACTCAGGCTATCTCACATTCTAAGAGATGTGTGTAGTAAATGGAAGATAGTAAAGTGGAAGATTTTTCTTTTGTTACTAAAAGCCTGTATTTTCCATAGCTAAGTGAATTCAGCAAAGACTTGGAGGCACCAATTATTTAAGATTTTCCTTTTGAGCAGCAAACTTTAATTAAAATATATAGTTTCTATGGTTTCAGAGGCCTCTCTTTGATCTATTTATCTGTGAAGATATTTTTACAACAGAAATTCCACATTAATTGGAAGTTTACCTTCCCCAATAAGGGGCATGTCTGCAGCAGCAGGGTGTAGCCCAGAGAGTCTGAGCTGTCTTTGGTGGATGTAGCATTTCCCCCAAATCTTCTTTCCAAATGGAACATTATGCCATTTTTCATAAATATTAATGTATGAACTAAGGCTTTCTGTCTTGACTTGCCAAACTGAGTGAGAAATTAAATACTTAGCCAGGCAACTCGGTTTATCTATCAGACTCTCTCTTCCCTCATTAAGAGGAAATTTTACCTAAAATATTGGAGTTGTCTTCATAACTGGAAAAGAATTTTTCAGAAGGGACTTGAAGAGGGTGTTTGTTTCCGAGGTCATGCAGAGCAGTATGACTGATGTTCATGAACAGCCTTTGAAATTTAAAATTTTTTTAATGATTTTTTAAACTCCAGGTCGTTCATGGATCTGCTTGGCTGTTGTCTCATCTCCAAGTCCCACTTTCTCTCTCCACATCTCCTTCATCCTCAAGTCCCATGGTCTTCAAATTGTGAAGATGGGGGATTGTCTTTGACCACTTTACTCTTTCTTTGACCAACCAGATAATAACAAAACTTATAAAATCCAATCCATCTTCTGCATTCTTGTGATGAAAGTGGATGACTGCTTATGCACGTCATCTACTGAAATGCTTTCCTTTGGCATTTTTGTATCAGCAGTCCAGAGTGTGAGAGCCAGTTTAATCTGCCTTATCTGTACCTACCAGTACATCACCTTCTAGAGAGATGTATGGAGTTTTAGAGCTGGAAGGGATCACAAGAACCTAACCACCAGATATAGACCTGGTGCCTAATACTCTTCTTTTTAATTGTACTCAACTATTTTATGTTTAATATTTATTTATTTTATTTTGTAGTATCAGGTTTAAGTTGCAGCACATGGGGTCTTTGTTGCATCATGTGGGATCTTTTGTTGTGGTGAACAGACTCTCGTTCTGCGCCTAGGATTCAGTAGTTGTGGCCTTAGTTGCTGCACAGCATGTGGGATCTTAGTTCCCTGACCAGGGATTGAACCCATGTCTCCTGCATCGTAAGGCAGATTCTTAACCATTTAATCAGGGAAGTCCCTATATTTTCTAATTAAAAAGAAATAAATACTTTGCTCATCTCTACCACAGGGCTTCTGCATGCACTGCCCCTTTTGTCTAGAATGCTCATCTTCTAAACCATGGCTCCCAGTCATTATTTCTTCATTTACATGTCCATTCTTTAGAGGGTCCTTCTCTAACTCTCCAGCCACTCCTTCATCACCCTTAGCACATTTGAAATGATTTTATTTTCATGCTTATCTGTTGTTTGTTCTCCATTATAGCTCCATGTTCAAAACATTCAACTATTTGCTGTATAAAAAAAAATATGCTTTTTTGGCCTAAATTCAGTGTTCATTAACAGCCAGAGGGTCACTAGTCACTTTATAAAGACTAATGAAATGAGGTGTGTGTACATTTAGTTAGTGCTGCTCCCAAACATAGGCATTCCCTTTCCTTTGAATCTTCTTACCCATTACCCATTTGTATTCAGCTGGTTTTCACTCCCATCTCACAGATTCTCTTTGCTGATGTTCAGTGTTTGATGCAGTGGTCAGGCTGTGCTCAGTGAAAGGTGTGACTTCCCAGGGTTCATGTGTATGGCTGAAGAGCCTGTGAAATGCATGTGCATAGGAGACCGCACACGTGTGGAGCACAGTCCTGTCTGCCATCAAGTATCTGGAAGGAGGAGGGCCAAGCAAGCAGCCTGCTCCACGGCAGAGGGCCGGTGGTGCTGGTGGTGGCCTCAGAACCACACTGAGCACTAGAAGGGATGCAAGAGTTAAGAAAAGCTGGGGCTTACCCTGTGCCAGGCACTGTCCTAGGTGCTTCTGCCTAGCAACCCACTCAGTACCTACGTCATGAGTGGATGATTGTTACTGATCCACTCTGCAAGTGGGGAAACTGAGTCTAATAACTCACACAAGGCTGCAGAGGAGGTGGCTGGGTGAGGATGCAAACTCAGGCAGTCTGGCTCCCTGCTCTTCACCACTAGTCTATACCAGATCCCAGATGAACGTCTTTGAGGGCTGCACAGAGAGCAATAGGAAAATAAATTTCAAGTGAGTTGTTATTTAGACTAAGACAGTTTATCTCTTTATAAATCAGTTCATTAAAATGGACATTATGGAAAGATATATGCATTTGTAAATTTAAGAGGCATTCCTCATTTTCCATGGATTTGGATTTACATGGGCCTACTGTTTTATTCTATCTTAATGTTCCTGAGTACTTCTTATGGACAGACAGCAAATTAAAAATACTTTATCTTATCTCACTCCTGGGTCAAATGTGATGATTTAAGAAGCCTTTTCTCAATAAATCTGCTAAGCCAATAGCCATAAACAGGAGCCCCCGTTGGTTGGTTGGTGCTAATGGCAGAAAGCTGAGCTGTCCATAGAGGGGAGAAGGATATATTTATAAACAATTCCATTGGTGGATCCCACCCCACTTCTTGCATTGTTGTAAATTCCTGCATACCTTTATTCTCAAGGAGAAATATTAGACTCATAATTCCCTTTTCACAATGATGATACCCATCCCCAGAGCAGTGTACTCCCAGAGGAGTAGGAATAGAATAATGTTTAAAATAATAATTATTAATTGAAGGAATACACAGGCAAGGGGCACCTCTTTAACCAGTCTCCTACCACCTAGCACTCCCTAAGATATCTCTTTAGAATGGAATTTTCCCAAGGGTATAAAAACATCATTTAATTATTGTTTTAATTAGAATCCTTCACTCAACCCATCTGAGACCAGGTAGAGCTCTTTTCTTAACATGTTTTAAAGGTAAATGTTTTTATTGTGATCTGATTTGCGCATCTGCTGCTTTTATTCACTGTTACACTTCTTCCTTAAAGTCACCTGCTTGGACTTTCTTTCAGCTCACATACACTTGAACTTTATAGAGACATTTTTAATTCTTAAAATACTCAAAGGTCATTTTCATGTTGAAGAGGCATCCACCTTAGTTTAACATCTATTTGAAGTTAAATATTGGTGCCAGACTTGGGTTATAAAGAACAAAAAAAAAGCACAGTCCCTTACCTAAGGAATGTGGACTTCATAGTTTATTTTAGGATTTCACACTCTATATTACTTCTTCTTTTACTTTTTGACTTATGCATTTCTTTTATTTATAACTTACGGTTTTCCCTAAATAGAGACTGCACTGAGAATTGTTAACACATGTGAAAACGTAAAGATTTTCAATTCCATCTGCTTTGAAAGTTAAAGAAGCCCTCTTATATTCTGTGAGGGTGAATAAAAGTCATTGATTCAATGATGTCATTTTATAATAAAGCACATAACATTTCTAGGATAATACATTATCAATCTGGAAATTAGTATAAACAGAATTTAGTAAATTCATTGCAGGGCGAAAATGAAGTTAAAATATGCTTTCCATTGTTGTGTGTATAATTTCAGACTGTACGGAGCTTGAGACATCATTGTTTGGTGATTACAGTTACTTTAGGTGTACAAGTTCATTGTACCTGGTCTTGTTTCTCATGACTCATTACGTATTGATACATACTTTGAGTGTCTATAGGATTTTGTGGCCAAGGATGATTACTTTAGAAATACTGTGTTGAGATATTCGCCTTGGGGGAATAACCAACCAACTTCTGTCCAGCTGCCTACAAGGTGATGTATATCAGATTTCCTTTTGCTATCACCAGGAAGAATGGTAAACAGCACTGTTAGCTGTGACATTAAATTAAGCAGAGTGGGTAACATTTCACTGGGTTCCCCAACAGTTCAGAAGCGAATCCAGGAAAGCAGCTGCTGTGAAAACAACTCAGGTTAGACATCAGCAAGCCAGAAGAAACTGCCTTTTGCCTTTGTGCAGAATTTTCTTCTAAGCCTGTTGTCATGCTTGTTCAGTTGCTCAGTCATGTCCAGCTCCTTTGAACCCCATGGACTGCAGCACGCCAGGCTTCCCTGTCCTTCACCATCTCCTGGAGCTTGCTCAAACTCATGTCCATTGAGTCAGTGATACCATCCAACCATCTCATCCTTTGTTGTCCCCTTCTCCTCCTGCCTTCAGTCTTTCACAGGGTCTTTTCAGACCCTTTTCAGACCCAGAGTCAGTTCTTCACATCAGGTGGTCAAAGTACTGGAGCTTCAGCTTCAGCATCAGTCCTTCCAACAAATATTTTGGGCTAATTTCCTTTAGGATTGACTAGTTTGTAGGTTTCTGAATTGTAAGAAGTTTGTAAAATTGTTCAAAGAGCATGTTGTAAAAAGTATCTGTGTTCATTAAGCCCACTAATGACTTGGCAGTCTTCTCTGGTGGCTCCGACGATAAAGAATCTGGCTGCAATGCTGGAGACCCAGGTTTGATCCCTGGGTTGGGAAGATCCCCTGGAGGAGGAAATGGCAACCCATTTCAGTATTTTTGCCTGGGAAATCCCATGGACAGAGGAGAGGAGCCTGGCGGGCTATAGTCCATTGGGTCTCAGAGTTGCACATGACTGAGCAACTTACACCTCAGTAGCACCTAACGATTTGGCAAATCCAAGCACTTAGCCAGGGGTGATTTGGTGGTTTTTGAACTAGAAACTTGCTGGCTTTACTTTGGCTGACTCTGGCTTACTTGAAGGTCAGTTCAGTTCAGTTGCTCAGTTGTATCTGACTCTTTGCGACCCCATGGACTGCAGCATGCCAGGCTTCCCTGCCCATCACCAACTCCTGGAGCTTGCTCAAACTCATATCTATTGAGTCAGTTCTTTACATCAGGTGGCCAAAGGACTGGAGTTTCAGCCTCGACATCAGTCCTTCCAGTGAATATTCAGGACTGATTTACTTTAGGATTGACTGATTTGATCTCCTTACAGTCCAAGGGACTCTTGAGAGTCTTCTCCAACACTACAGTTCAAAAACATCAATTCTTTGGTGTTCAACTTTTTTTACAGTCCAACTTTCACATCCATACATAACTAATGGAAAAACCATAGCTTTGACTAGACAGACTTTTGTTGGCAAAGTAATGTCTCTGCTTTTTAATATGCTTTCTAGGTTGGTCAAGCTTTTCTTCCAGGGAGCAAGTGTGTTTTAATTTCATGGCTGCAATCACCATCTGCAGTGATTTTGGAGCCCCCAAAATAAAGTCTGACACTGCCATCTATTTGCCATGAAATGAGGGGACTGGATGCCATGATCTTAGTTTTCTGAATGTTGAGTTTTAAGCCAACTTTTTCACTCTTCTATTTCAATTTCATCAAGAGGCTCTTTAGTTCTTTGCTTTCTGCCATAAGTGTGGTGTCATTTGCGTGTCTGAGGTTACTAATATTTCTCCCGGCAATCTTGATTCTAGCTTGTGCTTCTTCCAGTCAGTCCAGCATTTCTCATGATCTTGCAGTCAGGAGTAAATGCAGTATTGCATGTGAAAAATGCCTTTGCCCCTTTAGTGAATTGCTTGATAAATGATAATCAAATTAAAATTATTAGCTATTATGGGTATCATCTGATACACTTGCTTGACCAAACTGATTAGTCTGTTGTTTGTTGCCTAGTAATTGTTTAGTGAGACAAGGTGATTGAATCTTTGGGAATGGAGAAAGATGCAAAGTTTTCTTAGAACTTGCCCTCCCTCCTGCACTATGATCAGGTCTCTGAAATCAAAGGGCATGAAAACCATCATGAACATATCCAGGGTGCCCTGTTTTGGGTGTATTTAATAGGACTTCTGAGATTTATTATTGTTTAGTCACTCGGTTGTGTCTGACTCTTTGCAACCCCATGGACTGCAACACGCCAGGCTTCTCTGTCTTTCACCATCTCCTGGAGATTGCTCAAACTTATGTCCATTGAATCGCTGATGCCATCCAACCATCTCATCCTCTGTCATTCCCTTTGATAGCTTACAGTGAACAATGTCAGACTCATGATCTCTGAGGAAGAAGATTTGGCTTTGCGACCAGGGACCAGGCTTGATCACTCAAGAGCTTTTGTGTAGCAGAGTTTTATTACAGTGAAAAGGGACAAAGACAGCTCCTGACATTGACATCAGAAGGGGGAAGGAGAGTGCCCCCCTTGCTAGTCTTAGAAAAAGGAGTTATATACTTTTTCAATTGGTTATTACAATAAATCAAAAGAATGTTTCCAGGTTGTAAAGATCTTACTAGACCCATTCCTACAATTTACATTTTAAGATAACAGGATTAGAATTTAACAATAGAAAGAACAGAATTAGTCAGAAGGTTTTTAGGAAGAAGAAATTGCCCTCAAGCAGGATGTAGTTTTGTTATAAAATCCTTACTAAGAAATGTAGGGGGGGAAAAAAAGTTTGTCCTTTCCTCCTCCTTGAGCATGCCAGACTCCTGTCTCTTCCTTGAGAGCCTCAGATGCCTTTCTCCTTCTCAGAGACCCTGGACTTCTTATCAACCTGCCTAGGAATTGACACTCTCACCTTCTCCTGCCTTCAATCTTTCCCAGCCAAAGGGTCTTTTCTAATGAGTCAGCTCTTCACACCAGGTGACCAACACATTTAATTGATGCCACTGTAACAGTTCCCTGCTCCAGATAGTACAAAACCGCATCTCCTTTTGTTGATTCACTGACACCATGGGTCTTGTCTCTACTCTTCCGAGTTCATCTCCCCTCACTTCTCTTGGACCTGTACAGTCTTTCTTTTTGTCGAGAGCCTCTGGCTCATCCCCTTGGGAACTTTACAGATTTTATTCTTGCTGCTTGGAAAGTTTGTCCCGAGAATCTTTACATCCAAGCTTCAATTTGGGTGCCTTGGGTCTTCTCTGATGATCTAGATCTCAGCTAAAGTTGTGGCGAGTGTACAGGGGAGCAGTGTGCTTACTTCTATGTTGGTGTTTGCATGTCTTTCTGTCTTTCATACTAGAGTGTTCCTTGAGGAGAGGAGCCCTTTTTGTTTGTTTTCAATAGAGTGAATATAGCACACGAGAGTGTAGCACATAGTAATTACTTAATAAATGTATGTGCAGTTCAGTCACTCAGTCGTGTCCAGCTCTTTGCGACCCCATGAATCACAGCATGCCAGGCCTCCCTGTCCATCACCAGCTCCTGGAGTTCACTCAGACTCACATCCATCGAGTTGGTGATGCCATCCAGCCATCTCATCCTCAGTCGTCCCCTTCTCCTCCTGCCCCCAATCTCTCCCAGCATCAGAGTCTTTTCCAATGAGTCAACTCTTCGCATGAGGTGGCCAAAGTACTGGAGTTTCAGCTTTAGCATCATTCCTTCCAAAGAAATCCCAGGGCTGATCTCCTTCAGAATGGATTGGTTGGAACTCCTTGCAGTCCAAGGGCCTCTCAAGAGTCTTCTCCAACACCACAGTTCAAAAGCATCAATTCTTCGGCGCTCAGCCTTCTTCACACTGAGTCCAAAGTGCTTGCTAATACAACTAAAATAGCTAACAACAACAACAAAAAGTTCCACAATATGTGGTCTTTCCAATATTATCTAAACTATTTAGCCATTATCAAATAGACTCATCCATTATCTATCTATATCACTTTGTGTGTGGATAGATAATGGTAAAATATTGTGAAAACTGCATTTCTTATGTAAGGCAATTATTCCTTAATTGTCACACTCTGAGTTTGTTTTGCTCACTGCTTTTCATAGCCAATGCAGAGATTATATATAAGCTGAAATGAACAAAATTTTTATGAATTCCCAATTGATGAAATTCAAACTAATGATGCTTTGCTGTACAATGCCATAAAAATATTTTATTTTGCATAAAAGTATGACAGTGAAAAGCTTTTGTATATAGGCTTTTACAAACATCTAAATATGCATAAAAATCAAAATAATTATCCTAAGAAAAAAATGTTATAGGCTTATTGTCTTTTGAAAATCTGTTTTCTTATAGATTTGCTTCCTTGTTCATTCATTGACAGTGATGATAAGATGCAGTTACAAGGGGGCCACATACATTGAAGGAAATTGTTACATTTCTTAAAATGACATGAATTTTTATCCTCCAGCGTTGGCAAAAGGCACTCATTTTTTCCCTGGAAAATAACAACAGCAGCAGCAGCAGCAGCAGCAGCATAGCAGTGGAAAGTAAGGCACATTTTAACCCAGAGTAACTGTTAAAATGATACACTAAACAGCTATTTATAGTTTGAAATATTTTCCATAGAGTCACCAGTCCTTTAGGCCAGTTTAGTGCTACCTATCTACTTTCTCCTTCATAGGGTTGATGCTTTCAAAGAGCAAAGTCAAAGGGAAAGCAATTTGAGGGCACACAAGCTCCCTCTAAGCCAGACATTAGTTTATATTGCTTGTTATTGGTGATCTTTTGGTGGAAATTTGACTGGATTTTGAGTTAAATGTTTTAAACTGTTCCGGGAACACCAAACTTAGAGAGCAACCAGAGCAGCTGGGAACCGAATCATTCATTTCTTCAACCAAAAGTTATGGGACACCTTCACACACAGCGCTGTGTGAGTTATAGGACAGCTCGGAGTGTAACTATAAGGCCAAGGACTTGCCATATGGAGCCTCTAGTTTCTGAAGAAAAATGGAAGCTGAAACAACCAGGCACTAATTCCCAAGGAATAGGTACAGGTGGATGTTGGCAAATAGGCAACAAAATGCCATTCTCTCTCAGTCTAAAAACACTCTCATTTGGAAAGAGGAGAAACTTGAAAAATGTTCGGTGATTATTTTCTGGAACAAAGCTAAGACAGAAGCCTTGAATTTCTTTTCTGTTTTCTAAATTGGTTTATGTGCACATCATTGGATTTCCATACTCATTTAACTGTTTACTCTTTTATAGAAAATAATTAGTGAAACAAACTCTGAGTTGTTTCCAAAAACATATCCCTTGCATGGCACTCTCAGGAGATAGCACCCGTGATTTTTCCTGTCAAAGCATTCTCGGGAAAGGCCTTCATTTCCAGCCTTCATTCTAATTAAAATAAACAGGACAGCACATTGCTCTGTTCTCTTTTCCTTTGAAATGACAGGTTTCTCTCTTCATGAAGAAACGTAACCTGTTTCGACACTGACCACTGCCCTCCGCCCTCCTCAGGCTGCTCCCTGCCAGCTCAGAGCCCCTCACTCAGGCCCGCTCGGCTGGCCCCTGCCCCAAGCACCACAGTGTGACTGCTCCCCTGCCTTCCCCCTCACACACCCCTCCATCACAGGGATGGGCTGGGAGGAGAATGTCCAGGTGAAGTTTACATTCCTTCCAGTGGCATTTCTAACCAAAATGGGGAACCTTATCAATTTAAGCAGATTTCCAGCTGGAAGTACTGTGTTCCAAGGTACCAGTGGCAGAAACGCTTCATATTGGCGCGTTTCCCATGACTCTTTTTATATTTGTCTCTCTGTCTGTTCCTCCTACTCTCCCTCACCTTGACTTTCCTTCTTGGCTTTTTTCATTCTCCATGCACCACCCTCCCCAATACAGAAAAAAAATTTTTGAGCCTGATGAAAACACATTTTAGATTTTCTTACTGAAATGGCCCACCAATGATTAGATCTGACATAATCTGAGAACCTCTCCAGTGTTTCCATCCAAAGTTTAATGTTCTCTAGAATGTTCTTCATATTCTGTGGCACAACCGAATTGATATTGGCTCCATTCAAATGCAAACTCTCTTACCTGGTGTGATTGAAACATGCAGACTGTCCTATGAAATAGTGTCCTTTCAGGGCATTGTCTGTGTAATTGATTTATTGATTTGTTCAATAAATTTTTATGGTGCCAGACACCATTCTAGGTACGTGGAGTGCATCACCCAACACAGCAAAGATCCCTGCCTCCTGGAATTGACATTCTGATGAAGAGAGATGGGCTTATACAGTAAAGGTAGCATGTGAATAAGACAGTTTGTATGATAGAAGGTGATAACGTATTTTGAAGAAAAATAAGGAAATAGAACAAGCTACCAGAGATCAGGAAGATGTGGGGTGGCGGTGGGGGCAGTTTACAGATTAAATGAGGTAGGCTTGGTGAGTGTCATTGAGAGGGAGGGATCTGCACAGAGACTTGTAGGAGCGAGGAAATTAGCCAAGCATCTCCCTGGGATGAGCAGCCCAGAAGCTGGACAACAAAAGCAAGTGTGTCCCTGGGATGTTCGGGAATAGAAAGGAAGCCTGGGGGCTGGAGCTGAGGTGCGAGGTTGTGAAGTCAGAGACTTGCCGGGTGTCCAGATCGTATGGGCCCTGCTGGGCTTTTTAAGGACTTTGACTTTAAGAATGTATGTTTATTTATTTGGGGCTGCACTGAGTCTTGGTTGCCTGCACAGTTACGGAGAGCAGGGCACTGCTCTCGTTGTGGTGTGTGGGCCTCGCATTGCAGTGGCTTGTCATTTTGAAGGAGGAGCTGTGGGGCAAGTGGGCTCAGTAGTTGTGCCTACTGGGCTCCAGAGTACAGGCTTAGTTGTGGTGCACGGGCTTAGTTGCCCCCTGGCATGTCCGGGATCTTTATGGACCAGGGATTGAAATCGTGTCCCCTGCACTGGCAGGCAGATTCTCAGCCACTGGACCACCACAGGAGCCCCAGGACTTTGACTTTTATGTGGAGCAAAATGGTGAGCTCCTGTGGTGTTTTAAAGAATTGACGTGATCGGACATCATTTTAGGAAGTAAACCCTGGCTGCTGTGGGTTTGAAATAGATCTTGCATGATAATAGATCCAGGAAAGCAGGTAGGGATAGTAGAAAGGACACCTGTTAGGAGACTAGTAGGAGGTTGGATTTTCAGGATATTTTGGCAGCAGGGTCAACAGAATTTCCTGACTGGGGGGAAGCAGGGTGTATGAGAGGGTGCAGCCAAGTGGAATGCTAAGGCTTTTGTCGCAAAGAAAACCTAACAGTCAAAGGATTAAAGTCTAGGTCTAAGTGTAAATAGCCAAAGAGAACACAAGGTTTTTTAAAAATGTGAGTAGTGGAGAAAGGTGATGAGATAAACAGGTCCCAGTTTCAAGCTGCTGTCATTTTCCCCTTCACAGCTAGACTCCAGAAGGGACTCTCTGCAGCAGAGCCTGTGCACACCCTTCCCTGATTTGGAGAATTCTCTTCCCCAGGCTCTTTGCATAGTTAACTTATTTGCAGCTTGTCTTCCCCAGAGAATTCCCAGGCCAGGCTCCCTAATGCAGCCCCACTTGTGCTCATCTCTCTTCCTAAGATCTCTGTTTTGCTGCCTTTATTTCTCATATTGCCTTCACAAAAGAGTGTATTTGCTTTCCATTGTCTGTCTTCCCCTCTGGAATGTGCTATCCTGAACTCACATCCTTATCGCTCTTGCTATTGCTTGCTGCTTTATCTGCAGTATCTAGAACAGTGTTTGGTACACAGCAGATATTCACTACTGGTGAACACCAAGAATTGATATTACAGGAAATCAACAAGTGTGAACACACAACAAGTGTGTTCCCTGCAGGGAACACCAGCAGTTACTATGCAGGGCTTAAGGGAATGTTTTAATGTAGCATATTTGGGCAAGAAATGAAAATGTGAAAATAAATAACATATAAATCACTGCAAATGGTGACAGCAGCCATGAAATTAAAAGACACTTTCTGCTTGGAAGAAAAGCTATGACAAACATAGTGTATTAAAAAGCAGAGATATCACTTTACTAACCATGGTCTGTATAGTCAAAGCTATAGTTTTTTCCAGTAGTCATGTATAGATGTGAAAGTTGGACCATAAAGAAGGCTGAGTGCCAAAGAATTGATGCTTTCTTTCAAACTGTGATGCTGGAGAAGACTCTTGAGAGTCCCTTGAACAGCAAGGAGATCAAACCAGTCAATCCTAAAGGAAATCAACCCTAAATATTCATTGGAAGGACTGAGCTGAAGCTCTGATACTTTGATCACCTGATGGACAAAGCCAACTCATTGGAAAAGACCCTGATGCTGGGAAAAACTGAGGGCAGGAGGTGATTGGGGTGACAGAGGGTGAGATGGTTAGGTAGCATCACTGAATCAATGGACATGAATTTGAGCAAATTCTGGGAGATAGTGGAGGACAGGGGAGCCTGGCATGCTGTGGTCTATGGGATCTCAAAGAGTCAGACACAACTTAGTGACTGAACAACATAAACAACTATGTAAAGAAAAATCCCAGGACACTCAATATATGATTTCTTGGTAAATGATAAGGGAAATTGAAAGGCACTTATGGAGGGAGAAGAATTTAAAATTGTTCAGTTATTGATTATCAGAGGTAGAGACTAGCCCAGCAGCATATGCAGGTGGAAATCTTCGCTGAATCTCATTATAAAGCTGTTTTTCATAACATGCATAGAAGAATAAGGAGTATAGACGAGGCA
This sequence comes from Redunca redunca, assembly GCA_006410935.1. Taxonomy (NCBI): domain Eukaryota; kingdom Metazoa; phylum Chordata; class Mammalia; order Artiodactyla; family Bovidae; genus Redunca; species Redunca redunca. The sequence goes on along the minus strand of SJYQ01001833.1, from coordinate 837,873 downwards.
GAGAAAGATTATTTGGCAGGGAAGGTGTGGGTGGAGACCCAGAGCTAAGAGAAGTTGGGGCCAGTGAAAAACAGTGAACAGGTTTCCACATGGGAGGATTGGAATAGAAAATAACCATCTCATATTTCTTTCAGATTGCCACCTAGAGAAGGGTCTGACAAGAGTAGAATTAGCTTCATAGATGATGAACCGGAGCAAGACCTGACATCATTTTTTTAACCTACTGAGGACAATTAAAGATCTCATTAAAAATAAAAAATTCTCTCTCTGCCAATAAAGCAGTTTGAGTTAAATATCCAGGCAAATCCTAAAATGCTGATGCTAACAAGATTTTTTTTAAATAAGAAAAGCATCAAATTATAGTGAGAAATGGTAATCACTTGTACTTCTCTAGCTAATATTAACTCTTAAGTAGGAGGCTGAACTTTGCTTGCCTGAGGAAGAAAGAGTAACACTTTTAGAACCATAATAATTTTTAAAATATATAGTTCTGAAGACTTTCCCTCAGGAATATGTAAAAGCCTGTGGATGGTGGGATTAATTTGGAACTAATTCAGGGAGTGTCTTTAGAGTTTGGGGTTTATTAAAGAGATTGCCTACAGATTTGAAATCATCTGGCTGTTGGGCTTTCTCTGGCTGAGGGAGACTAACTTAGCCTCAGAAAAGCTGACACCGGTAAACCCACAGTGGCAAGTCTTGCAGATGACTTTCCTCCTGCACATCCTTCCAAATGCTGTAATGTGTTTTAGAATGGACCATTACCAAATTTTATTTTTTGGCCTGAAATCTTAAAGACCAGATGACACTTCGTCTAATCAAAAACCACTTAGAAGTTTGACACACCTTCAGTTCAGTTCAGTCGCTCAGTCGTGTCCGACTCTTTGCGACCCTATGAATCGCAGCATGCCAGGCCTCCCTGTCCATCGCCAACTCCCGGAGTTCACCCGGACAGTTGCAAATATCAACAGTAAACCTTTTGGGTACAATGATCAGAGTAACTCATGGCTGATTTCATGGATGGGAGTCCTCCAGGGAGAGAAACACCACTTTAGAAACCAAGGGGGAAATTAGAGGGTTTAGTATGTCGACCAGGGTATTTTCAAACTAGCAGAGAAAAAAAAAAAGTCAACCTACTTATATGACTGAACGCATTTCAGGTAAATTGAAGTGAAATCAAGTCCAAGATGTTGTCCAAGGAGAATATCAAGTTATTTTAAAGGTAAAAGTCCATCCAGAATATCTAAAATCAGGAAAAAATAAAAGAAGTTAGAATTTAATGATCTGTGTGAGAAGCTTGACATCTCAGTGATTAGAAGATCTGCAGTGGGAATCCCTGTGATGCCCCAGGAATGAAACAAAATCTTTTGAATGTATGTAGCTAATCCCTAGTGTTGGAGGCCAAATTCACTAGCTTCTGGACTTTATTCTCTCATCTGCCAAATGAGTCGGGATTAGGGATAGGTTAGATTAGGGAATCGTTTAGATATATTTCAGTTCTAAAAGTAGAATCAATTAGAAGATGGATATTAATGGAATTCTTATGACTGTTTCTTTGACTTGTTTTATTGCAAGAGATATTGTGAACTCATGTTCCATATAGGTTAAAAAAAAAAAAAGGAGATACATGGAGAGAATGGTTTCTGCCTTGAAAATGTGATCAAGATTCACCCAGAAAATCTTGAGAATGTCATTGGATTTTCACAGTGGTATTGTTTGCTTCACCTAGCTTTTCTAATGTGTAGATGTTTGTAGATTTCCCAGGGTGGAAATAGAAAATGCCCTTGGCAGAAGTAAAAAGCACATCTCACCGTTTGCATATCTGTGATTTGACATTGGTTCTTCAGATCCCTGAGACTGGAACGTACCTGGCTTCTCCTCTGTCTGCTCCCAGTATATCCCCTTCTCTTCTTTCATGTAAATTCCTTCTCTCTTCCTTGTTTATAGCAGGATCATTCTTGTCCATCCTGTGACTTCACTGGCTTCTGTCTGATCTCTGAAGCTCTTATTGATCCATTAGTGAGGTTTCTTCAGAAGAACTACAGACAGTATTGATCTTGGTGTACTCCTGTTTCACATGATTCAGCTCTGAATATCATGTTATTGCTTTATTTTTTTCCCTCCTTATCTCCCCTCAACTCTTTATACACTCCTTGAAGATAGCATCCTTCTTTAATATGTTGGACATCTATGCATAACCTCATATTTGGCTATTTTCTGCAGGGAATCTTGCTGCTCCTTTGGAACCTCATCCTCACAGTTCTGAAAGCCAAAAATGACATCCTGAAATCTGTTTTAACAGCTGTCAGCCATTGGTATAAATGTAGCCATCAGTTCAAATGATAGCATGTTCTAATGCAGTTGAGTATGTGTGCGTGCACATGCATGTATGTATCATTTTGTAATAAAAACACTGATTTCTGTCATATACTTTTCTTGGGAGCACAGCTGTACTCCACGCTCCGTGGGTGTAATGAAAGACCAGCTTGTCTTAGGGTTGACACCATTCTGGAAGGTCCTTGAGAAAGGAAGGGAAAGGAAGCAGCAGCCTGGGGAAGGGACTGTCACAGACATGGTCAAATATGTTCCAGCACACAAAGGGCTCTTTTCCTTTCTTACAAGATTTTATCTTTCCTTTCTGATGATCATCTAGGACTAGGATATGGATTGTGGTGTATTTTTTGAAGTAGAATTTCTTACACTTTATCCTATTATGTTTTATTAAAATGTTTACATATTTTCTGTACCATTATCGGTTATGTACTAGTAGTCATGCTTGGCTAGCCTATGGTGCAGTAACAAATCTTGAAGTCATAAGGGTTTAACAAAACAAATATTTGTTTTTCTGTCATGTCACAATTGAAAGATTGAATGGTTTCTCAATAGCTCTTCATATAGGGACTCAGGGATTCAGTGATGATCTTCCAGTATATTTTAGAAAAAAAGTGTGCATGCTCTACTCCCATGTAAAACTAGTATATAATCAGTTTCTTGATGAACTGAACAGTGAACAGTGTGAATTCTTGTATTTATTTATGCAGATCAGCTATTCTTCCTGTCCCCTCTCCCTCCATACACACACACACACACACACACACACACACACACACACACACGTGCGTGCGCGCGCACACACACACACATAAGGAGTCTTTCCATTCATTGTATCTGTTCATTGTTAAGTAATAATTGCAACAGAAACTGAACCTGGAAGAACAGGACCTTCTGGAACACAGCACATGGGCATGTAATCTTAAAATGGAGTCTACGTTTTGAGAAACTTAAGACTTCCAGTAACTGGCCTTCTCTTCATCCCAACCCCAGTAGTGCCTTGACAGACATCAGTGACACAGTAAATACTTGTGTGGAACAAATGAACTCAAAACTTTCCTTTCCTCTGCCTTTACTGTATAGCTAACTTTTCTCATTATGTTGCCTGTCTGAAAATATTCCCTATCATTTCCTGTCCCTGCCCATATTTGCAGTGAATGCTTTGAAACAAATATTTGGACTTCATCTGTTGTAACTTGACAGTAAAAATTGCAGTTAAGGAATGTTTTCCAAATTCAAGAATTTCCCATTTTTTGGAATTGACATTATATGACTTTCGTAATATAAGTAGAAACTTAATGAAGTCATCAAATATGTAAACTGCAAAGATTTAAGGAAGAGAAATAGATTAAAGTGACTGAAGATAGTTATTGAGTTAAAATTCATTCAGTAGCATTTTTCAACTGTCACCTAAATCACTCTGTATAGTGTCATTTCAGCTCCTTTCAGTATCCTAGCCTTAAGGATAGTGCTGTAAGTACAATAAAGATAGGGTATAAATTTTGAACAAAGTATAAAAGGATTGTATCTATTCATGGTTTACATAGACTGTTTCTGAGCACCTTTTCACTTCAGTGATATTTATCAAGTTTTTTTTTTTTTTTTTTTTAAGAGAAGGGAGCTTGTAGAACTGTATAAATCAGGGAATCTGTTATACATTCACATTTTGATGATCAGCAAATCACTTATTCATTTGCTAGAGTAAAACAGATTCATGAAATCAGTAAGTTTGTTATTCATTTATGCCAGACACTTTTTCCCCTCTTGAAGTCCGTAAGGCAAACACATAACATTTCATTGAGCTAAAAAAGAATGAGAACATATTTTTAGCAAATGTCACCAATTTCATTTACCTTGTGTTTCTTCTGTCTTGTTGAGAAATGCTCAAGGCAAGTCATCACCATTGGCATGAAATCAGTGGATGATTCTATTAATGTTAGTGATGAGGACTTCTGCAAACATTTATGAAAATAGGCAGGCTATAAACCAGTTAGGGGTGAGTTTAATTTTTACATTGTGAATTAAGTACTGAAGTTTCTTAGGTGTTTTAAGAAAATAAAATGTTATTTTGTTGCTTTGGAGGTCACAAAATGGAACTGGGTTCATATAACCAATTTTCATATATTTTTTATAGAGTTTCCATGACAAATTTCAGGTCAAGATATTCATTTGCACACATAGTCATCCTAAGCGCAGACTATCAGGGGCTTCAAATGCTGTCCTCTTAAATCCACTACCAACTTGGCCTTGCCTCTTACTCTTGTATTTTTGAGGCCGAAGAACATGCACTGAGGATCTGTTGCTTTAATATTAACTGTGGAAGTGTGCTCTGGAGGGATTCTTTGGTCTTGTGCATTTCACTATACCTGAAGTATGTTTGCTCTTGGCTAAGGAATGAATTTCAGCTATGTTGCAGTATGATGCTGTGCTCTATATTATTTTTGGTTTACTGAAGAAGCATTGCTGTGAAATGGTTGCTTGGAATGAAACTCCACCTTTTCCACATGTGGACCACACTTTCATAATGTAAAGCTATAAAATCTAGTGTTTCGCTATGGAACAGATACTAACATGATGCTGATTCTGAGCTGTCAGCATACACCTGAGCTTGTTGAAGAAATGAAAACAACAAATTTCAAGTCTGCCCTGATTTACCTAAATAAGGAAAAACTTGAGCCAAAATCAAGTCAAAATTCAGACTAGCTTTATTATTTAGTCCTTTTGTAGCTGTTCTCTAGATACAGTCATAGGTATCTATAGATTTGTGAGAAGAACAAACCATTCCTCTTAAAATTTGAAAAGTTTATCGAGAAAATGAAGGGAGCTCGGTATTCAAAATATTTTATTTTCAATTTTTTAAAAGACCTTGTATTTAGCTTGGTTATAATGAATATTACAAGAAGGCTTATGTGTGGGAAAGCTCAAAATGCACAAAGGAAGTAGAAAAGGGGGAATAACTGTCTTCAAAATGTCTAATGTTCTGAAGGCTGCATGGTGTGCAGACGCCTACAATCTTACCACCTATATATTTCTCTGATTCTCCTTAACATTGTGCAATTGTTCAAACTGCTTAGAGTTTTAATGGCTTCTGTTATCGTTTTTCTGGGGTGAGATCTTTATTTTTGCTAAATATCAGACTAAGTAGTCACTACCTGATTTAAATAAATGGAGCCAGAAGTAGCCTGACAGTGTACCAAACAAGACCTGTGTGTATAATGTGAGTTCTTTCTTTTCAATTTTAGAATCAACCTTGTCCTATGTTAGGCAGCTGGAGGCAAGAGTAAGACAGCTGGAGGAAGAAAATCGCATGCTGCCCCAGGTGGGTGACTTCTAGAAGCTCACAGCTAGTCAGTGTCATTTGAGTTATAGTATTTTATTTGGAATTTAAAGTCTCAATTACATTTTCTCCTTTAAATGATAGACATCATTTTGTCAATAGTCATTCATCAATGTACAGCATGATTGCTTTTCATAATGAATCATCATATTGTCCAGATTCTTAAGTATGATACTAAAGGGTACATATATCTAAAATAAGAATGTTGTTATCATTTTGTAAGAAGAAGAAAGAGAAAACAAGAGTAGAAAGTGCTTTGATGGTACTGCTCACATCTGTCATGCATGTTGTTGGTGAACATAGGGAAGGGACTTTATTTCAGGGGAAATGTGCTAATTTACAAGCTAGGGAGAGCTACAGGTAGTTTGAAGGTTTCATGTTTTAATTAAATGAGTACTTTCTAAAATTTTTTGTGATATAATTGAACACTTAGAGTGCAACAAAAAAATGACAGTAATTGACAGTTTTTACCTTGGGGCTTAATTTCTTTTCCTGGATGAATATAAAATGGTAATTTTTATGGGATTTAAGGCTTTGCCATATATTTTACTTAAAAATGTATTTTACTTTTTTCCACGGCCTGTTTATCTTGAAATGATGTTGGTTGAGGTCATGGTTCTTGGGAAATGTTTTGTTGAAGAGTTTAACAAATCTACTGATTTGGCTTGGTTTCCTTGACAGACAGGTAAACAGTATTTTAATATTTCATAGAAAATAATTTTCTCAACATTTAGTCACTAGTGTTCTTTCTACATTCTGGTGACTTTTTCTATTTCATTAGTGACTAAGAGAAAATTAAACCTCTAATAGTAAACAATTTAAATGTCAAGACAAAGAGTGTTTATAGTTCAGGAGAAATATAAACATTAATACAAAGAATTAACCAAAGACTTTGGAAAGCTGTTTTAGGTCTTTTAAATCTTGGTTTTAAACTAGTTTTACTCTCTGATGATGATGTAGGCTGTCAGGTACTACATGTAGAAATATCTCTTTCTTTCTTTTATTGGCCAGTCATTGGAGATTAAATGAAGTAAGGCTATTTCTCACCCTTCTCAAACTGTACATATGTCAATGCTCATGACGACAGAAAGGTTTATTTGCATTATGAAATAAAATACTACTGGTAGAGTTTTTTCTTGTGTTCTTTTATACTTTTTATTTAAAATTTTTTTGCCATTTTCCCTTTTATATTGGATTCAGGGTATGATTGTGCTAATATCCTTAACTGACAACATCTAACTTCTCTGTTCCAAGAAACCTAAGAAATGTGATTAGTTTATTTACACATGTTATACCATCTCTGAGGCAACTGGGATTGTAAGCAACAAAAAAAAGAGGGAAAAAAGAGATGTGTTTTTTGCTTTTCCTCTGAGTGGGAATTGAAATTTACCCCAAGTATTGAGTACATGCCTGTGTGCTCTTACTGAAAAAGAGGTACAACAAATGGGAAAATAATCATAAAATTGATTTTTAAAAATCTATGAAAGTGAGTTTTAGAGGTCTTGAAGGGAGAGCAAAAGAGTCCTCAACTATACCTGATATGTACATGTATATTTAAAGATTTGCATAGTTAAGAATAGATGATATTACTTATTTTTTACAAATTCATATGATTTTAAGTGCATTGCTGTTTTTCATCAAAGAAGATTGCTATTGTTTTTGGTTTTGGTTTTCTCTACAATAAAGGGCTAAGAAAACCGTATTTTATTGAACCTAGCATGTTATTAATGTGGGAGGCACCATTATCATATGTACTTTTCAGAAAGAAAAAAGATGTTGTCAATTATTGTCAGATTCTTGCTGATTTCAATGATGGATGTTAAGAAGGAAAAATAATTTTTTTAGAATTCAGCTTTTTATGTGTCTAAAGTACTTTAATGCAGAGAAGATCTATTGTTTGCAATACTCCCTTGGACTTATGCAATGAATATAATCTGACTCAGTTCAAAAATATTATTCGTTTTAAATTTCTGTACTTGAGAGTGTTGCCTTCATTTATAGCTAAGATAGATATGATATAATCACCATTTGCGACTACTTGTATAAATGCTGAAATGAAGTGAAATTGGTGAACAAAAACTGAACAAAATGAACAATAACAAAAAAACCCTGAAATGAACATGGGCAGTAGATCAGATCTGAGGATGGAAAATAGTAAATGGACCTCAGAGCAGTGGGAATCATGTCAACTGAATTCTTGTAGAAGTCTGAGACTTGGACTAAATAACTCAAAGACATATATAACTTATTCTTAGATGTTTAATCATGAAATTTCCCTTCAGAAACAATTTCTGACTACATGATATGAGCTGATTTGCAAGGTCAGTTCAATGTGACAAGCTGATATCCCTGAATAAATTAGTGTCAGTATCTGAACACTTGATTTTCAATTATAAGAACTTTTCACTGTGCCTTGATTAGAAGGTATTATTTTTTTTTATTCTCTAGTTTGTAAAAAAAAAAAAAAAAAAAAAGTCCACTTGCCTTTGGATAAGCAGGAATAAGAATATAGTAGACAACCGGAATTCCAAGTGTATCAGATACCTTTTGTGGCTATAGAAGGTTCCTTGCTGTTGGTTGAGTATTTAGACTAAATTACATAAAACCTTTCCTGGATGAAGAAATCTCCTTAATGCCTACTTTTATTCTTTATATAAAATTGTATATAATGAACAGAAAGTCACAACTTTGCCCTAGAAATATATATTTAAAACTAACCAGGATGAGTGTCATAAATTCTTGTGGGTTTTTCTCTGGGTAGTTGCAAAAGCTTCCGTTTCCTAATATGTAAATAACAAGGTTTCTCCTAACTCTTACATTTCGTAAGCCTAAGTGTAATTAAAGCTTGGGTCCAGTGTTACACCCATGCAAAGTTACCAGGTCCCAGAATGAAGGGTTTTTTATAAAATAGAAAAATGTAGTGAAGACTCACTTTGGCTCTGTCTGGTGGTGAAGAGGAGCTCGCAGGAGGCATGGATGAAATGCCAGTATGGCTGCTGTGGCAGGTCATCACTAGTAAGCACAGGATTCTTTGCTCTGCCACAGCCTTTGCGGTATCCTCTGAGGACAACTAAGCTGCACCGGAAGTTCGGTTTGTCAACACAGTATTTCAAAGGTGTCCTAAAGTAAGAACAGTCTCATTAATTTCAGAAAATGCATTATTATTATTTGCTAGGTATTATTTGAAAAGAAAATGATTTTTAATACTGTTTTTAAAATGTTGTGAGGAAGACAACATGTCTACCCTCTTAATAGATTTTTCAGTGTATAATACCGTCTTGTTACCTATTGGCACAACATTGTACTTTAGATCTTCAGAACTTACCTTGCGTATTGAAAATTTTACACGTGTAGATTAGTGACTTCTCATCTCTCCCTCCCCCTCTCCCAACTCCTGGCGACTACCGTTCTATTTTTTGCTCCTATGAGTCTGACTTTATTAGATACCTCATCATGTAAGTGAAATCACGTGATGTTGGTCCTTTTGTGACTGGCTTCTTTCTTCTGCCGTAATATTACCATTTGATCCAGCAATCCCACTTCCAGACAATTTACCCAAAATAATTGAAATCAGGATCTCAAAGAGATATTAGTACTCTTATGTCTATTGCAGCACTATTAACAATAGCCAAGATATGGAAGCAACTTTAAATATCCATCAGCAGGGGAAAAGATAATGAAAATGTGGTATAAACATACAATAGATCATTATTCAGCCTTTTAAAAAAGAAGGAAATCCTGCCATACAAGACAACATGGGTAAACCTTGAAAATGCATTTCTGAAAGTTGGCAAAAATGGTCATTAAAAATAATGTGGACCTGGGGTATTCTTCCTTGAACACATAAACTAACAACATTTTTTATAATACATATAATAATAAAACTGCTCAGACTGGTCTATCAACTCCACTATGTATATACTTAATATGGTGAAAGTTACTTAGCCGTTTCTGACTCTTTGCAACCCATGGAATTTTCCAGGCCAGAATACTGGAGTGGGTAGCCTATCCCTTCTCCAGGGATTCTTCCTGACCCAGGAATCGAACTGGGGACTCTTGCATTGCAGACAGCATCTTTACCAGGGAAGCCCACTTAATATGGTATAAACCCTAAATGAAGATTGTGTGTTACTTAAATAAATGTAGTTGCTACTATGAAATTACAGTAACTTTCAAATCCAATAAGGTAGATATACCCACAAGGTCAAAACCCGAGATGGTATAAAGTTGTAGTTATAAAAAATTTATTATTGTTTTGGCTGCACTGGGTGTTCATTGCTCCACAGCATGTAGGATCTTAGTTCCTGAACAGGGGTCAAACTTGTTCTCTGAATTGGAAGGTAGATTCTTAACCACTGGGCCACCAGAGAAGTCCCAGGAATTTTGTATGAAATTTAAAAGGAGCATACCTATTTCATGTATATTTACACATAAACAAGCTTGCTCTGGATAAAGTTATAAATTTTCAAGTCTGACTGGAACCTTAGTTTTGTATCAGATTGGACAACTCCCTCCTTTAGAAAAGGTATAGAAGGTTCACAGAGTCTGGGAGTATAGTCCTGGTCAGACAGCTAATTACAGACTGACTCAGGCTAAGATGTAGGCCTGTTCAGCATTCTTTCTAGTGTACACACAGTGCCGCCTTTAATCATTTCATACCATTAACTTAATTCACTGGAATTAAGCTGCTATATCTATTTTTGTCCTACTGTCAAATTCTTTTTTTAAACATTTATCTTTAAAAAAAAAAGGGGGGGGGGCTTCCCTCATAGCTCAGTCAGTAAAGAATCTGCCTGCAGGGCAGGAGACCCACATTTGATTCCTGGGTCGGGAAAAACCCCTGGAGAAGGAACTGGCAACCCACTCCAGTATTCTTGCCTGGAGAATGCCATGGACAGAGGAGCCTGATGAGCTACCATCCATGGGGTCACAAGAGTCGGACACGGCTTAGCGACTAAACCACCACCATCTTGAGAATTAACATTAGATCTGAGTAGCCATCTAAGATTTGTTAGGCCTTTATTCCTGCTTTAAGGGAAATACTGTTCTTCAGGCTGCAGTATCCATCATAAATGAAAGAAAAATGTATTTTAGAGTCTTCTCCTCCTTGACACATTTTCAAAATACTTCAGAATCATGAAATTGTATTATACAAATGCACCAACTCATATCTGCATACTTAGAAATTGATTTCACAGCATGTGGTCCAAGACGGTCATTCATTCAGATGACTGGGAGGCAGGTGGGCAGGGAAATTAGTAGATGCAATAGTGGTTTTTGAGGCATATCCCAGTGACATTTGATATTTTAGCTGAAATTCAAAACCCTTACTTGGATCTCTTTACTCATTCCATTGTCCTCTTCTTGATGGTCACAAAGATTTTTTTAATCCAGACCTAACAGATAATGTTTATGTGCTATGTCTGAGATGCAGTCTGTTCACCAGGAGAAAATATCTTAAAGTGGGTGATGATTACCTATCTGATGATTTTATTATAAATACTATCCTTTGAAGACATCAATTACTTTTTGGATACAACCATAAGGTAAACACTAATATTTTTAAAGCTATTTTCACCCATCTTGTGTTGAGTTTGAATCTTGCATCACGGAGAGGGCTAGAGACAAGAAACAAGCAGTTTGCTGAAAATTCAAAGTCAATTAAGTATATTTATTACAAGTCTTACTGGGAAATGTGTTTTTTCTTCTAATGCTCTGGCACCAGCATCTGCTAGGAAAGCATTGTATGTCCTCTGTGCACCAGAAACCCTCTCCAGAACAAACCACCCACCTCTTGAGAGCAGCATTTTAGAGCCAGTTTTCGGTGTTGGGGCCTAGTGTCCTGCGCCGGCCCTGTGCTGTGGGTTCAGCAGTGTGTTTGAAAGGCACTGGCAACTTGGATCACCACCGAGTGGGCCCTTCCAGCAGGGGTTTCTATTTCTGTTGTGCTAGCACACATGCAAGAGGCTAATTTTAGGAATGGAAATGAAAAATCTCCCTCTCATATAATTTGGTTACAATGTGGCCTCAAAACAGTTGTGGTCTTTCAGTGTTCTGGGCAAGAGGCAGGGTCGTTTCTAGAACTGTTTCTGAATAAAAGAAAGAAGCTCTCACTGTTCCCAGAAGTGCTGAGGAGGGTACACAGGAGCTGAGGAAATCGAGCCCCTCACTTCCATGGCAACACACCGCAGGTCTCGCGTCACATCTCAGAAAGGTCCCCTCAGCTGTGTGCTTCTGCAGACTGCCAGGCGCTGGGCAGAGATGAGGCTGGGGGTGCTTCTCTCTGACGTGTAGATTTGCCTCCTGTTTTGCTGTGGAGCTATTTACTGATTGTGTCACTCTTACTCCTTTCCACATTTTTCTGACTTTATGTTTTGCAAATCACTTTTGCCTTATTAGGTCATAAATATATTTGGCTTTTCTTGAGCTATAATTGCTCTGGAAGGAAAATTCAGTAACAGTTGCACAAAAGGAGACACACAGTGATGCTTTCTAGGAGGCTTCAAGTAAGTGGTGGTATCCTCCTGTTGTTATTTACATGTGACACTCCTGAGGAGTAACTTGTGCAAAAAGATAGTTTTCATGGATAGCAGTTCTAATTATGTTGCATAGCCTGAGTAGAATCGGGATGGTACTAATAGGAGAGTTTAGTTAAATCCATTAAGGGTTGGTTGCTGCTAGTTGTATTTGAGGAAAAAATAGACCTCCACCAGAGAAATAGTGCTTATGGAATATGATTTTCTCTAAATCACCATGATTTATATAATTGAACACAAGGAAAAAAAGCTTTTCTGTATGGTTCAGTAGAGTTTTCAAAGGACAGATGGGTGCTACACAAGTGGTGTGGGTGTATTGGAATAAAAGAGACAGATAGATATGGAAAGTAAATTAATGGAGGAAAGTCATGCTGGAGAATCTAAATACGTGGAGACTAGGTTAAGGGGAAAGTGAAAATCTATCAGAAAATATGAAAAAGTAAAGCTCATAGGAAAAATGTCTATGGCAACATGGACTCTCTCAAAGAGGGGATTTATAGCTTTCCTCAGTGACCCTCTTCATGCTTAAGAATTCTTGTTTGAGAATCTGCTTCATGATGAGAAATCTTATTTCTGATGAGAAAAAGTTGATGAAGTAGAAATGCAATAGGAAACAAGCTATACTACTTATTAAACTTATTGATATAATTATTGATTTTAAAAGGTACTCAATTATGGCTGTGGTGTCAATAATTTATATTTAACAATTTTTTTATAGCTATACTGGTATGTTAGTAATTTCAATCACAAAGCCATGTTTTTTAAAAAGGTTTTTGATTTGTCATCACCATAAAAATAGCAGCAGTTTTGTTACCTGTCTGTGGCAGAATTTGTCACGAAAAATGATGGGACTTGCTGAGTACAAAGTTTTGCTGTATAGTAATATCAGCTAGAATCAAAGAATGAGAAGCAATATGGAGGAATATTGGGGGAAAATTTTGAGATGGAACTCTAAGAGAAATTAACGATGCCTTGTGCTGTAGTAATGGCTCTATACTCATTTTTTTTAATCCAGAGTCGAGTCAAAAATTTTTTATAAGGTAGAGATGGAACAGTCTTCCCTTTTCTTGCTCCTTTCTAAGGGTAAGAAAACAGTCTTATTGGAAGTGGTGGAGGGCCTGCCCTGGTGGTGCAGTGGCTAAGACTCAGCGCTCCCAGTGCAGGGGGTCCAGGTTCAGTCCCTGGTCTGGGAACTAGATCCGGTATGCCACAACTTGAGATACCATATGCCACAAAGAAGACCTGGATCAGACAAATAAATAAACATTAAAAAAAATGTGGTGGAAAATGTTGTATCATATTTGACTTGGGGATTACATAAGTAAATTAAATACTACTGAAATATGGATATAAAAATATCAGTTATGACACATGGTTAGTTGACACTTGTGAAGGTGCTGAGACCCCCACTGGAGCACAGCCTCATTCTTATCTCTCTTTCCTGCTGGAGGTCATGACCTCTCTGACTGATGGAGGAGAGGCATCTGAACCATGTTCTATCCTCCTCTTGTCTCTGGTTCCAATCTTTCCTACAGTGGAGTTTAGGCTTTTTTTTTCATTTACGATCTAAATGTTCAGTTTGTTTCTTTGCTGTAGGTTGAGGAAGTGTGTGGGCTTCCCAGGTGGTACAGTGGTAAAGAATCCACCTGGCAGTGCAGGAGATCCAAGAGATATGGGTTCGATCCCCAGGTCTGGAAGAACCCCTGGAGGAGGAAATGGCAACCCCCTCCAGTATCTTGCCAGGATAATCCCATGGACAGAGGAGCCTGGCGGGCTATAGTCCATGGGGTTGCAGAATCGAACGCTACTGAGCACACAGGCATGCTGTTGCTGAGGAAAATGTGGAACTTAGAATAAAAATTAAAATTGGTGTGTCTTAATAATTGATAGTTACCTATATCTTCAGAGTGTAACATAGACAAACATAAATGTAATATAGGCAACATCTGTATTCCCTAAGGATAAAAACAATATAAATATAATAAGTACAGGTATAAATACAATAGTGTAATATAGGCAAATAATTATATTCTTTGACAAAGGAAGACAGTTTGTCAGTATATTTCCAAGTGAGTTGAGATTTTCCTAAATTATATTTTAAAAGCTATCATTGTGTGATAAATAAGCAAAACATAACTAAGTTGTTTTTAAAAAGATGAGACATGGTCAGCCATGACTTTGGACTCTTGTTAGTAAACAAGTAATTAATGGAGTCACTGTGAATATGCTAGACCAAACACTGACTAGGAATTACAAGAATTAGGACTTGACCTAATGAGCTGTTGGACCAGGACGGAACCCTAACTTCTGTGAACCTTAAATGCCTTGATTAAAAAGGAAGATTGAATCAGCTATATGTATACATATATCCCCTCCCTCTTGGACCTCCCTCCCACTGCCTTCCCCTCCCCCCAGTCTCACCCCTCTAGGTCACCACAGAGCACCGAGCTGAATTACCTGTGCTATACAGCAGGTTCTCACTAGCGATCTATTTTACGCATGGTATTGTATATAAGTCAGTCCCTATTACCCAATTTATCCCCCATGTCCACATGTCATCTGTACATCTGCACCTCTACTCCCACCTTGCAAATAGGTTCATCTGTACCATTTTTCTAGATTCCACATATATGTGTTAATATACAATATTTGTTTTTCTCTTTCTGACATTAGTCTTATCAGAGTTACAGATGGACAGTGTCTAGGTCCATCCACATCTCTACAAATGACCCAGTTTCATTCCTTTTTATGGCTGAGTTAATATTGCATTGCATATAGGTACCATATCTTTGTCCATTCATCTGTCGGTGGACACTTGGACTGCTTCCATGACCTGGCTATTGTATATAGTGCTGCAGTGAACATTGGGGTGCATGTGTCTTTTTGAATTATGATTTTTTCAGTATAAGGACTCTCCATACCGTTCTCCATAGTTGGTATATCAATCTACAGTCCCAGCAGTGGTGCAAGAGGGTTCTCTTTTCTCCACATCCTCTCCAGCATTTATTGTTTGTAATTATTTTGTTGTTGTTATTGCACTGAGTTGTTTTACTTGGGCTTTCTTGTCGCAGTGAGCCGGGGCTACTCTTTGTTGTGGTGTACAGGCTTCTAATTGCAGTGGCTTCTCTCTTTGGAGCCCAGGCTCTGGGGCACACCGGCTTCAGTAGTTGCGGCTCCTGGCCTCTAGAGAGCTGGCTCAGTAGTTGTGGTGCACTGGGCTTAGTTGCTCCAGAGCATGTGGGATCCTCCTGGGCCAGGGATTGAACCAGTGTCCCCTGCATTGCAAGGCAGATTCCTAACCAGTGGACCACCACAGAAGCCCTATTTTTTGCAGATTTTTTTTTAATATATTGAGCTTCATGAACTATCTACATGTTTTAGAGATTAATCCCTTGTCAGTTGCTTTGGTTGCAAATATTTTCTCCCATTCTGAAGATTGTCTTTTCATTGTGTTTATGGTTTCCTTTGCTGTGCAAAAGCTTTTAAGTTTCATTAAGCCCCATTTGTTTATTTTTGTTCTTATTTTCATTACTCTAGGAGGTAGGTCAAAACAGATCTTGCTGTGATTTATGTCAAAGAATGGTCTTCCTGTGTTTTCCTCTAAGAGTTTATAGTGTCTTGATGAGACACTGGAAATCCATGAGTTTTTATCCAGAGAAAGTTTGTGTGTATGTGTAATGTATGCACAAAAGAGGTGCGCCCTTTTTAATTCTGATAGAAAGATCCCTAAAACTACAACTTGATACTGTATTGGATCTTTTATTTACAGGTGTGTATTGTACGTTATTCTACCTCATTGTGTTCTAACGTTAATGAAATTTCATCAGATAGCTATTAAGTTTAAGTTAACATACAGTCTTGTGTATAAAACTTTGAGGTTCATATCACATCAAGTATACATATAATGGGGCTCACATTCGAGTCTGGGCCATAATGTTAGTTTATGTATATTTTGAGAGATAATGTGCAGTCCCCTTAATGTTTATTTTTATTCTTTATATAAAATTATATGTAATGAACATAAAGGCACTTATTTTCCCTAATAGTATACACATTTAAAAATAACCAAGATGAGTGTAATGATTACTTATGGATTTCTCTCTGGTCAGATACAAAGGCCTCTGTTCACTGGAAAGTGTAGTTAGTTCCTTTCAGCCCTGAACATTCTGAACCCAAGGACAAATAAAAATGTGTGTATGTCTTAAAACTGCAAAACCACCAAGCCCCAGAATGAAGGGGTCTGTAGTCCAGAACAGATAGAGAAATGCGGTGACAACTGAGTTGGTTCTACCCAGTGATAACGAGGAGCCCGCGTGAAATATGGATGGGTATCACTCATCACCCAGTGAGCACAGGCTCTTTGTTCTTCCATGCTTTCTGTGGTACCCCACAAGCATCACTGAGCTGTGCTCTACATCCAATTTGTGAATACAGCATTTCAAAGAAAGTGAAAGAAAGACAGTGAAGTCGCTCAGTCGTGTCTGACTCTTTGCGACCCCATGGACTGTAACCCGCCAGGCTCCTCTGTCCCTGGGATTCTCCAGGCAAGAATACTGGAGTGGGTTGCCATTTCCTTCTCCAGGGGATCTTCCCAACCCAGGGATCAAACCCGGGTCTCCTGCATTGCAGGCAGATGCTTTATCCTCTGAGCCACCAGGGAAGCCCCCAAGTATGAACAGCCCTATTACATTTTGAAAGTGCAGTATTATCTATTAGGTATTATCATTTGAGAAGAAATGCCTTTTCCAGGTTGATATCAATGATAGTTAAAGATCACCAGAACTTAGGATATTCCCTCTTAAGCACAAAAACTAATGTAAACATTTAAAAAAAAATCATATTTAAAATATTTCAAAGGATTTTATATAATAAATGGAGAATGATAGTTCACGTAATTTTTAAAATTATGATGAAAGAGAACACCAATATAGGAAATGTTAGAAAATCAACTTTTATTATATACTTCTAATTTATGCCAAAACAATGTGTATCCTTTATTCTAAAATATAACATACTTTTCAGGAATTCAATTCTGAGAGAAGCCAAAATAAGGTACTATGAAAAAGAGATGACAAAGATATGACATATCAGACAGTCTTTTGCAGTGTGACTGGACTGGGGAAAATAATGCAAGAAGCCCTGCATGTGAATCAAAGGCGGATATACTGGGACCCACAGAAGGAAGAAAATGTTCTTTCAAAGGAAACTGATTTCTCATAGATGACTGTAGACTGCAGACTAAAGCATCTGAAACAGCAGCCAGCAGGAAGTGAACCAGGCCTTTCTCTGGATATAGTAGATGACGCAGAGATTGCAGGAGAGCTGGTAGGAGATACACTGCGAGACAGTGATCAGTGTTGCTTTTACAGTTCCCGTGGAACATTTATATACTGTCTTTTGGATTGTGTGCCATGGAATCTGTATAAACTGGTAACGTGTTGACATATGAAGCTAATTAAAGCATGTGTAGAGAAGCAGGGTTGCACAGAGTTAGACACGACTGAAGTGACTTAGCAGCAGCAGCAGAGAAGCAATATGAAGAAAAAGTGTATAAAATACACTACAGGCTTCCCCTTAATTGTTTTATGACCTAAGGGCTTTAGGGGCTGGATTTAGGGTTTATTTTAAAGTTTAACCTAGAAATTCTACAATGCAGTTTCTGTATTGCTAAGCAGTGGAGTATTTGAAAAGCAACCCCCGCACACGTGTAAATGTGGTGTTCCTTTGAAAGTCATGGTACACTGTTTGCTGAGGCCCAGCCAGCACAAGTTTGGTGGGTGGATGGGGTCTATCCTCAGCCCTTGGGGGCCTGCCTTTGGGAGCTGCTTCCCCCTCAAGTGTACAGGTTTCCATATCCTCCTATTCACTTGGGCTGTTGACTGGCTGCTACAGTGATATCCTGGCCCTTTCCCAGGGATCCTGTGATCAGGGTTCCCGGCATTCTGTGGGCTGAGAAAATTCCCCGATTCCTATTTGTCATCCACCTTGTTCCAGGCCAAAAGCCCATAGAAAAAGTATTTCTTGCCACAGGATTTTAGTGTTAGACCCAGCACTGGAGGTGGGAAGGAAGAGGTATGATTAGTGAAAGGACAGTCTATTTAAAGATTGTTCCTCCCTTTTGAAAGTATTTCTTTATCTTTGATTTAAGTGTCTCTTCCCTGGTGTAATTCTTTCCTTTGGGAGAACGTTTTGTCCCCAAACTTTTCAGTAACTCGTA
Source organism: Redunca redunca (assembly GCA_006410935.1). Lineage (NCBI taxonomy): Eukaryota > Metazoa > Chordata > Mammalia > Artiodactyla > Bovidae > Redunca > Redunca redunca. The sequence goes on along the minus strand of SJYQ01001833.1, from coordinate 819,455 downwards.
CAAATCCACTCATCTCAGATACTTGTGATTTCAGGAGTGCTTTAGCCACAGCACACAGATCATCAAGTCCTCTTTATGAGTTTTTAATCCTCTTTCAGATTTTTGTAACTTCCATAATATAGTTTAGTGGAGTAAAAGCAAGTTTTGAATTATCATTTTTTAAAACAGAGAAAAATAAAACACAAGGAGACAGCTAACCTTGCTTAAAAACTCTTGGACTAATTAGTATTTTGGTAGTTTTATCATCCAGCTATTGCTCTTAGAAGTTTATTAGAAAAAAGATTGGATATAGAAATGTAAGGATCACAGAAGAAATGTAAATCTGACTTAAATATAGTAGAAAAAATAAATTTGATACTGTCTTTTTCTTGACCTGAAATGCCTCCCATTTGCAACAGAACAACATGTGAAGCAGAAGTTCTAATGTTTTACAGATAGCAAATAACTAATAAACCCACGACCAGATGGGAGCCATCCTGGGCTTATATAAAAGCTGGCTCTAAAAAAGGCTTTTTAATCATCAAAATATTTCAGTTGTTTTTGACATTCAAGGCAGGTATGTTTTAATATTAAAAAGAGGGATTTTTTTTTAAAAATTTAAACATTAATGNATATTTCAGTTGTTTTTGACATTCAAGGCAGGTATGTTTTAATATTAAAAAGAGGGATTTTTTTTAAAAAATTTAAACATTAATGTTAAAAAGGGATTTTTTTTTAAACTTAAACACTTTCATGCTCTAAGAAATTTATTAAAAATAACCCTAACTACAGAAATATCATAAAAGAAAAACACACTCAGAAATAAATTACAACTCCAGTAAATTTGATCATGAATAAATTATGTGGGAATGATGGGTCTTTATCGTTTTGGGTGCCAGGCATGTATTGACTGCCAGAAGGTAACAGAAGCTGCAGATAGAATCTGGATGCTTTCTTTCTGACAGAGTTTTAGACAGGTGGATTTAGCGACTTTGCATTCTGAAATTTGTTATCTTGTTTGGGACAAATTCCGTTCACTTTTCAGCCCTTGGTCTCATCCCACTCCTGTTATAATACACAGATCCTTAACCAGCAAAACTCACATGTCTTTGTTGATAATTTCTGCAAATGGTAGGTAGTAATGGCAGCACATGTCCATTGCCAATTATAAAGGATGTTGGAGAGGTCCCTGAAGACTAGACCCTCTACTAAATGGCCACTTGTCAAGAAGGTGGCTCATGTGGCCTCACAGCTTTCGTTTTATTAGAGAGGATTCTCTTGGTGAGGGAACCAGCTATTTTGAGCCTTTGACACTTGAGAACAAGATCAAAATGGGCCTGAGAGCAGGTAAGGACAGCTGCCCTTCCAGTGTTTTTCACTTAAAATAAGTGCCCTGCTCAGGATCTGGGTATTGACAAGGTCCTTCAGAGTCAGTCACCAGAATGTGATAAGACATTTCTCAATTCTTAGTGGTTTCTCAGGGCTTCAGGGCTATAAGTGATACCAGAGTAATTTGTGAATCATACTTCAACTGGTCTTTAAACCAGGAAAATATGTTTAATTTTGTTATCTCATTGCTGTTTAAAAAAATATTTTATTGTCTTGTTCAGTCAGTTCAGTCGCTTAGTCGTATCCAACTCTTTACGACCCCATGAACTGCAGCACACCAGACGTCCCTGTCCATCACAAACTCCTGGAGTTCTCCCAAACTCATGTCCATTGAATCGGTGATGCCATACAACCATCTCATCCTCTGTCATCCCCTTCTCCTCCTGCTCTCAGTCTTTTCCAGGATCAGGGTCTTTTCCAGTGAGTCAGCTCTACACATCAGATGGCCAAAGTATTGGAGTTTCAGCTTCAGCATCAGTCCTTTCAATTAATAGTCAGGACTGATTTCCTTAAGGATTGACTGGTTTGCTCTCCTTGCAGTCCAAGGGACTCTCGAGTCTTCTCCAACACCATAGTACAAAAGCATCAATTCTTGGGCACTCAGCTTCCTTTATAGTCCAACTCTCACATTCATACATGACCACAGGAAAATCCATAGCTTTGACTAGATAGAGCTTTGTCAGCAAAGTAATGTCTCTGCTTTTGAATATGCTATCTAGGTTGGTCATAACTTTCCTTCCAAGGAGTAAGCGTCTTTTAATTTCATGGCTGCAATCACCATCTGCGGTGATTTTGAGCTCAAAAATATAGTCAGCCACTGTTTCCACTGTTTCCCCATCTATTTCCCATGAAGTGATGGGACCAGATGCCATGATCTGAGTTTTCTGAATGTTGAACTTTAGGCCAACTTTTTCACTCTTCTCTTTCACTTTCATCAAGAGAATCTTTAGTTCTTCACTTTCTGCCATAAGGGTGGTGTCATCTGCTTATCTGAGGTTGTTGATCTTTCTCCCAGCAATCTTGATTCCAGCTTGTACTTCCTCCAGCCTAGCGTTTCTAATGATGTACTCTGCATAAAAGTTAAACAAGCAGGGTGACAATCTACAGCCTTGATGTACCCCTTTTCCTATTTGGAACCAGTCTATTGTTCCATGTCCAGTTCTAACTGTTGCTTCCTGACCTGCATACAGGTTTCTCAAGACGCAGGTCAAGGGGTCTGGTATTCCCATCTCTTTCAGAATTTTCCACAGTTTATTGTGATCCACACAGTCAAAGGCTTTGGCATAGTCAATAAAGCAGAAATAGATGTTTTTCTGAAATCTTTTGCTTTTTTGATGATCTAGCGGATGTTGGCAATTTGATCTCTGGTTCCTCTGCCTTTTCTAAAACCAGCTTGAACACCTGGAAATTCACGGTTCACGTGTTGCTGAAGCGTGGCTTGGAGAATTTTGAGCATTACTTTACTAGCATGTGAGATAAGTGCAATTGTGCAGTAGTTTGATCATTCTTTGGCATTGCCTTTCTTTGGGATTAGAATGAAAACTGACCTTTTCTAGTCCTGTGGCCACTGCTGAGTTTTCCAAATTTGCTGACATATTGAGTGAAGCACTTTGACAGCCTCATCTTTTAGGATTTGAAATAGCTCAACTGGATTTCCATCACCTCCACTAGCTTTTTTCATAGTGATGCTTCCTAAGGCCCACTTGACTTCGCATTCCAGTATGTCTGGCTCTAGGTGAGTGATCACACCATCGTGATTATCTGTGTCATGAAGATCTTTTTTTACAGTTCTTCTGTGTATTCTTGCCACCTCTTCTTAACATCTTCTGCTTCTGTTAGGTCCATACCATTTCTGTCCTTTATCGAGCACACGTTTGTATGAAATGTTCCCTTGGTATCTCTAAGTTCCTTGAAGAGATCTCTAGTCTTTCCCATTCTGTTGTTTTCCTCTATTTCTTTGCACTGATAGCTGAGGAAGGCTTTCTTATCTCTCCTTGCTATTCTTTGTTAAATTATGCTTTTTATATTATATGTCTTTTTTATGGTAATTCTGTATGAAGGCATCAGTCCTACTAGTTTTAAGTTTATGTTTGTTCAGAATCTTAAGTTTTCAGAGCCCATGGAGATACCCCATTGTAGGTTATGAAAAGGATAGTGTCTAATTCTTTTATTTGAATATGTTCTTCTTTTAAATCATGTGGTAATAGCCTAAAATGAACCTTTCTTTTCTTTGAGAAACAGCTTGGCCCACAGTCAGTGAATGACTTAGAAGAATCTGTGACCCTTGCAGCTGGGTCCCCCTCAGGGTGCAGACAGTGCACAGGATGTAACAGTTGTCTCCCATTCCACCCAGGAGGCTCATCTAGGTCACAGGCACTAAACCACAAGCCAAGTAACAGCTGAGGTCCTGGGGACTGGACCAACATTGAGTCCATCTTGGGACTGGTTCCCATTCTGACCTTGGTCCCTGTGATTATCCCTATTGCAGGTGAGTATATGTTCACTAATGGGCAGAGACAGGCTTTGTGTGCAGATTTTCAGGTGCTGCTAGCATAGTGTTCTTCCCATTTTGCTGACGCTTGTCCTGTGGCAAGTATGTTTCTCTTGAAACAAGATAGCTACGAAAACACCATGACCAGTAACGTCTCCGCCACCATCCAAGACAAACCTCTGGTGTGGTACCACTGAGGTGTGAACTGGGAATTAACTAAGAAACCCAGTTATTTTTCTAGTCCATCTGCTTTGCTATTCACTGAGGGTTTTCATCACTCTAATAATGATTTTCTCAGCATGGGAAGATCTCATCCTTTAATCAGTCTTAAGGACATTTCTAGCCCCTAGATAAATGAGTACTCAGGAAAAAACATACTTGTTCACTTACATCACTTACCTTCTGCTTCAGTTATAGTCTCTCCTTAACTGCTTGCCTCCTTCTCCAGAAGCTTCCCAGACTATTCCAGCTGGCAGTGACCTTGTTATCTTCTATACCAGGGGTTGGTGTTTTTTAAGTAAAGGGGCAGATAGGAGATGTTTTCAAATTTGTAAGCCATATAGTGTGTTTCAGCATCACATGTCTGTCATTGTAGAACAAAACCAGCTGATAACAAATGCAGAATATCTAAATGAATAGGTTTGGCTGTTTTCTAAAAAGACTGTTTATGGCTGGAATTAACTCAGTCAGGAGTAGTTTGCTGACTCCTGTCCTACACTAAAAACATTTGTGTGTCAGTTGGGTTATCTGTTAATACCTTTTTTTAAATTGGTCTCTCATAGAAGATCTCCTAGAGAAGGGAATAGCAAGCTACTCTGGTATTCTTGCCTAGAGATCTCCATGGACAGTGGGGCCTGGCAGGCTACAGTCCATGGGGTCACAAAGAGTCAGACACGACTGAGTGACTAACACTTTCAGTGTTACATAAATTTTCATCTGTGCATAGAGAATTTATTGTATGCAAATAGTTTTCTCAGTAAGTATTATTTTTTCATTGGTTTAAGTTTGTCTCATCATCTCCAAACATGTTATCAGTATCTGGGATTTGAAAAGTAATTGAACTAAAGGAGTAGTTGAGCAAAAGTAAAGGTATTGTTTCCTAACAAACGACTTAGCTTTGGAAGGATTTTGTTGATCAAGGTGCTTGCATTTGACTTGAAAAGGCAAGTCCTCCCTGACAAAGACAGTTGCGATGCTAACAGGAATGTGTATGTTTCTGAAGTACACACAAATGGTGACTGAATCTGCACTTAGTGAATGAGTGATTATATTGGTTTTGTGTCCTGGCTATTCTTGCCTGCCTTCAAGAGATGGCTGGGAAGATAACATGGGGCAGGCTTGACTTTAATAGATACCATATGGCTGGTGGCTTGGAAAGAATGTGAATTTCTATAAAGTCCTTCACAGACAAGCAAAATTTTAAATCCATGTTTATCAATAAATGAGGGAAACCACTTCTCGCTTGGAAGGAGATCAGAAATCAGTTAATCTCCCTTTCCCTTTAGTGAGAGCATTTCATGAAAGACTGAAAATATAGGGAGATCGCTGACAGGAATGAAGTGAGCTGTATATTTTCAGGTCCTTTATATTAATCTTCTCTCTCATCATCTTTGTCAAATATGTGGCGCACACACACACGATCTGCAAGGTGCTTTGGAAACAAAAGAGGAATACAAAGGCTAGTTCGTGTCTCCAGTAGATCAGGAAATGAGAAATGAGTGAGAGAAACAGGGGAATCCTCACTTGTCTTGGTCACCAGGAGTGATTGACATCAGAAGAGTCAAGAGGAAGAAGGGAGCTTAAAAAGAGCTGAGTGCATGCGCAATGCTTAGATGGTGACTGATGGCAACCTAGCCTTTAGCAAGCCTTTCTCTGTATTGCTTGTTGTTTTCAGAGTACCTTGCAATCAGCTTTTTAGTCACCCGTCTCAGTCACCACTTGAAGCTAGTTGACAGGCCTCTCTCTGCTTTAGCACTGAGGACAAATGACTTGCTGAGGGTCAGGCAGTGAGCTGCTTATGGAACTCATTAATCCCTGGGTCATCTCTCTTGGGTTAGCAAAATACTATCTCTCTTTTGTTTTTAAGGACAACTCTAACCCTGGAAAACTTACCTACTCATTGACCTGATTGTTTTCCAGGATAATACTACTACAGAAATTCTAACTTTAATCTTTTTTTAAATTTGTCTTTCTTAAAGCTTTATAATGTCACTGTTCAGAACTTTTCAGAAAAAATTTAGCTGTGCATTTTAAAGTGTAGCCATCTCCTTTGTTTAGGTAATGATCTCATAATTCTGGCCCTTTTATTTCTCTTGAGTTCTTCACCTAGAGACTTCAGGAGAGATTTCAGGAGAAATAAAAATTTTTAACCAGGCAGACTTGGTTTGTGGCATTACCTGTTGTCAAAATCTGTATGGAAGGGTAAGATAAAACTGCTTTCTATTTCAGTTATTCTGTCTTTTCTTCCCAGAAGCTCATATAGGCTAGACAAAAGCATTATCCTCAGTTTTTGGAAGGAGAGATGCTGACATTTGTTGTTAAATTGGTTCAGTGATAGTCATTCAATAATGAGCGATCACTGGGCTTTCTCTACTTTTCTTACTATAACCAAAACAACCCCTAACAAATGGGGAATGGAATTTCTGTAGGTCATGGGAGGCTTATGGCTTGGGTTGGCAACTCAGTCAGTGTTTTACCCCTCAAGTATTTTTTTAAGCATCCCTCATATACAGATACTGTTTTAGACAATGCGGATACAGCCCTGAATAAAATATTCTTGCAGCTTACATTTTAATAGGTGGATTATTGTTTTAAAGCTTAAATACATAGTAATGGGAAGTGATGATAACTGTAAAGAAAACAAAAGCAGGGTAAAGAATTGGATGGTGACTGAGTATAAAAATTTGAAAGAATACACGGCTATGGAACTGAATAAGCAATTTTGGTGAATGCATGTTTCAGTGCATGTTTGGGGAGGGGGGGATGTGGTTTGTGGACTGTGCCCTGGGACATAGCACAAGTTAGAGGTAGGGAAGGAGAGGGGAGTAAAGTGCACCCTAAATTGTTTATGTTAGAAAGTAGTGCAGAAATAAACATATTTGTAAAATCACTTATTTTCTTCCTTCCCTAGTAAGAGCCATTTGTGAAAATTGAGCTCATGTCCCCATGATGCTTCCTTTTGAGCTCTAATGGTGCTGTCACTGATGGGAGATCTCAGTTCTCCCCACTGGTGATATTACTACTGTGTGTGCAGAGACTATGGGGCCTCGGTTCATTTGGGCCACTCTGGTTTTTATAAACCTTTCGCACTCAGATCATTGTGAATTGCTCCGAGGTAGCGTTTTCCACAAATGGCACAGCTGAGCTGCAGCCTGACAGGCAGTGTTATGTTGTGTTATGAATGCCTGTCCTAGGATGGTAACCGCCCTTGGATGAAGCTGACTTTGCACTTCTCTGTTGATGTCTCTCATATCTTGATCTCCCCATTTTGTGTGGGACCCTTGCGGACTGGGAGACTCTGAAGAAACTGGAGATCCTTCCGTTTGCCAAAGCCCAACCAGCAAACACCACCTCACAAGGATTTGTCTTAAGTTTCTGTTTAGTCCCTGGGGCTCTAGCTACATCTCTTCCACTGGGCTCTGAAGTGCTGAGGTATTTAACACAATCATTACTGAGCTCTGCTCTGCAAGCCAAATGCAGTGTTAATTAGCATTACGTTTTTGATTTTTGCATCCACACTGTCATTTGCGTTCCAGGCCTTGAACTCTCTCTTCCTCATGCTCTCCTATTCCCCACCCCCGCCGCCTTTTTTATAAGCTCAAGACCTAAAAATATTCAGATATGTTTCTATCAACAACAGTATTGTACACTTAACTACTTAATGTCAACCTGATTGGAAACCCATTTAGATATCATCTTTTTTCCCCCTAGAAATTTCAGTCTTTCTCAACAGGGAGGTGTATGGTTAATACAGAACAAGAATTAAGCACATAAACTCTTTTCTTAGAAGCAGAATGATGTAAATCTAATTGTCCACATTTCCTACCTATTGTTTAATAGCTTTTTTTTTTTTTGCTATGCCTTTGTTGTTATTCTTTGTTGTTGCTCTGGCTGCAGAGATAGAGGGTGTTCACTGTACTGGCCCTTTCAAGATATTCATTCTTTTCTTCCTGGGGTTTGCCCTCTCTCATTCTTATAAAAAGGCATCCTGCTAACCTCTGTAATTACTTTCATTTATTATTATTATTATTTTTGGAAACTGCATTTAAATATCTGCAGGTTTCACCTAGCATCATAAATATTTCAGAATTATCTTCTTTTCCAAGAACATATTTTCATTATGGCATGAAGTTCAAGTCATTTACAATTTAAATATTTTGCAAGCTCCTATTTTACATGTCAGAAGGAAACCATTTTGGGGAATATTTGTGAGAAAGATGCTTTTGTGCTTTATACTGTTAATTCCCTCTTTGATCTTGATTTTAAAATCTGAAAGGGTTAGATATATTACTTCTCCTGGCATTTCTTATCCTGGTTAATGGCATGACCAGTTAGCTGGTCCCATCCTGGAGTCCTCTTTCAGCCTCCCTCAGCCTCCCTACCTACACTCAAATAAACATTAAAGCTCATAAGTTCCTTCCCTTTAATCCATCAATATCATCCTTTTTATTCTTTCGGCTCTTGTCCAGTGTAGGTGATGAGTAATCATTGTTCATTTGAACTTCTTTGTTAATCTCATAATTGGACTTCATCCCAGACTAGCTTGTCTTCATACCAGCTAGTTTGGTAGCTCAGCTGGTAAAGAGTACCCCTACAATGCAGGAGACCCCGGTTCAATTCCTAGATCAGGAAGATCCTCTGGAGAAAGGGATACACTACCTGCTCCAGTATTCATGGGCTTTCCTGGGTGGCTCAGACAGTAAAGAGTCAGCCTGCAATGCGGGAGACCTGGCTTCAATCCCTAGATTAGGAAGATCCTCTGGAGGAGGGCATGGCAACCCACTCACTCCAGTATTCTTGCCTGGAGAACCCCATGAACAGAGGAGCCTGGCGGGCTGTAGTCCATGGGGTTGCAAAGAATCGGACATGAGTGAGCGACTAAGTACAAGTCTTGTCCCACCCAGATCAAGCTCCACATTATTCCCAGAACAATCAACCAGACCACATCAGGTCTTGTCATGCAGCTCAATATAGAATAAATTTCAAATCCTTTATATGTTATGGAAGGTTCTTCATCATCTCACCTCTTGCCGTTCATGTCAGCCTCATTTCTTGCTACCCTGTCCCTAATGTTCTAGGCTCACATTCTTCCAAACAACTTCCTGTTTCCCTGAATGTGACAGCTGCTTAAAATTTCAGGTTATCTGTACTGGAGCTCCTCACTACCTCAGCTGTGACTTCACAGACCTCAATCATAGCCAGTTTGGCACGATAAATGAGGAGTCATGCATGTATGCATGCTAAGTCATTTCAGTCATGTCCGACTCTGTGCGACCCCATGGCTCACAGCTTGCCAGGCTCCTCTGTCCATAGGATTCTCCAGGCAGGAATACTGGATTGGGTTGATGTGCCCTCCTCCAGGGGATCTCCCTGACCCAGGGATGGAACCCATGTCTCTAACCTGCATTGGCAGGCGATGAGTTCTTTACCACTGGTGCTGCCTGGTCAGGGAAGGAATAGTACCTTCTTGAATCCTTAGCTGGGATTGGCCTTATACACATTGACTGGTCTATACTTAATGAAGCTGAGAATAATACCTCTTTTGATAATAACTTTTTTTGTATTCACCATTTGGTGTTTGGCATTATACAATGATTTTGATGGAAATCACCATATACTTTGGATGCCTCCATAATAAGGTCTTATTCTTTTGGTTTGCTAACCATTCCTAGTAATCTTTTCAGTTACTTTTTTTTTTTTCTTTAACATATTTGAGCTCACTGCAGCTTTAGAAATAGAAGGAAGTGATTCAAGATTTTCAGAATAAATTAATTTTGCTCTAGCTAATAAAAAATAATAGAAATTTAGTCTATATTTAAATTCTGATTAATCAGAAAAAAGAATGGAAATTTAATCTGTGTTTAAATTCTGTAGACATCACAGAAATTTCAGTTTTATTTGTTTCAGACCATTTTAGCACTCTAGAAGTATGCTTTAATGACTCAATAAAGAGTTGAGTACCTACTAACTACAGAGTATACAGACACACAATTAAAGCATTTACACAACTACTTCTGAGATGATAGAGGAAAAAACACTGTCCTGCACATAGATTTTTATTATCCATTAATATATTAAGTTTATTGAGCAATTTCTATGTGGAGATAGGGTGCTGGTCATTGTGATTATAGAGATAATAAGTCAAGTGCAGTGACCTTAAGGAGCTCCAAGATACGTGAAATATTACTATCAAATGGGATAGGGCTATGAACAAGAGTCTTTATTAGCTCACCTTGCAGTGAGTGGTCAGGGTAATTGTACCCTCTGCCAAACCATGAAAGTAGCGTCCCCATGATCATGACTTGTTCATCAGAGCCAGGATGGAAGCAAGCTTTTTCAACACCTGTTCCAGAATAAGAGAAAGAATATGAATAAATATGAAGGAACCAGAATCAAGAGAGTAACATCCTGGATCACACCAGTATGGAATAAGAAAAGCATGGGATCCAGAAAACTATCATTGGAACTGTGAACCCAGAGAGCAGAAAGCTAGAATAGGAAATAGATTACTCTCCTGATAACTGTGTTGAGCTAGAACCCTATTGTATTTCATTTATACCGTGACTCACATAGTACTCCAAAGTGAGTTGCTAACAATTCTCAACAAATTCATTAGTTGACTTCATCAAATCTCAAATCTCAGAATCTTTGGGTTATTACAGCTGCAAGTTTATGTAACTGTTGTGGCCACAATTCTGGGTCTGGAGTGGATAAAGTCCTTGGGCCCACAGCTGATGTTCACCTGGTATGTACCAGTTCTTCTGCATTAATTATTAACATGCTTCTATTCTGACCTCCCCAAGCCCCTGAGTTAATCCTGATGCTCCCTAGGATCTACAGAATCTCCTTGTAGCCCAGGAGCTAAAGGATGAGTACCTAGAACAGAAGACTTTCAGGGCCCCAAGCCAAAAAGAAAAAAAAAGTCACTATGAAGTATAAATTACTGAGAACAAGCGCTAGGCCAACAGTTCATGTCTTAATGGATATTATCATATAGTAGAAGCTCATATGAGCTACTCTTAATAATCTTTTAATTGACAGCACTTAGGAGAGGCCTAACACGTAGCAGGGGCTTAGTAATTGAGAGCTGTTATGATTCAGATGCACCCTCAAGGAGTCTTCTTCCTACTGAGGAGACAAACATGTAAACAGACTTGGCTACATCTGGAGAGAGTGGTCCGTGTTCTAGTCCAGTGTTCTCTGATTCCTCTCTGCTTATCACAGCATGTTCTCATCTGCCCTGGGATGTTGTTTCATGTGTCAGAGCCCTCATTTCTATTTGTGGGCAATTTTATTCCTTCTTGGTATGACTACTTAATGTTAATGGCAGAATCTTTACCTTTTGTTTTGCTAAGGAAGATTCGTTTTCTCCCGTAATGTCCACAAAGCACCTCTGCCATTTTACTTTCTGTGGGATTGGTGTCTCTGTTTTCAGGGTGCTGCAGTGTGCTGTCTCTCTCCACTCTGACAGTTGTTTGTCCTCTGGACTGCTGCCCTGAGCCTGCCCAATCTGTGTGCTCTTTCTACTAGTGTTATTACAGTAGGATGTATCAGGTATTTTTAATACTATTCCTTTTGTTAGAGTAATTTGTTTATGGGGGGGGTGGAAATAAGGATGTCTTTATACTTAGATCACTTGAGGGCTTAAGCTCAGAGAATTTCCTTTAAAATCCACAGGCTCCATCACAGTCTTGTGGGCAACTTGTCTTCACATGCAAAATGCAGAGATTCACTAGATTCACTACATCAGGATTTCTCAACCTGAGCACTATTGACATGTGGGGCTGGATAATTCTGTTGTAGTGGGCTGTCCCTGTCCTGTGCACTGTCAGATATTCAGCAGCATCCTTGTCCTCTACCGACTAGATTCCCATAGAAACTGCCCAGTTTTGACAACTAAAAATATATGTAGGCCTCTTTGCCAAGTATCTCCTGCTGGGGGCCAAATCACCTCAGGTTGAGAACTGCTCTAAAAAATAAACATGTGAAAGTAGATTGACAAACAAGTTATAAAATGTGTTGACAAGCAAAGCTAAAACATTTGTGATAATGACAGAAATTACTTAGCACTTACTGTGGGCCAGGCAATGTTGTAAAGCTCTTTTCATGTAAGTAACCAAACCTGTAGACTGACTTTCCATTGTAGCATTACTATCCACATTTTATAGACTAGGAAACTGAGGCACAGAGAGGTCATGCCACTGCTAAGTGTCAGATTAAGACTCTGAACTTAAGCATTGTGTTCCTATAGTCAACAATACAAACTTACTGTGCTTTTCTTGCAACAAAAATTTATTGGAATGGAAATGTACTTGGCATCATATGGAATATTATCTTTGGTAGGTGCTTAGTAAATATATGTGAAGTGAATAAATGAATATCTATAAATCTAGGAAATTATTTAATATTTTAAAGTAGTATTAAGTAGATTCTTTAATTTAAATAAGAAGTACTTTTCTCTGAATACAGTCAACTATTATCTGTTAGACCAAAGCAGAGGGTCTCTTAGCATTTTTTAAGTCTATTCTCAGGAATCTCTTGGAAAAGACTTGTCAGAGAGACAAGTCTTTAAAATCTCATCTGAGCATTTGTTTGCGTGCTATTGTAGTATTGCAGTATGTCAGAATGAAGACTGATTAAACTGAGCAAAATATTATTTTCCAAAGCATCTGCTCTTGCCATATAATAAGGAAAAAGAGAATTCATCCTCACTCTTATTAAACTAGGTATACATTCTCATGAAGTATGAGGCACACAGTTTGATAGTTTGACTTAGCTTCAGGATTTATAAAAAATTAAACATCTTTAACTAACAGGAAACCACTTTAGCCGATCAATCTTCAGGCTTTCATATTTGGCTTTCTGTAATAGGTAAGGGGGTTGGGCTCTAATGTTTGTTATAAATACATTACATCTGATTTATATCAAAGTGGGAAGCATGTATTTATGATAAAATATAAAAACATAATATTCTCCTATTCTTGTTAAAGACTTTTTAAAAATGTACTTCTATGAGGCAAAAGATTAGAAAATTCTAGAGTGTCAGTTAAATATAATTTTATTAAAACTAGTAAAATATAGCCATAAAATAGCAAGAAGATAATCACAAAACCTTTATCTTGCTAGTTCTCTTAAATCTCACATAATGAATTGCAAAAATTTTCTTCCAGGACCATACATAATAAGTATTCTGGGACCATAGGTATTTTCTTTTTGTTTAGATGATCTTTTAAAAATTTGAACGGTTTCATATTTTTTCCTTAATTTAGAAGATCAGTTATTTTAAGGACAATAATAGAAAGTATCCCAAATTTCCAGATATCATGTCATAAAAAAATGGGTAGTAGGGACTTCCCTGGTGGCCCAGTAGTTGGGACTCCATGCTTCCATTGTAGGGGGTGTGGGTTCAATCCCTGGTTGGGGAAGTAGGATCATACATGCATAGTTACCATGTCTTTTGTATACATTCATCTATCAGTCAGCACTAAGGTTGTTTCTGTGTCCTGGCTATTGTACATAATGCTGCTATGAGCATTGGGGGGTATCCTTTTGAATTAATGTTTTTGTTTTCTTAAGATATATATTCAGGAGTGGAATTGCTGGATCCTATGGTGGTTCTCTTTTTAGTTTTTTAAAGAACCTCCATACCATTTTCCATAGTGGAGTCATCAATTTATATTCCTAGCAACAGTGCACAAATGTTCCCTTTTCTCCACATTCTCACCAGTGTTTGTTAGTTGTGGTCTTTTTGATGATAACCTTTCTAACAGATGTGAGCAGGATGACCTCTCTGTGGTTTTGCTTTGCATTTCTCTAATAACTAGTGATGTTGAGCATCTTTACATATGCATGTTCACCAACTGTGTGTCTTCTTTGGATAAATGTCTATTTAAGTCTTCTGTCCATTTNTTAGGTCCTGTTTGTTTTTGTTTCCTTTGCTTTAGGAGACAGATTCAAAAACATTGCTGATCCATGTCAAAGACTGTTCTGCTCATGTTTTCATCTAGTGTTATGGTGTCTGATCTTACATTTAGGCTTTAATCCATTTTGAGTTTATTTGTATATATGGTGTAAGTAAATGTTCTAATTTCATTGTTTCACATGTAGCTGTTCAGTTTTTTTCACCACCATTTATTGAAGAGACTGTCTTTTCCCCGTTGTATATTATTAACTCCTTTGTCATAGACTGGCCGTTAAGTGTGTGGGTTTACTTCTGGGCCCTCTATTCTGTTCCATTCATCTAAGTGTCGATTTTTGTGCCAGTATTATACTGTTTTGATCACTGTGGCTTTGTAGTATAGTCTGAATTCAAGGCACATGATAGCTCCGGTGTTGTTCTGTTTTGTCAAGATTTCTTTGGCTATTAAGTCTTTTGTGGTTCCATATAAATTTTAGGGTTGTTTGTTCTAGTTCTGTGAAAAATGTCACAGATATTTTGATAGGGATTGCATTAGGACTGCAGATTCCTTTGAATGTATAGTATGGACATTTTAACAATATTAATTTTTTCTCACTTCATAAACACAGGATATATTTCCATTTATTTGTATAATCTTCAGTTTCCTTCATCAGAGTGTCATAATTTTCAGAGTACAGGTCTTTTACCTCCTTGTTTAAGTTTACCCCTGGGTAGTTTATTCTTTTTGAATCAGTTTTAAATGTGATTGTTTTCTTGCTTTCTCTTTCTGATAGTTCATTATTAGTGCATAGACAAGCAACAGATTTCTGTGTATAAATTCTGTATCTTATAGCTTCACTTAACTTACTGGTGAGCTTTAGTAGTTTTTTGCTGATGTGTAGGATTTTCTCTGTTTAGTATCATGCCATCTGCAAACAGTGACACTTTTTTTTTCAATTAGGATTTTTATTTCTTTTTCTTATCTAATTACTATGACTAGGACTTCCAACAACATGTTGAATAAAACTGGCAAGAGGGGACATCCTTATCTTGTTGCTTAGCTTAGGGAAAATGCTCTTAGCTTTTCACCCATTGATTATATGTCATAGCTGACATATTTAGCCTATTTTTTTTTTGTTTGTGTGTTTTGGATGGTATTTTTAGCCTATGCTATGCTGAGGTGTGCTTTTGTTTCCTGATCTAGGGTATTTGTTTATAGTAGTAGAATTTATGACTTCTATAATGAGTACTTACTGCATATTAAGTGATCTGTAATTTACTTCTCGTACAGTCTGGGTGTGCAGCATTCCTTTGCTATTAACAAAAGAGCAAAGTTAAATAACATAATAAATACTAAACAGAATACTAAATACTAAATAATTTTTAGATTAACTGTATATAAAGTAGCTCAACAGTAGCCGATGAGTACCATAGCAGGGTCATTCATGCATGCTTTTTAGGAAAAAAATGAATTTGAATTTTGGAAAACTGCAGAAAACAAAGCAAAATAGAATTCCTTAGAAAACAGGAGATGACTTTGTTAAGGTGGTTGGGAATTGTTCTCCCAATTCCTGGATAGAATTTGGGTGTCCCCACTTTAGGTTCTGAATTTGCCAGAAATCACTCCAACCAGAATTACTGATGATTTATATTCTGTGAATCTGTCTTCAAAAAAAAATAGCATGATTGACAACTGTAGAGCTAGCAGAAAACCTTCATTATATTTTACTTGAATGTCAAAAATGATGGCCAGTCCAGAATACATTTTTCCATGACCTGATTTAAAATAAGAAAGTTGCTGAAATGAGTAGTTGTTTGTAATGATGCTTCCTAAGACCCACTTGACTTCACATTCCAGGATGTCTGGCTCTAGGTGAGTGATCACACCATTGTGATTATCTGGGTCATGAAGATCTTTTTTGTATAGTTCTTCTGTGTATTCTTGTCACCTCTTCTTAATATTTTCTGCTTCTGTTAGGTCCATACCATTTCCGTCCTTTATTGTGCCCATCTTTGCATGATATATTCTCTTGTGTATCTCTAATTTTCTTGAAGAGATCTAGAGATCTCTTCAGGTCTTTCCCATTCTATTGTTTTCCTCTATTTCTTTTCACTGATCACTGAGGAAGGCTTTCTTATCTCTCCTTGCTGTTCTTTGGAACTCTGAAGTCAAATGGGTATATCTTTCCTTTTCTCATTTGCTTTTCACTTCTCTTCTTTTCACAGTTATTTGTAAGACCTCCTCAGAAAGCCATTTTTCTTTTTTGCATTTCTTTTTCTTGGGGATGGTCTTGATTCCTGTCTCCTGTACAACATCATGAACCTCCATCCATAGTTCTTCAGGCAATCTTTCAGATGTAATCCCTTGAGTCTATTTGTCATTTCCACTGTATAATCATAGGGATTTGATTTAGTACATACCTGAATGGTCTAGTGGTTTTCCCTGCTTCTTCAATTTAAGTCTGAATTTGGCAATAAGGAGTTCATGATCTGTGCCACAGTCAACTCCTGGTTTTGTTTTTGCTGACTATATAGAGCTTCTCCTTCTTTGGCTCCAAAGAATGTAATCAATCTGATTTCAATATTGACCATCTGGTGATGTCCATGTGTAGAATCTTCTCTTGTGTTGGAAGAGATGTTTGCTGTGACCAGTGTGTTCTCTTGGCAAAACTCTATTGGCCTTTGCCCTGCTTCATTCTGTACTCCAAGGCCAAATTTGCCTGTTACTCCAAGTATTCATTGATTTCCTACTTTAGCATTATAGTCCCCTATAATGAAAAGGACATCTTTTTTGGGTGTTAGTTCTAGAAGGTCTTGTAGGTCTTCATAAAATCGTTCAACTTCAGCTTCTTCAATATTACTAGTCGGGGCATAGACTTGGATTATCATGATATTGAATGGTTTGCTTTGAAAACGAACAGAGATCATTCTGTCGTTTTTGAGATTGCATCCAGGTACTGCATTTTGGACTCTTTTGTTGACTACGATGGCTACTCCATTTCTTCTAAGGGATTCTTGCCCACAGTAGTAGATATAATGGTCAGCTGAGTTAAATTTACTTATTCCAGTCCATTTTAGTTTGCTGATTCCTGAAATGTTGATGATCACTCTTGTCGTCTCCTGTTTGACCACTTCCAATTTGCCTTGATTCATGGACCTGACATTCATTGCTCTTTACAGCATCAGACTTTGTTTCTATCACCAGTTTCATCCACAACTGCCTGTTGGTTTTGCGTTGGCTTCATCTCTTCATTCTTTCTGGAGTTATTTCTCCACTGATCTCCAGTAGCATATTGGACACAACAGACCTGAGGATTTCATCTTTCAGTGTCTTATCTTTTTGCCTTTTCATACTGTTCATGGGGTTCTTGAGGCAAGAATACATATATTGCCCCCTTTTATGAGATTAATCCTCTACAATCTGTATTGCATATGTTTAAAAAGAACCTTTTACAAGATACTGAAAAATGTTGCTATTGCATGTTGTATCAACTTTCTGGAAATGAAAATAAATGACTGCTCCTTCCAGCAGGCCTCTAACTGTTCATAGATATTACCTTAGATTTCACGGTTATTGTAATAAATTTTGTTACAGTGGAGAGGCATTGGGATTTAATCTCACTACACATTAAATACAAATGAAAGAAATTTTTATGTTTTATTTGGTTGTTGGATGCAAAAAACATGAAATCTGTGAGATATTTAAGTCTTGGAGAGAACCAAATTTAGAATATAGAGCTCATTTGTAAAAAAAAAAAAATCTTAATTCATTGCTAATGATCATCCCAGGAACAAAACTGTGCAGATTGGTATAGGGGGTGACTTTTCAGCCATCCACCATATTATAAGTTGTTGGATAATTCTTTATGATGGAAATAGACACTGACAGATGATTACTGAGAGGGAAAAGTTTAATTAAGTTAAAAAGTTAAATTAGTGTTGATTGAGGAAATGATCATTGTGGTCCAACTGCAAATATATAATTTTCTCTGCTATATGTGAAGAATATGTGTGACTTTCTTACTTAATAGGTTACTTGTACTTATTTTGTAGACTCAGAATAAAATTTTGTGAGTACCAAATGCTGGTTAACATTGCTCCCTTTCTGATTTCACTTCTCACCATGGTATGTTTTCTTTATTGTTCAGCCTCCAAAAGTCTGAGAAAAGTAAAAATTAGACCAGTGCTGTTTACCATAAAGCAAATAATAGATTAATGAGAACTAAAAAATTATTTTCTCATTTTAAGTCTCCTAAAATTTACTTAAATATCTATACACTGGGATTTTTAGACTATATTTGCAAGTTTTCTATATTTCAAAAATTGTTTCTTATTCTTTAAGACATAGCATTCTTAGGTCTTAGTGAAAGTTGGCAGGGAAAGGAAATTATGGACAAATGAGTTAATTTTGTTTCTGATCATTTTAATAAAATTATAGTTTGGTCATGGAGAAAACTAAAATTTAGGGATAAAACTTTTTATTTTCTTTTTATGTCAGTTATATGATAGCGGTAGTTACAACTAGTACAGAAACTTGGGAAATGACTGATTAATAGAAATTTTGATAATTATGTATATGCCCCATGTAAAATAGTTTATTGCAACAGTGATCTCTGAGTTGATTATATACTTTTCAGTGTCCAGAAATTTTGCTGAGAATTTGATGCAGTGTCAGTTTTTATGAGTATTGAATATATCTACCCAACTTGTGTTTCTTAACATAAGGTCTGAGTACTCCCAACTGCATTTAAATAATTTCTAAGTTCTGAAGTTACCCCTTTAAATACTTAGAAGACCTTATGTTAATTCTCTATTTCTCACAAATAAAACCAACAAAATTAAGCTGTATAAATAGCTTCCTTTTCTTTTATTTTTTTGGGTAGAATTTTGGCATTATCATCTATCTCTTTTTGATAGCTTGTGAATTAGGTATACCTCTGCTCAAAACTTTAAAAAAAATCAATATTAGCTCTTACATACAGGACTTCACTGAGTTTTTTAATGTTCTCCCTTGTTAAAGGTGCATGTTACAGCTTGCCATTGTGGTCATTGTGGTTCATTTCATTAAGCTTCTTGTTCTATCTGCTTTCTTGAGACTTGGGAAACAGCATTTTTCTGAGTGATTGTACTATATTGTTCCAAATATAAGGCCACCCAGAATAGAAGGCAACCTCCAACTAAAAACAGCTCAAATATGGAGAAAGGCTGGGGGCCCAGAGCCCGGCGGGTCTTGCAGTGGTGGCAAGGGTGCCGAGGAATAGGACGATGCCTGCCCACTCTCCCGGTGAGTGAAGATGAGTCAGCTGCTGATTTGCTTGTGCATAACCAGATGGATTCTGTTGCTAGAGGAAAAGTTATACTGGGGGAAGAGAACAAGTCTGCACACATGAAAGAAAGTCACTGTGTGTCCATATCAGTGGAGGGAAGGCGGGAATAGAGTCTTTTATCTTCTAAACAGTCACCTTCAGTGCTTTTCCCCCTGAACCTGGGGGTGAAAGGTGAATAACCCCAAACATTGAAGAAGGAGAAAGGTACCTGCACCTTTTTTTTGAAAAGTGGCTTAAAGTCAGTGACCATGAAAATGAACTGTTAGACACCAATAGAAGTGTCAAGACCAGCTCAGAAAATTATTCCTTGCCCTTTCAAACTGACCGCTGACCCAAGCGGTGGTGTGTGCACTGTGTGTGGTCATGTGTAGCATGAAAACAAGCAACCCCAAAGCTGGGACTCTCATTTCCAATTTCAGTAAGATTTTTTTCTTTTTAAATTCCCAGTCTCCTGAGTCAGCCAAGTTACAATTTAAATAAGCAGGCTAAATCTTATTGAAATAAACTCCAAGGGACTCTTTTAAAATATTTTTTTGTGCTAGTATTTTACCCAGTAGCATATTTTAAAAAGTACTTCAGTGAAAACATATTATTCAACTGAGAATATGTATTGATGGAGCCCAGAGCCTAGAGAAAGCACAGTTAGAACTCTACCAATAAGAATTAGAAATCTAAAATTTTATTTTATAGTAACTAAATAAGATGTGACAGAAAGAATGAGGTGCTTGTTTCTGTTAAAATCAAGAAAACTATTTAGCATCTATTAGTGTACAGTTTAACCTGCATTCGGTAAACTTTGCAGCTACACAAAAACTACATGAAATATGAACCTTTACCTTTCTAGTGATGACTAAATCCATGGCTTGCAAAGCAGATTTGAAGTAGAGCTTGAATCCCTGAATAAGTTGCCTGCCACCACCTCTTCCTCCTTCCCCCACCCATGTAGCTTCCATTGTAGCTTTTATGATGATGATGGTGGTGAAACTTCTTTAATAAAAGGGTAGATATGTCTTTCTGAATAGGCAGGACTGTCCTTAAGTCTAAACAATACTAAATTGCCCAAAGGATTTGGTTTAGGCAAGCGACTTATCATTGATTTCAGAAATTCTCCTAAACCAAATTATCCTGAAAGATAGAGGTCCTGTGCCCAAGGGCAAAGAAGCTAGAATTGGACATGCCTACCACATTTTGCCAGGTCTGGGATTTGAAACAGGCTGGGCAGAAAAGGAAGAATTTGAAGGGAGTTTGTTGCAGAGGGGGAAGGATCTTGGCTGACAAGTTAGATTACCATTCAGAGGAAACAGCACTGCAGTGGTGGAGCCCAAATGAGACACGGATGTGAACTCTGTATAACCTCAGAAACCTTTTCCGAAGAGTTCCTAAGGGTGGTACCAGTAAGGAAAGAGAATAGTAGAGAACCAGAGCTTTTCAGGGAAGAACTTCCTTTAGTTCCTCATTTGTTTTGGAAATATTTGATTTCTACAAAGGAAGAAAATGTCCAAATTTGGTGGTTGGATGGGGGGGGCATGTGCCTGTTATTAATCATCTTTAAACTTCATATAGTTTACTTTCTATTATTTGTTTTAGGTACTCTATGTCTGATTTGATTCAAATTACAACAAAACAAACCTTATCTTTTTTTCCCAGAGGGGGTTGGGCTGAGATAATTGTATGTCCTATGTCATCACCTGCTATTAATTTCATCATTAATTGCAATGGCAAACAGAAGCTGGAAGGTCACCTAAATGTCCTCATCTATGGCTTCCTCTCCCTGTTGGCTAGTGAGGGTGGGGGCAGGACCTGACCTGATTGCATAGGAAAGAACATGGCCTCAGTTGGCTTGTGAGATGGCAAGGACAGCCTTCAGGGATGTACAGACAGAAAGGACAATGACGAGGGAAGGGAGAAGATATTCCCAATTCATTATAAGTAATAATCTCTGTAAAAATCAATAGCAAGAGCTGACTTCTCTGCAGTTAGCATGGTTTGTGTAAAACCCATACAACCCATCCCTCAAATGAACAACATAGAAGCGTTCCTGTAGATGCTAGAAAATTAATGCCCCAGCTCACTGCTGTTTCTTCCTACCAGGAATCTACACATGATGCGCCTCCATGGCTCCTTCTCAGGGGACTGGATTCATAGGATCAAGTTAAAGGGCACCGTTACTAATCTCGCAGGCATGAAAAAATCTGCATATTTGCTGATGCATAGAAATTAAAATCTCTCAGACCCTAAAAACAGGAACATTCCCATTAGAATGTTTTTGCTAGGAGGGTAGATCACTGCTGTTCTTTTTCTTTCCTGATCCATTAATATTTTTCCCAAGGAACCCTGGAAATGTGACGTTTTTACTTTTTCCCATTTCCTGTATGGGCGACTGTGACTCTTGCAGGTCGAATTAATGATGGCCAGGTTCTGACTTCTCAGCAATTCAGTTGAAAAGTCACTAAACTGCAAATATGTAATTTGCAAGGTGTTTTTTCATTTTTAAAAAGTTCATAAAATAAGAGAATTCTTGAAGAAAATGTTGCATATGGTTAAATCTCTTTGGGAAATGTTCACCATAGGTAAGGGACACCATTTCTCCAATGTGATGTATCTGCATTTTCTGAGACATATGGAATATGGCATTTGTCATGCTGAGTGAGCATGTTTAACTCAAATGTGGAGTACCCACAAATTCCCTACTCTTGAGTATCTTCAAGTTTCAAAAATCATTCTTAAAATGTTCTTAATGGGCATTCCTTAGGGGGCATTGCTCTCTTCAGTAAATCAGAGCTGACATCTGAAAATGCATAGAGATGGCTCTTGGTTACCTTTTTTTTTTTTTGCTGGTGCAGCAGCAAGTATATTCCAATTAACAGGTTGATAGCATCTTATGACAGGCTAGAAAAAAAAGGCTAATTCTCATTTGGCAGTGAAATTGAATATTGAATGACATCTCTTCAGTTATAAACGACTTTTGTTTTAATAACAAAGTTGTTGATTTTCTACTAAGGGTTCTTTTAGGTTGTCATCTGGGGCTGATGGGAGTAACAGTTCACCCAACTCTCCAGCTAGCTTCAGTGGACATACCACACCTTCTCAGCAGCCTGAACCCGTGGTACACTCTCTTAAGGTAACCAACTGTGTACAACCATTTCTTCAGTACTTCAGTTGTGTTGTGGCTTGTTCACTATAGTCTGGTAATCCTCACGGTCTCGTTTTAACCATAGATACTTTATTTTTTGACCCCTATGGTATAAAATTTTTTAATATTAAGTTTTGAAGAATGATTTTAATTTTATAAACTAATAGTGGGTTTGAGTACTTATGGTTGAATTGAATCTCTAATTTTATCATTTTGTTTTGAGTAATGTGATTCATATCTATCTGCATTGAAGTTGAAGTCTGATGTGCATGTATGTGTAAAATATTGTTACAGGTATTTTCTGTGCAATGTTTGTAACATGGACGTCTTCAAATACAAAAACTTAATAGTTAGCCAAAATAAGGAAGGATACCATATTTTTCTTTTTGCAACTGAAGTACATTGTGCAACTTACTAAAAAAAAGTTTTCAAATAAACAAAAGCCTACTCTGTTCACCACTAAATAGAAATTAAGTTTTCAAACTCTAGTTAATGCCTCTTTATAGACTATAGAAAATAGATATCTGGTCTTAGTCATAAAGATATTTTATTTTTGGCTTATAATTAAGATTCTGCAATAAAGAAAGATGTGGCTTAAATTTATCATTTATTTTTCTTTACCAGTAATGAGCTTTCCAATAAGTAAAATTAATAATATGCAATATAAATATTTACCTAAGAAGAAACTGCAGGCAGTAAAAATCATATTAAAAACTGAGACAACTCCTTAAAATTTCATCAGCTCCAAAGTATAAAACACTGTCCTCCAATTTATCTCTAATTCCTAACATGTCGCACAGAGTCGGACATGACTGAAGTGATTTAGCATGCATGCATGCATTGGAGAAGGAAATGGCAACCCACTCCAGTATTCTTGCCTAGAGAATCCCAGGGACAGAGGAGCCTGGTGGGCTGCTGTTATGGGGTCGCACAGAGTCAGACATGACTGAAGTGACTTAGCAGCAGTAGCAGCCTTGACTAAACCTTTTTGAGCCATAAAGTAGGTAGAGTGCTTCAGTCCTGCTTTTGCCACATGGATTTCACAACTTTTCTAAAGTTGTTTTGGTTTCAGAATGATTTATCCACAAGCTGATGAGGCACTCTTATGCAGGGACCCATACTTTCCTTGGCATGCAGAAAAGCAAAGAAGTAGATGAGAACTTCAAAATATTTACTTGACTTGAGGATGATTGTTTTAGCAGTTGATTTAGCTCCCTCATTACATTTTGCTGTAACTTAGATGAAATGAGTGTGCTTCTCCCAAGCACTTACAGATTGCTGATAAGGGGAGATGGTAGAACTATGCTGGGGGCCAGTGACAATGAACTTGGTGTTTCCTATTTCGACTGGGAAACCTCACAAAATGAACAACTGAGGGGAATTTGTGGGAAGGCACACCAGAATGAGGGGCCCTCCCTGCCCTTGTCTGACAGCTGCTGGTTTATCAACTGGCTTGCTCTTAGCAACAGCATTTGGATACTGTTTAGTATGAACAGCATGCTAAACAAGCTGTTACTTGAGCATAAATCAGGCACTAGCAATCTGAAAGCACTTTAGAAACGGAAAAATGAAGGAGTGGCTTCAAGCCTGTAGTATTGGTATCTACACATACTTCAGAAATGACACACTGCCCTGCTTTCCAAACTGAAACCTGTTTCAGCCCATTGCCTTATTCAATTACAAGTGCAGTTGGAATCAGATCAGTGTAGTGGGTCACAGTGACGTCTTTCCCTGGTTTCTCAATGCAGCTGTGGTAGTATGGCCTAAAAGGAAGGGGAGGGCAAGGAAGAGCTCTTCAGTTTTCTCCAAATTCATTTTTGAATTTTCATATAGAATTTTATCTTAAGAGGAAGATATTATGTTATAATCAGAACACATTAAGTGTCCTCACTTGGCTGATGGGTAATGCTGAGCAACTAAAGCACCTTGATAGGGTAACTGGAGGCTCTTGAATATAGAAAGCATTTGCTTCCATGAGTTGAGACAGAAATACGTGCAAACATAGCCTCTGGGAAACACATCTTTGGAATATCTCAACATTAAAAAAAAATGTAGCCTCTTGACATGCTTTGTTTTTAAAACGCTACCAGTCTAGAGCTGATTTATATCAATTTTCTGTTCTGAAAGTAGTAGTTGAAACAGTGGCTCAGTTTCTCATCTTCTTGTAAAGTTTTAAAAATTTCTAAACTTTAATAAACTCCATGGTCATAGTTTGGGGGAAAGAGTTGTAAATCAATGTGAGGAATTAGCCCACTTGAAATACGCCACATTTTTCTTGCTTTAAAATTCATAACTATTAATTGGAGCCTCACTTCATTTAGCAGAAATTAACTGATTTGAAGTACACTTCTCTCAGGTGCATAATAAATCGAATTTGTGGGCAAATGAGCTTGTTCCAAGGAGTGCTTTAACTTTTCTATGAATATTCATTGAGCATCATCAATAATTTCCTCTAAGTATAAAAAGAATGTGAACTGACTCTGTAAGGTTCTGCTTCAGGCTTTTAAGTGTGAATTCTCGGGTGACACCATTAGGTGTGGACACCTTTAGCCTTGACCGTGGCAATAGAACCAAGGGGTTTAGCAGTGTTACAGTTCAGTGTGGATTATACAGGAGCTTTTAGGAAAACCATTTTTTTAATACTACATCAGTGATTTTATTTAGAAGCTGATGTAGAGAAAAATAACAAACAGCACTCAAGGCCAAAGTTTTGTCTTCTTTTGTACTATATCAAGTATTGACATGAAACTTTTAAGACATTTTGAACGGAATCTTATTCTCAATTCATTTAGGAATAATTTAGAGAGGCAGAATCTAAAATTGTTTAAAAGCATCTCATTCTCAGATGAAAAATGAAAAATACTTAGTGTTGCTCGCATATTTTCACGACTGGGGAGCCATTGCTTCTCTTTGCTTTTGTCAAAGAGCTGTCTCCATAGTCCTGTCCTAGGCACAGGAACGCATCCAGGCAAGAACTCTGAGGTCAGTAACGTTCATGTTAAAAGTTCTTATGGGTTCTGACAAGTTTCACCTGTCACTATTATCCTTTTTAGTCATTTTTTCTGTAGGCCGTGTCTACATATCATTTGGACTGTTGAGTAATATAATTAATTACATGCCAGTCTTTACAATGGAGCAAGATTTATTGACTATCTCTAAATGGTTGACAGTCAGCTTTATCTTAATGACCAAATTAACTAAATGCATCTAATTATTTTGGACATGAATGAATTCAATTGACTATTAGTGATGCAGTAGATTGCTCTTAATGGCCATTTGAAAATCAAGCAGCACTGACTCCAGATAGCTTTCAGAACAATCAACTCTTTTAAAAGATTTTGCCATATACTAACCTACTTTGATATGCAGACATGGAAAAAAACTAAGGTTTTTTTTTTTTTTTTCTTTCTTTTTACAAAGTGGAGCTCCTTGATGATTTTTATTCATAACTAACAAACTTTTTTTTTCCATGTGAAATTTGCTTTTCTTTTTCAACAAATCCAGGTCTTGGATGTTCAGGAAACTATAGATCGTCAACAGGGTAAAGAGTATGAACATGACCTTAGTGAGACAGAAAAAGCTATAGTCAGAGAAATGTGCAATGTAAGTTTAATGTGCTTTATTGTGTATTCTGTGTTGAAAGCCTCATCATAGCTTAGATTTTGCTTCATGAATACCTACTTTTAAAATACTGGCCAAATGCCTTTATATTTTTATGTGAAAGTAAAACCAAACCTTGATTTTCTTTAGTAAATGTTATTGCAGAATTTTTTAATACAATAATCATGTAAAATATGCAGGTGAGCAAGAATCGGCCAATTCTGTGTTCCAGAATGAACTGTGAAAGTTTCTGAACAATAAATTTCCTTAAATGTTACTAGTTTTGATAAAATAAATCAGTTTCCATTTCATAGTTTTCCTTAAAGAGCAGTGTTTAAAAACCTATGATAAACAAAGAAAATGCAGCCTTCTGTAGATTATTTGCAACAATACTTGGGGAAAAAAAATCACCATCTTAATATTGGGTTGGCCATAAAGTTTGTTCTGTTTTTTCCATAGAAGTTGGAATGAACTTCTTAGCCAACCCAATAGGTAATATTTGCTACGTTCTTCATTCATATGATGTGTGCTTCATGTCATGCCCAGCAGTATCTCAAAACAGTAAGAGATAGATATGAACTTAAGAGATAGCCACACAGAAATCTACCTCTGAAATCACAGAAATACAGTGAGGGGGTAAAAAAAGACATGCTATTTTCACAATGCTTAGCCTATGTAATCATTATTGAGGTTTGGATTTGATTAATCTTAATTTTTGAGTAATATGCTTTGGATATATCATTTAATCAAGAATATAATTTGTGGAACTTATTTAAAACTAGGTAGAATATGATGGGGAAGACATTTGTTAAAAGCAAAAATTCATGGTCAGTTATTTTAAGCTTCGATTTGAATTGGTGTTTCATTGTACTTTTATCCTTTGGTTTATCAAAATTGCTTAGAAATACCCTTCAGCTTTAGGCTATTAGGACCAGGTATCTCATTTACCTACCTCCCTGAGGCATCTAGAATCCAGGAAATGTTAAATAAGTCCATGGGCATTTAGCACTCTGGCCCCAGCACATAGTCTCTTGCTTGCTTGTGGTGGTGTTCTTCTTTCCTACATATCTGTTGTCTGTTTTCAAATGGTCATTGGTTCTAGATGTCATGATTTCCTAAATATGTCACTATTTGTCTCCTGTAGTTTTTTGTCTGTTCTTAAGCTTTTCAATTTGAACACCTCCCTCAGGAATTGTAAAACTGGAAGGGACCATAGTAGGTCATACCTTCAGTGGTTCTCAGAGTCATATTGAGGCTCTTTCATAATTCAGAAGTCTGGGTTTCACACCAGATCTTGGGCAATCGGGGTAGAAACTCTCATTTTATACTTGAAGAAACTAAGATTCTAAAATTAAGTTACTTGCCCCAATTGTCCTCTAATGAATAGGGAAGTCAAACATATACCCAGATTTTCT
Source organism: Redunca redunca (assembly GCA_006410935.1). Taxonomy (NCBI): domain Eukaryota; kingdom Metazoa; phylum Chordata; class Mammalia; order Artiodactyla; family Bovidae; genus Redunca; species Redunca redunca. The sequence continues at coordinate 792,004 of SJYQ01001833.1, read as the reverse complement.
CTGAGGACCAGCTCTTTCCACTTTCCCAATTGTAGTGAATCTAGGCACTTCCGTTTTCTTTCTCAAGAATGAAAATCAATGTATCTTATAGAGGAAACCATCTCTATTGTGCTCAATGCCAGAATTTGTCTAAATAAACACAGGACTGTTTCTTGTCTCTTTTTTTGATGAAATATTTTTAGATATTAGAAAATTTATTTCTTAGAGAAGGGACCGACTAATCAATTGGATCTTGATTAGTTTTGCATTGATCTTGATTTGCCTGTATTTCCAAAAATCCTTCAAAAGGACACACACAGTGGTGATTATTGTTGCCTTTAGAAAGCCAAGAGCTTTTTACCTTTAAAAGTTCTCTAGGGCATCTTTTCTGTTTTGGCCTTTGGTCACCGAAATTTGAGAAACAAAAAAAGTAAATTAGTTCAAATCTGATTGTTAGCACTGTTATATTTGGAAACTATTTAAAAGCCACAAGAAAAAAAAGTGTTGATTTAAAATGTTTATGTCACCATTGTAAGTTATATCCACATCAAGAACAGATAGCAAATATTGGAGAATAAACAAAAATACAGTTTGTGGGACAGTTTCAAAATTTCTAAGCGATAATGTATATAGGATTATGAAACCTATTAAGAGGAACTATGGGCTTTTACAATAACGTTACAGAAATGTAAAGCTTTCTCATAATGTGAGATCAGTTAAAAGACCCAGGTTTAGGAAATAGGTTAACATCTATACAGTCTTCCATTTTATAGATGTTAACAACACAGCACCATCATTTTGATTAGTAAGCATGTAGTGCTTCTAGTCTCTTCCAAGCTCGACCACAAAAGTATACTGTTCTCTAAGAAACAGTATATTATCTATCTTTTTGTAGTAATAGTTTTATCTTAGGTTTTTCTGTTTGGCCCTTGTCAGTTCCCTGAGAGCAGCTGAGATACTTGACTGGTCCTCCATCTCAGTAACCATCACAGATACCCAACCGTTCAGCTCTCTTACTTACTTAACAAGTCACCACTCTGTGTCTGTCTTAGTGTCTTTGGCTTATTTCAAAGTTCTGTCTTCTCTGAGTTTCCTTTCACCACGTAATTTCAGGGTTAAGGCCCATTACATTCTACATTTGAATACTTGAAGAGGGAGTTGTATACATCACTTTGGAGTTGTAATCATCAAATGCCTTTTGTTCCTGATCATTTGAATCTATCCTTTGCTTCTAAACAAGACGTTGAAGCATTCTGGGTAGATGTAATACCATTTAAGGGCTAGAAAGGGAAAGTCCATAGTGTCCATTGGCTTCCTGATTCAGAAAGTGTCCCTCTTCAGTCAGTGTATTGAGAAAGGACACTTGCCTAACTCCATTGGGTGCAGCCTGAACCATTCACTGCTATACATGCTCAGTTGTGTCTGACTCTTTGCAACCCCATGGACTGTAGCTAGCCAGGCTTCTCTGTCCATGGGATTTCCCAGGCACAAATATTGGAATGGGTAGCCGTTTCCTTCTTTAGGGGATCTTCCTGACCCAGGGATCAAATCCAGGTCTCATGAATTACAGGTGGATTTTTTACCGTCTAAGCTACTAGGAAATTCCTTCCCAAATATTTAAGGACCATAACTACAGCTCCCTTCAAATATGACAGGACATCTCTACCACATAGTAGTGTCTCTCACACGCAGAGATGAATAGTTCCATAGGTTTCAAAATGAAGGCAGACCGACCCCTACATGCTTATGTGTTACTATGACTAGAAATCTGCTTCCCTGGAATATCTGCTCTTTTAAAAGAGAAAACAAAGAAGTATTGATGAATCAGCTGCTTTATGTTCATGCTAGAGCAATGTAAATTTCTGTGGAAGTAATCAATCTGATCATAGTTCTAACAGTGAAACACTAAGAGAGTTGTGACTGTTACCATGTGGTTTCTTAATGTAGTGTATTAGTATGTCATTGTTGGATTTGGTGGTTTTACTTGTTATTAATCTCACCCTTTGCTATTGTGCCTTTAAAATAGCCTGATTTTTAACATATTGTTTTTAGTGACTCTTGAATTTATTCTTACTTTTCCCTGCATCTGAATGCTTTCTATTGGGGTAATCTGAGATATACTATTGGGTAGCTAAGATTTATGATAACTAAGGCAATGGCACCCCACTCCAGTACTCTTGCCTGGAAACTCCCATGGACGGAGGAGCCTAGTAGGCTGCAGTCCATGAGGTCGCTAAGAGTCGAACACAACTGAGTGACTTTCTCTTTTCACTTTCATGCATTGGAGAAGGAAATGGCAACCCACTCCAGTGTTCTTTCCTGGAGAATCCCAGGGACAGGGGAGCCTGGTGGGCTGCCGTCTTTGGGATCACACAGAGTCGGACATGACTGAAGTGACTTAGCAGCAGCAGCAAGGCCCCCATTCCACAGGGAAAACAAGGGAATTCTACTAGTGACCTTATGGCTACTAGCTCAGGACTTTAAACCACTACAGACAGTGAAGGAGCTTTTGTTCTTAGTTATTTAACATTTTGGTATTCCTCATTTTAGGTGTATAATATAGGAACCAGGATGATTTTGCTCATGTATTCTTAACTAGACATTAGAATCATGTTGACATATTTAAAAAAATAGACAACCCTATCTGTTTAAGAGTAATTCCTAGTGGACAGCTAGAGTTGAGGACCACTCGCATAACCAGTGTAAGTTGGCATATCATTTTGTAATTTTGACCCTGAGTTTTAAAGAAGCATGGCACTCCTGTCTCTTGAGCAGTTCTCATGATTTAGAAACTTGCATCACATTTCATTTTATTTTTGAGCTCATTTGTGTGAATATTTTGTCTCTTGTCTTATATTCCTCTTTGTCCTTCTCATAGATTTACCCCCTTAAAAAAAAAAAAAAACATACATACCCCTTTGTGGAACAGGACAATTAAGATGCTTACTCTTTTTCTCCTTTTTCTTAAGGTTGTATGGAGGAAACTTGGAGATGCTGCAGGTTCGTGTCCTGGAATTAGGCAACATTTGTCTGGAAACCAGTACAAGGGACCCATGTGAGATGTACTCTCTTTCAAACATGACATCACCACTGCCAGAGAGATGAGAGGAAAGAGTGGATTTCCATAGACCTGGAGTAATTGTACATTGCACATATTTTCCCTCGATAAAATTTAGTATGGCTAAAGTTGTATTTTTTGTCTCTCACTTTGATGTTCACTACAGTCCATCTCAAACAAGGTAGCTTTGAAAATCACCATTTTGGTTCCAATATTTTCATTAGAACTAAAATGATTTTGACTCTTCAGATCTAATATTGTAATGGGGAAACCTGAACGATTGGAAGAGTCCAGTAGAGCCTCAGTGGTTTTGATAGAATCGAATCGTTGCATATCATGGTGGGAGTGTTCTACCATGTTGTTGAAGATAACAAGCGGTTTCCAGCTTCCCAAGTTGGAGAGTTGGTCACCTATTATATTTTAGTCAATAAAATACTAGTTCCTGATGCATAATTAATTTGGATGCAAGATAAGGTTAGGTTTCTTGGATTTTGTTTTGACTTTTGAGGTACTAAAAATACCACACACCAGTTTTCCTTACAAGCTAGAAGGGTAGCAGGACTTTGTCGAGTGCATTGTCAGAGTGCCATTTACTTAAACTGGTCAAAGCAAATACATCTTTTCTTTTCATCTTAATGTATTATTCATGAAGACACATCTTGGGGACATATCAACCTCCATCTTCAGTGTATTCATTAATGTTAATATTAACAATTTCAATTAAAGAACAAGCAAACAATTTTTCTAAGTGTTTCCAGCTGTGAGATGTCAATTTCTACAATTTAGTTTCTAGACATGCTGTTATATTTAATAAACTTTCTGTAAACTTTTAAAATATTGCACTGCATTTATGGAAAAAGCTTTCTTAGCCTACAGCAGCTATCTTAACATTTTATGAAATTGACGCATGTCCTTCATTATTGAAGCTAAAAGCTCTTGTTCAGATTGCTTGAGATTTGAAAAGGAGGTGTGCTAGCTTTAGTTTTTCCTTATTTTTGGTATATATATATATATAAAATAATAGACTGTGTGTATTGGAAATGCTATGATAGGTATTTTGTGTTTATTCAAATGCAATGATAGTTTCTTGTATGAATGTGCAAGAGGCCTGTGACCGAATGCTAAGTTTATATTATAATATAAAATTATAAAAGTAGGAATGCAACGATTCCCAGTTTTCTTCTAAATTACTCAGATTTGATTCATAGCAGATATTCTGTTGCTCTTGTTTTTAAATGGGCTCATTACACATGTATTAATTGTCATTGGTGAAGGAATTGTTATACTTTTTTGAACGTTATTGTGATGAAAAGGCAGTCCTATTCTCAGAAAATATTTATGAATTAATTTCCTATAGAATTATCTTTCTAATTATTGTAATTGGGTTACTATTTAAGCTTTTCTTTTAAAACGTTGTACATTTTAAGAATATTATTACTCTATAAAGGAAAATTGCTTGCTATATATACACCTTTTCTTGAAAAGCTTTCATCCTTAAATTGTTGTATTCCTACACTCTGAAGACATTTTAAAAAAGTTTTGTGCCTGCAGTAGAGCCTGCAGAAGCTAATATAAGGAACACTGGTCTTTTGACAAAATACTTGTGTAAATTTTGATACTGTATTAAAACTATTTTTTTAAAGTTCTAAAGTTAAAATTGAGNGTAGATTAATATTAAACCTCCATTATTTATTATTAAAATATTAGTAGTCAGAAGGATATAAACTAGAAGGGAAGTATTAAAGAAATGGAAAACTTGGTATCTCTAAGAGATTTCTGCATTTTTGAGGAAAGAATGGCTTAAGATGCAAGTCAGAGGACAGACATACTTCTTGGAAATCACTGTGGAACAAGGCTTCTTACACTTAGCATTAGTCCCTACTTTAAATGGCATAGTAGATGGACAGCTCAGGGTCTGAATCTTGCTACTGCCCAAAATTTTTATCAGTAAAACTAAGTGATACCCTTCTTTTATGTGACCAGATTATTTATCTCATTTTCCCTGGGAAAAAAGGTTAATTTACATATCTTGGTAGGTTACCTTTACCAGCCTTGAAGCTGTCAGTCTATCAGAATCTAAGCTTTTTAAATTCATGCTTTATAAATTTCTAGCACATGCTAAATGCACTAACGAATATTTAGATCGTATGTGGCATCCAGCAAAATACTGACAATCTTATTCTTTAATTCAATGAACTTTTAAAGAATGTCTACCACTATCACATGAATAAACATATTTTGGTTCCTTACTCAGGATGTTACTATTCAGGAAATACATGGAACCATAGTATCTTGGGTACCAGTAAGAGCTTCCTTTATCCTTGAGACCTAGATAAGTTTCCCTCAAATACCCATTTTCGTGATCTTGAGGAAGTGCTACATTTTCTCGTGACTTCTCATTCCCAGAGTTTTCACTCTATGGCAAGCTTTCTGTTGCCTCATCCTCTCTCACCTCAAAGACAAACTGATTCTGTTAGAAATCCTGTCACCCATTCTCAGAAAGAATCTGCCTTCTTCAAGCTGGCTTATCGAGGTAAATTCCCAACAAGCTCAAGATACTTCTATGAGGAATTCATATATTTACTTCTGAAAGAAAAAATTTTCCATCTCATTATACAATTAAAGGACAGTATATCAGACTGAACTATATGAGATTACCAATATTTGACCATCTCTGGATTATAAAAACAGCAATTCCATATGGTACACATTTGATTAGTAGACTTTTGGTGGGATTAAATGCAGTACAAGTTAGTGTTAGCGTGTTGAGCTGGAGCAGTATGCTTTGTTAAGTGCAGCATTGAATAAAAGGCCTTTGGCTTAGTGAGGCTGACTTTAGGGCAGCAAGTTCGGCATGTGACTATTATTAGCTTTGTGCATTTGAACAACTTAACCTTTTGGAGCCTCGATGTCCTGACATGCCTCATGGAGACAACATCTGAGTTACTCTAAGCTTCTTAGTAGTCTTCCTAGTTCCAAAGTTCAGTGATCTTGACAGTTCACAAGAAACAATGGTGAGTCCTTTAACAATCTAGAGCCTAGACCTGTGAGCAATTTATACCATTAGGCTGGGGGAAGAGCCCGCATCAACACTGAAGGGACAATCTACCACACAGAGATTCTAGCGGCACGTATGTACTTTCAGGTTCTGTCCTTTACATCTCATTCAGCCTGCCACAGGCCCTGTCGTGACGAATCACAGACTGTGATTTTGGAAATGCAGAAAAGGGGCATTTGTCTGATTCTCACTAAGGAAGAGTATGTTTGGAAAACAATTTACACAACCATTTAATTCTTTATTTTTCATGCTACCACAGAAGTGTTCGAGAATACTTTCACTTCAAAATGGCAGAATGAGTACATACTACTGCTTCTTCCTCTTGCCTTGATCCCTAAAAATGATGGAAAAGATACTTAATAAACTCATAATTTCAGTAGAACATGAAAAAATAGTGTATTCTATAGATCCTCAATTATGATGAATTCTTGAAAGAAGGGAAACAAAACATCATCTCATTGAAGAATGGATCCAAAATTCAAAATACATGATGGAGGGTATTGTTTAAGAAGCAGTCATGGCTCCAAGGATGGTAAACAAGGAAGAATTTGATACACCCATGGCATGAGATCCTGGGATAATTGGCAGTAGTCAGGCTTTTTGACTCCTGCCTATAACCTCTCCCTCCCTAGCTCAGGCAGAGAACAAAAGAGATAGTTACTCCCAGGCCAGAACAGAGGAGAAACATGATTGAATCAGACACAGTACAAAGTTTTTGGATTGGTAACACCCAGTAGAAAAGGGACCCTCTGTTCAGATCCTTAGCTAATGATACATCTTGCCTAAAAGATTGTCCCACCACTCCTTTGCACTTAAAGAGACTAAAGTATCTCCTACACCCAGCATCCTTACCTCTTCTTCCAGCAAGTGGTAGAATAAACATAGCAGGCTAATATGGAAATTTCAACACTAAGATGCATATACCACCAAACACCACCCAACATTTCTCTCACTTTCTTCCATTTCCTTCTTCCTTCTCTTTCCTAGTTGTTTAGTTGCCCTATTTTATGAGTTTAAATGTTAAAGGTACCACAAAACCATTTGGAAGCAAAGAGCAATCATAAGTGAAGCATAGTCTCATTTCACTGAAATTTCAGAATGTCTCTGTAAAACACAAGAGCCTCTCATTTTGTGGAAATGTTTCTCAGTTTTGATGCCCAAGTTATAATTCCATTTGGTCCTATTACCAAGAAGACTTTCATTTTCTATTCTAGGACTGTTAGTTTTCTAGATCCTGTTCTAAAGTGACAGCACACAATATACACCACTGTAATTGCCATGGCAACAGGATTCATATGCTAATCAGGAATGCAGGTTTAAAGAAGCACAAAGGGTCTGAAATTGGCCTTTGATTCTATGGGCCATTTTTGTGTATGGGCCAACCTGCATGGGCTTAATATAGGATTATACAAAACCTGTTTTCCCTTTACAAACATCTGGGTTAGGTAAGAATGAGTTTCTGACAGTCTAGATAACAGCCTCTAGGGAGGGCTTTGTTCTGTCTTTTTTAACCATCATCATTCACCAGGTTCAGTCTAGCCCTACCACTCAACAGTGACCATACTGACTGACCACCCAAGATTCATTTTTCTCTTTTTCCTAAGACAGTTCTCCTTTGCTTTAGAAAGACACTGACCAAGAGAATGAGGAGAAGCTGTTTGTAATTCTGTTGCTAAACCTTGGTTATTCTAAAGCCTAGACTCAGAGTTCATCTTGGTACTATCATCCTAGTTGCCAGTAATTGGTTTAGGAAGCCCAGCATCAGCCCATCAGTACGCAGCATTCCTATGGCCCAAATGTGGCAAGATGATCCAACAGGGTCATCTAAGTTTTACTGGGGAAGAAGTTTTTTTTTTAGATGTATAAGGAAGAGTTGTCTGTTACATGAAACTGTACTGACTCTCATTGAGAAGTCATCCTGAGGAGAAAGCATGCATACAGGAGAGGGGAGGGCCAAAAGAACTGTGAAGAAGGGAGCTGAAACTTGGATTATACCTTGTCTGGAGTCTACCCTAATTCTGGACTCTTAGAGATTAAAATTTTCCACACTGTTTTTGATTTGGGATTCTGTTACTAATATTGTATACTTTAAATGTTATAAATTGAATACCTGGTCTCCTAATGTGGAAAATTGCAAGATAAATAGTCTGCGATGATGGCTTAGTTGTATTGGGAAGAACAAAGAGTGTGTTCAAACAACTGATTCCTCTAACTGCTGTCACAAAAAAGAGATTCTGTGTTATCTTTATGTAGTAGAATAAAAATTAGCAGAAAGGAGGTCAACATGGTGAAATAAGATAATGTGGAAGTTATCTCTTCCTGCAAATACATCCAAAATATATCTGCTTGTGGAGTAATTTATGAAAACTAACTGGAAATGGGCAGAAGGTCTCCTATAAAAGCAATGCTGTAAGAAAGATACAGACATATTTGGGTAGGATGGGAAGAAAAGCACTGAGCCAGGATCTGTCCATCTGGGAGGGGACCAAGAGGAAAAGAGAGACTGCACATGTGAACACTCACCCTGGGGAGTGAATGGCTCAAGGCACAGACTGGGTATCCCAGGCCTGGAGTCCTATGTATAGCAGACAAACCCATTTGACTGATTAGAAAAGGATTAGGACAGATAGAAAGTCTATAGAAGTCTGGACTCTACTCCTGAGGAGTGTACAGGTGCTGGTTTGCCCCCAGGCATGGCAGAGAGAGGTCCCCAGCCGAGCCAAGTGAATGCTCTGGCCCTGCCCACTGCATGCCATAGTCTAGCACTACATCTAAGGTGGTTGCAACAGGGGAAAATATGTACCATGTGCTACATCTGAGCAGAGCCCCAGATGCCGACAGAGGCAGAGCACTGGGCCTCTGTGAGCATACCAACTCTACTTCAGCAGTGCCCTCCTTTGGTACAAAGGTCCCAGTGTGGGGAGAAGGAAAAGCACACAACCGAAGGGAATGGAGCTAGCGTGAGCCAAACCTTCAAGTATTCTATTCCAGCAGCTTGAGAGGAGACCCCGAACCTGACAGGGCAGTGATGGCCACTGAGCAGAGCAAGTCCTGCCTCACACCCCTATCAGACTCTAGCTCCTCTATCAGCAGCTGCACCTCCTACCAAAGTGATAGCTGCCAGCACTCCCTGAGGAAAGACATGACTGGCACCCATATCAAGTTGATCTCTGTCGTCAAAGGGGTTGAACACATGCTATTTACACAGGTACATTCCCACATAAGATCACTCCTTCAAGACCAAAATAGGTAACTGTTTCACCTAAATTCATAGAGACAGAGAAAGTTAAATAGAAGAAAAGATGAGCTACTCTCAGTTGAAAGACCAAGAGAAAACTTCTGAAAAAATAATGAAACAGTGTAATCTACCAGACAGATAATTCAAAATATTGGTAATAATAAGGCTGACTGAATTAGGGGAGAAAATTGATGTAAACAAAGTTAATTTTTCATGAAGACTCAGAAATTATAAAGAAGTAGCATGCAAAAAAATAGATAATTAAATATTTGAGATAAAAAGCATGCTAAGAGCAACAAATAGCTGACTAAATGTCACAGAAGAATGCATAAATGATCTGGAAGATAGACTAATGGAAAACATCCAATTAGAACAGCAGACAAAAAATATGTGAGTACAATGTATGAAATATCTGGGAGACTATCAAAGGTGCCAACATAGGGGTTACAGGAAGAAAGAAAAAAAAAAGGATTTCGAGAAACTATTTGAAGAAATTATGGCTGAAAACTTTCCAAACCTAAAGAAGGAAAGAAATATTCAGACAGGAAGCACAGAGGGTCCCAATCAAGATGAGCCCAAACAGATCGACACTGAGGCATATCATAATTAAAACGGCAAAAGTTAAAAACACACGACAGTACAAAAAAGATCTTCATGACCCAGGTAACTACGATGCTGTGATCACTCACCTAGAGCCAGACATCATGCAATGCAAAGTCAAGTGGGCCTCAGGAAGCATCACTACAAACAAAGGTAGTGGATGTGATGGAATTCCAGTTCAGCGATTTCAAATCCTAAAAGATGGTTCTGTGAAAGTGCTGCACTCAATATGCCAGCAAATCTGGAAAACTCAGCAGTGTCCACAGGACTGGAAAAGGTCCGTTTTCATTCCTATCCCAAAGAAAGGCAATGCCAAAGAATGTTCAAACTACTGCACAATTGCACTCATCTCACACGCTAGTAAAGTAATGCTCAACATTCTCCAAGCCAGGCTTCAGCAATATGTGAACTGTGAACTTCTAGAATTCAAGCTAGATTTAGAAAAGGAAGAGGGACCAGAGATCAAATTGCCAACATCCACTGGATCATCGAAAATGCAATAGAGTTCCAGAAAAACATCTGCTTCTGCTTTATTGACTATGCCAACGCCTTTGACTGGGTGGATCACCACAAACTGAAAATTCTTCAAGAGATGGGAATACCAGACCACCTGACCTACCTCTGGAGAAATCTGTATGCAGGTCAGGAAGCAATGGTTAGAACTTGACATGAACAACAGACTGGTTCCAAATAGGAAAAGGTGTATGTCAAGGCTGTATATTGTCACCCTGCTTATTTAACTTATATGCAGAATACATCATGCGAAATGCTGGGCTTGATGAAGCACAAGCTGGAATCAAGATTGCTGGGAGAAATATCAATAACCTCAGATAATGCAGATGACACCATCCTTACGGCAGAAAGTGAAAAAAAACTAAGGAGCCTCTTGATGGAAGCGAAAGAGGAGAGTGAAAAAGTTGGCTTAAACTCAACAATCAGAAAACGAAGATCATGTCATCTGGTCCCATCACTTCATGGGAAATAGATGGGCAAACAATGGAAACACTTGATTTTCTTGGGCTCCAAAATCACTGCAGATGGTGACTGCCACCATGAAATTAAAAGACGCTTGCTCCTTGGAAGAAAATCTATGAACAACCTAAACAGCATGTTAAAAAGCAGAGATATTACTTTGCCCCAAAATGGTCTGTCTAGTCAAAGCTAAGGTCTTCCCAGTCGTCATGTATGGATGTGAGAGTTAGTGAAGTCGCTCAGTCATGTCCAACTCTTTGTGACCCCATGGACTGTAGCCTACCAGGCTTCTCCATCCATGAGATTTTCCAGGTAAGTGTACTGGAGTGGGTTGCCATTTCCTTCTGCAGAGGATCTTCCCAACATAGGGATCGAACCTGGGTCTCCTGCATTGTAAGCAGAAACTTTACCCTCTGAGCCACCAGGGAAGCCCTCTGGATGTGAGAGGTGGACTATAAAGAAAGCTGAGTGCCAACGAATTGATGCTTTTGGACTGTGGTGTTGGAGAAGACTCTTGAGAGTGTCTTGGACTGCAAGGAGATCCAACCAGTCAATCCTAGAGAAAATCAGCCCTGAATATTCATTGGAAGGACTGATGTTGAAGCTAAAACTCCAATCCTTTGGCCAACTGATGAGAAGAACCGACTCATTTGAAAAGACCATGACACTGAGAAAGATTGAAGGTGGGAGGAAAAGGGGAAGACAGAGGATGAGATGGTTAGATGGCATCACCAACGCAATGCACATGAGTTTGTGTAAGCTCCAGGAGTTGGTGATGGACAGGGAAGCCTGGCGTGCTGCAGTCCAAGCCAGACATGACTGAGTGACTGAACTGAACTGAAAGACAAAAAGAGAATAAAAGCAGCAAGAGAAAAAGTTATATAAGGGAATTCCCATAAGGCTATCAGCTGATTTTTAAAGGAAACTTTACAGGCCAGAGGGAGTGGCATGATATCTTCAAACTCCTGAAAGAAAAAGCTGCAACCTGGCATACTCTACCCAGGAAGATATTTAGAAAATAAGGAGAGAAAAAGAACTTCTTAGCTCAGTCACTCAGTCATGTCCAACTCTTTGTGACCCCATGAATTGCAGCACGTCAGGCCTCTCTGTCCATCACCAACTCCCAAAGTCTACCCAAACCCATGTCCATCGAGTTGGTGATGCCATCCAGCCATCTCATCCTCTGTTGTCCCCTTCTTCTCTTGCCCCCAATCCCTCCCAGCATCAGAGTCTTTTCCAATGAGTCAGCTCTTCGCATGAGGTGGCCAAAGTATTGGAGTTTCAGCTTCAGCATCAGTCCTTCCAGTGAACACCCAGGGCTGATCTCCTTTAGGATGGACTGGTTGGATCTTCTCGCAGTCCCTGGGAATCTCAAGAGTCTTCTCCAACACCACAGTTCAAAAGCATCAATTCTTCGGCACTCAGCTTTTTTCATAGTTCAACTCTCGCGTCCATATATGACCACTGAAGAAACCATAGCCTTGACTAGATGGACCTTTGTTGGCAAAGTAATGTCTCTGCTTTTGAATATACTATCTAGGTTGGTCATAACTTTCCTTCCAAGGAGCAAGTGTCTTTAAATTTCATGGCTGCAATCACCATCTGCAGTGATTTTGGAGCCCAGAAAAATAAACTCTGACACTGTTTCCACTGTTTCCCCATTCATTTCCCATGAAGTGATGGGACCAGATGCCATGATCTTTGGTGCATTTAAGTATATAAAGTAAATACTAACAGACTTCAAGGGAGAAACTGACAGAAGTGCAAATATAGTGGGAAATTTTAACTGTAGCACAGACATCAACAGACAGCTCATCCAGATGGAAAAATCAAGACAAGACTGGTATTAAATGAGTTGGATTTAATTGATATCTACAGGGTATTACATCCAAGCAGAGCATAATACACATCCAAGTGCACATGGAACATTCTCCATCAAAGGCACATACTAGGGCATAAAACAGTGCTCAACAAATTAAATAGGATAGAAATTATATCAAGCACTATTTCTTACCTTAGTACAAAATTAGAACTCAACTACAGAAGCAAAAATGAAAAAAGAAACACGTGGACACTAAAGAACATGCTACTATAAAACTAATGTTTCTAGGACAAAAACAGAAATACATTTCAATGGAACAGAATAAGAAGTCCAGAGATAAACCCACACACCTATTGTGGTGTGTCAACTAATCTATGACAAAGGAGGCAAGAATATACAATGGAGAAAAGACAGTCTCTTCAATAAGTGATGGTGGCAAAACTGGAGAGCTACATGTAAAAGAATAAAATTAGGATATTTCCGAACACTGTATACAAAAATAAACTCAAAATGGACTAAAGACCTAAATATAAGGCCAGATATTATAAAACTCTTAGAGGGAAACATAAGCATAGCACTCTCTGATATAAATAATAGCAACATCTTTTTTGATCCACCTCAAAGAGCAATAAAAATAAAAACAAACAAATGGACCTAATTAAAAGCCTTTTCACAGCAAAGGAAATATGAACAAAATCACAGGTCTCAGAATGGGGGAAAATATTTGCAAACAAAACAATTGACAAGGGATTAATCTCCAAAATATACAAACAACTCATGTAGTTCAATATCAAAAAACAAACAACATAATCAGAAAATGGACAGAAGATCTAAATAGATATTTTCCAAAGAAGACATACAGATGCCAAAAAATATATGAAAAGATGTTCAACATCACTAATTATTAGAGAAATGCAAATCAGATGAGGCACACCTTACAAAAAAGTATCACATTTTTTACAGGCAACAACAAATAATCTTAAAATTCATATGGAGCCACAGAAGACCTCAAATTGTCACAGTGTCTTCAGGAAAAAGAAAAAAGCTGGAGTTACAACCATCCCAGACAATGGACAACAAAACTACAGTAATCAAAACAGCATGGTACTGGCCCAAAAACAGACAAATAGGTCAATGGACCAGAATAGACTTCAGAAACAAGTTCCCAAACATAAAGTCAATTAACCTATGACAAACTGGTGAGAATATACAATGGAGAAAAGACAGTTTCTTCAAAAAGTGGTGCTTGGAAAACTGGACATTCATATGTAAAACAATCAGATTAGAACATTTCCTCATGCCATATACAAAAATAAATTCAAAATGGTTTAAAGACCTAACTGTAGGTCACTGTAGAACCCTCATCCTATGGAGCAAGCACTCAAGCTGCAATCTGGATATCCTAGTCCTAGGGGCCTGTGCGGAGGAGACAAATCCTGTTGCCTGCTGGGAGAACCTCTAGCACAGACAGAAGGGCTGGAGAAGCCTAAAATCTACTCATGAGGAGTGCATGTGTGCTGGCTTGCCAACCATCAGAGTGGAGAAAGTCTTGTACTATGGGCTGCCACCTCGCTGCTGTACTCCCCAGTCCAAACAGGGCAAACACCCTGGCTCCACTCACTCTATACCAAAATGTCATGGCCCTCTTAGACTAGGTACATAGACACAGATGAGTGTCTGGTGTGTAATCTGAATGGAGCAGTGGCGCCCATTGTCAGCACATGCAAGAGGCAATATCATAGGAGTGCACTGCAGCTTAGATATGGAAGACTGGCAGACAAGCTCTGGGAAAGGACTCAGAACCTAGCTATGCAGAGACACCTGAGGGACTTCAGTGTCAAATGCAGGCGTGGCAGCCATGCACTGCAGGGGCATGCAGTGGTCTCTCTCCAAGAGACCACCCTGGCCCTGCCCATTCCACACCAAAACTTAGCATTTGATCTGGGGCAGACAGGTCTTGGGAGAATATTGCCACAGGGGCAGCCCAGATATTGGGCAACATTGCAGCCACCTGAGAATGATATACCCTCAGTCCCAGATTATTCCACAACATAACCTTGGACTAGATGTGGTATGAACACAGATGGGAAGGGATGTGATCTTGGCCTGCTTCTAAGCAGAGCTGTAGACATCTACACAGTGTGTGTGGGAATCACCACATGGGAATCACTTGAGCAATTACCTCCTTTGGGGCAGGACATGCACTCAAGGGAAATGAAGCCTGATCAAACATGACCCTCAGGGCTTCTACTCCAACAACTGGGAAGCAGACCCCACTACCAACAGGGCAGTGACATACATAGAGCAGAGAGCAAGTTCTACATCACATCTCACACAGGTTTTACATTCTCCAACACCAACTGCACCCTCCTATCAGATAAAGGCCAGCAACCCTGAGGAAAGACATGACTGGGTCTATACCCAAACCAGCCCTTATACCAAAGACTTTGGACATACACAATGTGTACAAGGTTGCTCCAACATAGAAACAAACCCTCAAGGCCACAGTAAAGTAAAATGAAAAGGCAGAGGAATTATAGTCAATTAAAGGAACAAATAAAGGAATACCTGGGGCTTCCCAGACGACACTAGTGGTAAAGAATCTGGCTGCCAATGCAGGAGACCTAAGAGACAGGGGTTCAATCCTTGGGTTGGGAAGATACCCTGGAGTAGGAAATGGATGCCCACTCGTGTTCTTGCCTGGAAAATTCCATGGACAGAGGAGCTTGGTGGGCTATAGTCCCTGGGTCCCCAGGAGTCAGACATGACCAAGTGACTGAGCACAAAGAAGCAAGAGAAATCCCCTGAAAGAAGAGTAAACAGAGCTGACCAGTCTACCACACTCTGTGATCAAAAGGGTGGTAATAACAATGCTAACTGCATTAAGAAAAGCATCAATAGAAGTGTAGACACAGTAAAAAGGAATGGGAAGTATAAAGATGAAACAATCAAGAGTAGAAGATTCAACTGCTGAAATAAAAGGCAATCTAGAAGCAAAGAACAGTCAACTATGACACCAAAGAATGCTTAAGTGGTCTGGAGAATAGAATAATGGAAATCACCCAATCAGAATAGCAGAAAGAGAGACCAAAAAAATATAACATACAAGATCTATGGGATAGTATAAAGCATGTTCAGTTCAGTTCAGTCACTCAGTCGTGTCCAGCTCTTTGCGACCCCATGGACTGCAACACGCCAGGCCTCCCTGTCCATCACCAACTCCTGGAGTTTACTCAGACTCATGTCCATTGAGTCAGTGATGCCATCCAACTGCATAATAAGTGTTTCAGGAGGAGAAGAGAGAAAAGGGCATTAAAAATGTTATTTGAAGAAATTATGGCTGGAAACTTCCCAAATCTAAAGAAGGAAATGAATATTCAGATACAGGAAGCACAAAGTGTCCCAATCAATATGAACCCAAACAGTCATATTAATATAATTTATAGTAAAAGTTTAAAGGTAAAAATAGGACTCTAAAAGCAGCAAGAGGAAAAGTGATACACAAGGGAATTCCCTTATGGCTCTCCAGCTTATTTCTCTACAGAAAACTTTATAGACCAAAAGGGAGTGGCATGATGTTAAAGTCCTACAAGGGAAAAACTACAATCCAGGATACTCTTACCTGGATTAGAATAGAAGAGATAAAGGACTTCTGAAACAAGCGAAAACTAAAAAAATTCAGCATACTAAACCTACCTTAAAAGGAGAACAGAAAGGTATTAAAAAAAAAAAAATCTAAAGGAAAGGAAAAAAATCCCATAATGAAAGGCAAATATATTGTAAGAATTGAAAATCATTTAAATAATCCAGTACATAGATTAAAAACAGTCAAAAATTATAAACATGATTATAACTGCAATAGAAGTAGAAGGATATGCATTAAGATACAAAACAGAACATAAAAATCACAAACTGTGGGTGAGGAGTATATAAAAATATAGATATTTTGGAATGTCTTTTAAATTGAGTGACTCAGGTTAAAGCAAATAGATATAGTTACGTGTCAAATTCTTAAATTCTATGATAACCACAAATCAAAAACATAAAATAGATTTATAAAAAAAAACAAAAAGAAAGGAACTCAAACATACTACAAAGAAAGTGAAACCATAAAAGGAAAAAAACAGAACAACAAAAACAACTAGAAAACAAGGGCAGAAATGGCAATAAGTACATGCCTAAGAATAATTAAATAACAAAAAACAAAAAAATCTGATGAAAAGACAAAGTGGCAAAATCTTGCAAACAAACACAATTCCAGGACCAGATGGCTTCACAGGCAAATTCTATCAAACATTTAAAGAAGAGATAACATCCATCCTCAAATGCTTCCAAAATATTCCAGAGGAAGGAACACTCCTAAGCTCATTCTATGAGGCCACCATCATCCTGATATCAAACACAAACAAAGATATAACCTCTAAAAAATTTGGGGGCAAATATCATTGAGGAACATAAACACAAAAATCCTCAACAAAATACCAGCAAACAGAATCCAACAATACATTAAAAAGATAACACACCATGATCAAGTGGATTTGTTGCAGTGATGAAAGGATTCTTCTTTATACCAAATTAATCAATGTGATACACCATGTTAATAAATTAAAAATAAAAAACATATATAATCATCATCTCATTCAGTCAGTTCAGCCACTCAGTCATGTTTGACTTTTTGCAACCCCATGGACTGCAGCATGCCAGGCTTCCCTGTCCCTCACCACATACCAGAGCTTGCTTAAACTCATGTTCATTGAGTAGGTGATGCCATCCAACCATGTCATCCTCTGTCACCCCCTTCTCCTCCTGCCTTCAATCTTTCCCAGCATCAGAGTCTTTTCCAATGAGTCAGTTCTTCACATCAGGTGGCCAAACGATTTGAGTTTCGGCTTCAGCACAGTCTTTCCAATGAATATTTAGGACTGATTTCCTTTAGGATTGACTGGTTGGATCTCCTTGCAGTCCAAGGGACTCTCAAGCGTCTTCTCCAGCACCACAGTTCAAAAGCATCAACTCTTTGGCACTCAGCTTTCCTTATAGTCCAAAACTCACATCTCTACGTGACCACTGGAAAAACCATAACTTTGACTAGACAGAACTTTTTTGGGAAAGTAATGTCTCTGCTTTTTCATATGCTGTCTAGGTTGGTCATAGCTTTTCTTCCAAGGAGCAAACGTCTTTTAATTTCATGGCTGCAGTCACCATCTGCAGTGATTTTTGGAGCCCAAGAAAATAAAGTCTGTCTGGAACTCTCGGTTTCTCAATAATCCAATGGATGTTGGCAATTTGATCTCTGGTTCTTCTGCCTTTTCTAAATCCAGCTTGAACAGTTGGAATTTTATGGATTGCGTACTGGTAAAGCTTGGCTTGAAGAATTTGAACATTACTTTGCTAGTGTGTGAGACGAGTGCAATTGTGTGGTAATTTGAATATTCTTGGCAATAATAAAAACTGACCTTTTCCAGTCCTGTGGCCACTGCTGAGTTTTCCAATTTTGCTGGCATATTGAGTGCAGCACTTTCACAGCATCATCTTTTAGGATTTGAAATAGCTCAACTGGAATTCCATCACCTCCACTAACTTTGTTCATAGTAATGCTTCCTAAGGCCCACTTGACTCCCCATTCCAGGATGTCTGGCTCTAGGTGAGTGATGACACCATCGTGGTTATCTTGGTCATGAAGATCTTTTCTGTATAGTTATTCTGTGTATTCTGCCACCTCTTCTTAATACTTTCTACTTCTGTTAGGTCCATACCATTTCTGTCCTTTATTGTGCCCTTCTTTGCATGAAATGTTCCCTTGATATCTCTAATTTTCTTGACGAGATCTCTAGTCTTTCCCATTCTATTATGTTCCTCTATTTCTTTGCACTGATCACTGAGGAAGCCTTTCTTTTCTCTCCTTGCTATTCTTTGGAACTTTGTATTCAAATGGGTATATCTTTCCTTTTCTCCTTTGCCTTTAGCTTCTTTTCTTTCAAAAAGAAAAAAAAAAAAGCTTTTTCACAAAATTCATTCATTTAGGCTAAAAACTCTCCAATGAGTGGGTATAGGGAGAAACTACCTCTATGTAATAAAGTCCATATATGACAAACCCACAGCAAACATCATTCTCCCTAGTGTAAAACAGAAAACATTTCCTCTAAGATCAGGAACAAAACAAGAACTTGTGCTCTCACCACTATTATTCAGCATAATTATGAAAGTTCTAGCCATGTCAGTCAGAGAAGAAAAAGAAATAAAATGAATCCAAACTAAAAAAAAGATGTAAAACTGTCACTGTTTCAGATGATATGGTACTATACATAGAAAATCCTAAAGTTGCCAACCAGAAAACTACTAGAGCTCAATGAATTTGGTAGAGTGGCAGGATATAAAATTAATGCACAGAATTCTCTTGCATTTCCATACAATAACAGTCACAGCTCTGAAAGAAAAATTAAAGAAACAATCCCATTTATCATTTCAACAAAAAGAATAAAATACCTAGGAATAAACCTACTTAAGAAGGCAAAAGACCTGTACTCAGAAAACTATACAACACTGTTGAAAGACATCAAAGATGAAGGAAACAGATGGAGAGATGTGCAATGTTCTTGGATAGAAAGAATCAATACTGTGAAAATGACTATATTACCCAAAGCAATCTACAGATTCAGTACAACCCAAATTACCAATGGCTTTTTCACAGAATTAGAACAAAAACTTACAATTTGTATAAAACCACAAAAGATAAAGCAATCTTGAGAGAGAAGAACAGAGCTGGAGGAATCAGGCTTCCTGGCTTCAGACTATACTACAAAGCTATAGTAATCAACTCAGTATGGTACTGACACAAAAAAAAGAAATATAGATCAATAGAACATGATAGAAAGACCAGAGATAAATCCACATACCTGTGCTCAATTAATCTATGATGAAGGAGGCAAGAAATACAATGGAAAAAAGACAATCTCTTCAGCAAGTGGTGCTGAACAGCTACATGTTAAAGAATGAAATTAGAACACTCCCTAACACAATATACAAAAATAAACTCAAAATGTATTAGAAACCTAAATGTAAGGCCGGATACTATAAAACTTGGAGGAACACAGGCAGAACACTCCTTGACATAAATCACAGCAAGATCTTTTTTAACCATGTCCTACTATGCTAAAGCCTTTGTGTGGATCACAATAAACTGTGGGAAAGTTCTGAAAGAGGTGAGAGTACCAGAACACCTTACTTGTCTCCAGAGAAACCTGTATGTGGGTCAAGAAGCAACAGTTAGAACCAGACAGGGAACAACTGACTGGTACAAAATTGGGAAAGGAGTATGACAAGGCTATACATTGCCATTCTGCTTATTTAACTTATATGCAGAATACATCATATGAAATGCCAGGCTGGGTGAATCATAAGCTGGAATCAAGATTGCTGGGAGAAATAACAACCTCAGATATGCAGGTGATACCTCTCTAATGCCAGAAAGCAAAGAGGAACTAAAGAGCCTCTTGATGAGGGTGAAAAAGGAGAATGGGAAATCTGGCTTGAAATTTAATATTTCAAAAACTAAGATCATGGCATACAGTCCCATCACTTGATGGCAAATAGAAAGGAAAAAAGTGGAAACAGTAACAGATTTTCTTTTCCTGAGCTCCAAAATCACTGCAGACTGTGAGTGCAGCCATGAAATTGAAAGACATTTGCTCCTTAAAAGGAAAGATATGATAAACCTAGACAGTGTATTAAAAAGCAGAGACATCACTTTGCTGACAAAGGTCCATATAGTCAAAGCTATGGTTTTTCTAGTAATCATGTATGGATGTGATAGATATAAAGAAGGCTGAGCACCAAAGAATTGATGCTTTCATATTGTGGTGCTAGAAAAAACCCTTGAGAGTCTCTTGGACTGGAAGGAGATCAAACCAGTCAAACAAATCTGAATATTCATTAGAAGGACTGATGTTGAAGCTCTAATACTTTGGCCTGATACAAAGAGCTGACTCATTGGAAAAGACCCCGATGCTGGGAAAGACTGAAGGCAAAACAAGAAGGAGGTGGCAAAAGGTGAACTGGTTAGATAGCATCACCAATTTGATGGACATGAATTTGAGAAAACTATAGGAGATAGTGGAAGACAGAGGAACCTGGCATGCTGCAGTCCATGGAGTCATAAAGAGTTAGACACTACTTAGTGACTGAACAGCAACAGAGTAAGAAAAATAAAAGCAAAAATAAACACAATGGGACTCAAAAGCTTTTGTACAGCAAAGGAAACCATAAACAAGGTGAAAAGACAACCCTCAGAATGAGAGAAAATATTTGCAAATAAAGCAACTCACAAGGAATTAGTCTCCAAAATATATAAAAAGCACATTCAGCTCAATATCACAAAAAGAAACAACCCAATCAAAAAATGAATGCAAGACCTAAATAGATATTTCTCCAAAGAAGACATAACAAATGGCTAAAAAGCACATGAAAAGATGTTCAACATAATTAATTATAGAAATGAAGATTAAAGCTACAGTGTGGTATAACCTCACACCAGTCAGAAGGGCCATGATAAAAAAAATCTACAAACAATAAATGCTGGAGAGGATGTGGAAAAAAAGGAATCCTCTTGCACTGTTTGGGGGAATGTAAGTAAGATGATACAGCCATTATGGAGAATAGTATGGAGGATCTTTAAAAAACTAAAAATAGAACTCTCATATGACATAGCAATACCAGTACTGGGCATATACCCTGAGAAAATCTTAATTCAAAGAAATGCATGCACCCCAATGTTCATTGCAGCATTATTTACAATAGCAATGACATGAAGGCAACCTAAATGTCCATTGACAAATGAATGGATAATAAAATTGTGGTACACATATACAATGGAATATTCAGTTCAGTTCAGTTCAGTCGCTCAGTCATGTCCGACTCTTTGTGACCCCACGAATCGCAGCATGCCAGGCCTCCCTGTCCATCACCATCTCCCAGAGTTCACTCCGACTCACGTCCATTGAGTCCGTGATGCCATCCAGCCATCTCATCCTGGGTCGTCCCCTTCTCCTCCTGCCCCCAATCCCTCCCAGCATCAGAGTCTTTTCCAATGAGTCAACTCTTTGCAAGAGGTGGCCAAAGTATTGGAGTTTCAGCTTCAGCATCATTCCTTCCAAAGAATTCCCAGGGCTGATCTTCAGAATGGACTGGTTGGATCTCTTTGCAGTCCAAGGGACTCTCAAGAGTCTTCTCCAACACCACAGTTCAAATGCATCAATTCTTCGGCGCTCAGCCTTCTTCACAGTCCAACTCTCACATCCATACAGAACCACAGGAAAGACCATAGCCTTGACTAGACGGACCTTAGTCAGCAAAGTAATGTCTCTGCTTTTGAATATACTATCTAGATTGGTCATAACTTTTCTTCCAAGGAATAAGCGTCTTTTAATTTCATGGCTGCAGTCACCATCTGCAGTGATTTTGGAGCCCAAAAAAATAAAGTCTGACACTGTTTCTACCATTTCCCCATCTATTTTCCATGAAGTGATGGGACCGGATGCCATGATCTTTGTTTTCTGAATGTTGAGCTTTACTAAGCCATAAAAAGAAAAGAAATCAGGTCATTTGTGGAAGACCTAGAATCTGTTACACAGAGTGAAGTCAGAAAGATAGAATCACATGTTGTATATTAACACATGTATGTGGACTATACAAAAACAGTACACATAAACCTGTTTGTAGGAACAGAGATGCAGACATAGAAAGCAGATGTTTGGACACAGGGCTGATGGCTGGAGCGATGAACTGGAAGATTAAGACTGACATAAATACACTGTAGGCTGTCAGGTTCCTCTGTGCATGGAATTCCCCAGGCAAGAATAATGGAGTGGGTAGCCATTCTCTTCTCCAGGAGATCTTGACCCAGGGATCAAACCTGGGTCTCCCATATTGCAAGAAGATTCTTAACCATCTGAGGTACCAGTGAAGCTCATAAATACATGTGAGTGCCAGCGTGCTAAGTCATTTCAGTCACTTCCGACTCTTTGCGACCCTATGGACTGTAGTTGGCCAAGCTCCTCTGTCCATGGGATTCTCTAGGCAAGAATACTTGCATGGGTTGCCATGCCCTTCTCCAGGTACTCTTTCCAATCCAGGGATTGAACTTGCATCTCTTATGTCTCTTGCATTGGCAAGAAAGTTCTTTACTGCCACCTGGGAAGCCCCATAAATACACTGCTGCTCCTGCTGCTAAGTCGCTTCAGTTGTGTCCGACTCTGTGCAACCCTGTAGATGGCAGCCCACCAGGCTCTGCCGTCCCTAGGATTCTCCAGGCAAGGACACTGGAGTGGGTTGCCATTACCTTCTCCAATGCACTAGCATGTATAAAATAGATAGTGGGAATTGGCAATAAAGTGCAGGGAGCTCAGCTCAGTGTTCTGTGATGACTGACATGGGTGGGGTGGTGGGAGGTGGGAGCGAGGTCCACAAGGGAAAGGATATATGTATACTTAGAGCTGATTCACTTCACTGTACAGTAGAAACTAATACAACACTGTAAAGCAACTATACCTTAATAAAAAGAAACAAAAACAGTTTGCAATATATTGCCTACAAGAGATCCACTTCAGGGCAAAATACAGAATACAGTGATGTGATGGAAAAAGATATTACTTGCACAGGGAAATGATGATTAATCTCTATGCACCAAGTAGAGGGGCAACTAAAGCAAATATTGTAAAGTGGATATTAACAAATGGATCAGTTCAGTTCAGTTCAGTCGCTCAGTTGTTTCTGACTTTTTGTGACCCCATGGACTGCAGGACACCAAGCTTCCCTGTCCATCACCACCTACTGGAGCTTGCTCAAACTCATGTCCATCGAGTCAGTGATGACATCCAACCATCTCATCCTCTGTCATCTGCTTCACCTCCTGCCTTCAATCTTTCCCAGCATCAGGGTCTTTTCCAGTGAGTCATTTCTTCACATCAGGTGGCCAAAGGATTGAAGTTTCAGCTTCAGCATCAATTCTTCCAATGAATAATTAGGACTGATTTCCTTTAGGATTGACTGGTTGGATCTCCTTGCAGTCCAAGGGACTCTCAAGAGTCTTCTCCAACACCACAGGTCAAAAGCATCAATTCTTTGGCACTCAGCTTTCTTTATAGTCCAACTCTCACATCCATACATGACCACTGGAAAAACCATAGTTTTGACCAGACCTTTTTTGGCAAAGTAATGTCTCTGCTTTTTAGCATGCTGTCTAGGTTGGTCATAGCTTCTCTTTCAAGGAGCAAGTGTCTTTTAATTTAATGGGTGCAGTCACCATCTGCAGTGATTTTGGAGCCCCCAAAATAACGTCTGTCACTGTTTCCATTGTTTCCCCATCCATTTGCCATGAAATGATGGGACTGGATGCCATGATCTTAGTTTTCTGAATGTTGAGTTTTAAGCCTAGATGTTCACTCTCTTCTTTCAGTTTCATCAAGAGGCTCTTTAGTTCTTCAGTTTCTGCGATAAGGGTGGTATCAACTGTGTATTGAGGTTACTGATATTTCTCCCCACATTTTGATTTCAGCGTGTGCTTCATTCAAGCCAGCATTTCACATGATGTGCCATGCATATATGGAGAAGGCAATGGCACCCCACTCCAGTACTCTTGCCTGGAAAACCCTATGGACGGAGGAGCCTGTTAGGTTGCAGTCCATGGGGTCGCTAGGAGTCGGACACAACTGAGTGACTTCACTTTGACTTTTCGCTTTCATGCATTGGAGAAGGAAATGGCAACCCACTCCAGTGTTCTTGCCTGGAGAATCTCAGGGACAGGGGGGCCTGATGGGCTGCTGTCTATGGGGTCGCACAGAGTTGAACATGACTGAAGTGACTTAGCAGCAGCAGCAGCAACCATGCGTGTAAGTTAAATAAGCAGGATGATAATATACAGCCTTGACACACTCCTTTCCCAATTTGGAAACAGTGTGTTGTCCCATGTCCAGTTCTAACTGTTGCTTCTTGACCTGCATACAGATTTCTCAGGAGGCAAATCAGGTGGTCTGGTATTACCATCTCTTTAAGAATTTTCTACAGTCTGTTGTGATCCACACAGTCAAACACTTTGATGTAATCAATAAAGCAGAAAGAGAATCTTGTTTTCTAGTCAATAAAGCAGAAATAGAATCACAAAATCTATGGGATGCAGCAAAACAACTGTAAGAGGTTCACAGAAATACAGGTGTTCCTGAAGAAAAGAAAAAAATCTTAACAACCTAACCTATCACCTAAAAGGATTAGAGAAATAAGAAAAAACAAGCTCAATGTCAGAAGAAGGAAGGAAATAAAGATCAGAAAGAAAATAAATAACACAAAGATTAAAAAACAAGAGAAATAATCAATACAACCAAGATCTGGCTTTTTGGAGATTAAGAGAAAAAGATCAACAGACCCCTAGTCAGGCTCACCAATAAGAAAAGGAAGGACCCAAAAACAAAAGTAAGTATTGAAAGAGGAGAAATAACAACCCATACAATAGAAATACCCTCAAAATCCTATCAGAATACTATCACCAATTAAATATCAACAAACTGGACAACCTAGAAGCAAAGGACAAGATTCTAGAAATATACAGCTTGCCAAGACCAAAAAAAGAAGAAATAGATGATCTGAACAGATAAGCAAGATAGACTCTCTAAATACACACACACACACACACACACACACTCACACTCACACTCACACTCACACGCACACACACACAAAACACTACCCAGGAATAAATAGTCCAGGACCAGAGTGCTTCATGGGGGAATTCTAGTAAGTATACAAAGAACTTAGAACTATCCTTCTCATACTATTCCAAAAAACTGAAGAAGAGGGGACACTCACAAATTTATCCTATGTTACCACCATCACTCTGAAACCAAAACTAGACAAAGAAAGTACAAAAAAGAAAATGACAGTCCAGTATCATTGATTAATATAGATGCAAAAACCTGAAAATATTAGAAAAATAAATTCAACAAAGTATCTACCATGATCAAGTTGGACTCATTCCAGTGTTACAAGAATGAATCCACATATACAAATAAATGTAATACATCACATTAACAAAAGGAAAGAAAAAAATACCTGATAATCTCACTAGATGCAGAAAAAACATTTGACAAAATTCAACATTTATTCAGATAAAAAGTCTCACCAGTGTAGGTATAGAGGGAACAAATCTCAACATAATACAGGCCATTTTTGAGAAACTCAGCCAATATCATACTTGAAGGTTAAAAGCTGAAAATAATCCCTGCTAAATTTAGAAAAAACATGAAAAGTTTGCCTATTCTCACCACTTCACTTAATACAGTATTGGAAGTCTTTGCCACAGAAATAAGACAATAAAAGAAATAAAAGTTATCCAGATTGATGAAGAAGAAGTAAAACGTTTCTCTTTGCAGATGACAAAATACTCTATATAGAGAACCACAAAGTCATCACCCAAAAACTATTAGAATAAATTCTGCAAAGTAATAGAAAATAGGATTAATATATAGAAATCTGTTATGTTTCTTTACACTAATAAAATATCAGGTGGGTAAAATTTAAAATTTTTCATTTTAAATTACGTTTATAAAAATAAAATACCTAGTAACAAAATTCACCAAGGATGTGAAAGATCTATACTCTAAATACTAAAAACATTGATAAAGAAAATTAATAGTGTAAATAAATGGAAAGATATCCTACATTTTGGATTAGGATAATTAATATTATTAAAGTAGCACTCATCTTACTCACTAGCAAAGTAATGCTCAAAATTCTCCAAGCAAAGCTTTAACAGTACATGAACTGTGAACTTCCAGATATTCAAGCTGGATTTAGAAAACGCAGAGGAACCAGAGATCAAATTGCCAACATCCATTGGATCATTGAAAAAGCAAGAGAGTCCCAGAAAAACATCTACTTCTGCTTTATTGACTATGCCAAAGCCTTTGACTGTGTAGATCACAACAAACTGTGGAAAATTCTTTAAGAGATGGGAATACAAGACCGTCTGACCTGCCTCCTGAGAAATCTATATGCACGTCAAGAAGCAACACTTAGAACTGGACATTGGAACAGACTGGTTCCAAATCAGTAAAGGAGTATGTCAAGGCTGTATATTATCATCCTGCTTATTTAACTTATATGCATGGCACATCATGTGAAATGCCGGGCTGGATGAAGCACAAGCTGGAATCAATATTGCTGGGAGAAGTATCAATAATCTCGGATATGCAGATGACACCACACTCATGGCAGAAAGCGAGAAGAACTAAAGAGGCTCGTAATGAAACTGAACAAAGAGAGTGGAAAAACTGGCTTAAAACTCAACATTCGGAAAACTAAGATCTTGGCATCCGGTCCCATCACTTCACGGCAAATAGATGGGGAAACAATGGAAACAGTGACAGACTTTATTTTTGGGGCTCCAAAATCACTGCAGATGGTGACTGCAGCCATGAAATTAAAAGACATTTGCTCCTTGGATGAGAACCTATGACCAACCTAGACAGTATGCTAAAAAGCAGAGACAAAAAAAAAAAAAAAAGCAGAGACATTACTTTGCCAAAAAAGGTCTGCTCAAAGCTATGGTTTTTCTAGTAGTCATGTATGGATGTGAGAGCTGGACTATAAAGAAAGCTGAGTGCCAAAGGATTGATGCTTTTGACCTGTAGTGTTGGATAAGACTCTTGAGAGTCCCTTGGACTGCAAGGAGATCCAATCAGTCAATCCTAAAGGAAATCAGTTGTGAATATTCCTTGGAAGGACTGATGCTGAAGCTGAAAGTTCAATCCTTTGGCCACGTGATACAAAGAACTGATTCGTTGGAAAAGACCCTGATGCTGGGAAAGACTGAAGACAGGAGGAGAAGGGGACAACAGAGAATGAGACAGTTAGGTGGCATCACTGACTTGATGGACATGAGTTTGAGCAAGCTCCAGGAGTTGGTGATGGACAGGAAATCCTGGAGTCCTACAGTCTATGGGGTTGCAAAGAGTCAGACATGACTGAGCAACTGAACTGACTGACTGAGTGACCCTACTGTAAGCAATCTACAGATTTAATGCAATACCTATCAAAATATCAGAACTAGAACAAATAATTCCAATATTCATATGGAAGCCCCAAATACTGAGAATGGTCAAAGCAATTACAAGAAAAAAAGAAAGCTAGATGTATAACCCTTCCAGACTTCATGTTATACTACAATGGCACATAACCAAAATAGTGTGATACTGTCACAAAACCAGACATATAGACCTAGGGAACAGAATACAGAGCCCAGACATAAACCCGTGTGCCCATGGTCAATTGATCTATGACAATGGAAGCAAGAATATACAATGAAGAAATGAAGAAAAGACAGTCTGGTCAGCAAATATTGATTGGAAAGCTGAGCAGCTACATGTAAATCAATGAACACTCCCTTATACCATACACACAAATAAACTCAAAGTAGTTTAAAGTCCTAAGTATCAGACATGACATAATAAAACTCCTGGAAGAGAACATAGGTAAAATATTCTTTGATTAAAATCCCTGCAATATTTTCTCAGATCAGTCTCCTAATGCAAAAGAAAGAATAAACAAATGAGTTCTAGTCAAATTTAAAAGCTTTTAGAAAGCAAACAATCAACAAAATGAGAAGAACATTCTATGCAATGGGAGAAAATATGTGCTACTGACAAAATTAATGTCCAAAATATAAAAACAGCTCTGACCCAAAATTAAAAAAAAAAAAAAAGAATTGGACAGAAGACTTAAATAGACACTTGTCCCCCCAAAGGAGACATAAAATGGCTAACAGGCACATGAAAAGATGCTCAGCACTGCTAATTTTTACAGAAATACAAATAAAAGTCACAAAAAGCTATCACTTCTTACTGGTCAGAAAGATACCACAAAAAAGTCAACAATTTCAGTACTTATGATTGGTCAGTTCATATTTTCTACTTCTTCTTGGTTCAGTAATGTACCCAGAAAGAAGCAGAAAATATGAACAGACCAGTCATGAATACTGAAATTTATTCCAACAAATAAATGTCAAGGACCACATGCTTTCTTTTTTTTTTTTTTTTGAAACATGTAAAAAAAAAAAAAGAATGCTGTAGTGGGTTGCCATTTCCTTCTCCATGATACTGACATCACTTCAGAATTGCATATTTTATTGCTCTGTGACTATTTCAATAATTTGAATAAAGTTTGTGAAATATTAAAAAAAAAAAGGACCACATGCTTTCATAGAAATTACTATCAAACATTTAGAGAAGACTTAACACCTAACCTGATGTGCTCAATTGCTTACTCATGTCCTACTCGTTTGCAACCCCATGGACTGTGGTCCACCAGGCTTCTTGGTCATGGGGTTTTCCCAGCAAGAATACTGGAGCAGTTTGCCATTTCCTCTTCCAGGGGATCACTTTGTCCAAGGGATTATACCCATGTCTCCCACATTGGCAGGTAGATTCCTTACCCCTCAGCCACCTGGAAGGTCAACCTGAAACTCTTCCAAAAAATTTTAAAGGCTCATCCCACAAAGCCACCATCATGGTGATAGCAAAGCAGACAAAGATATACCACCACATCCTCCCCTCCACCAAATTACAGGTCAATATCACTGATGAGCATAGACACACAAATCATCAACAAAATACTAGCAAACAGAATCAAACAACACATTAAAAGGATCANTAAAGACCTAAATGTAAGGTTGGATACTATAAAGCTCTTAGAGGAAAACACAGGCTGAACTCTCTTAGACATAAATCTCAGCAAGAATTTTTTTGATTCACCTCCTAGGCTAATGAAAATAAAAACAAAGATAGACAAATGAGACCTAATTAAACTTAAGGTTTTGCAAAACAAAGGGAACCATAAACAAAACAAAAAGACAGCCTACAGAATGGGAGAAAATATTTGGGAATGAAGCAACTGACAAGGGATTAATCTTCAAAATATACAAACAGCTTATGCAGTTAAAAATCAAGATAGCTAGCAACCCAGTCAAAAAAATGGGTGGAAGATCTAAATAGACATTTTTCTAAAAAAGACAGACAGATGCCCAACAGGCACATGAAAAGATGCTTAACATCACTAATCATTAGAGAAATGCCACAAACAAGCAAACAGAAAAAACCTACAATGAGGTATCATCTCACACCAGTCAGACTGTCCATGATCAAAAAGTCTACAAAGAATAAATGCTGGAGAGGCTGTGGAGAAAAGGGAACCCTCCTACACTTATGGTAGTAAACTGGTGCAGCTACTATGGAGAATGGTATGGAGGTTTTCTAAAAACCTAGCACTATTTACAATAGCCCAGACAGAGAAGCAACCTAAATGTCCATCCAAAGAGGAATGCATAAAGATGTGGTACATGGAATATTATTCAACCAGTAAAAGGAATGGGTTATTTAGGTCATTTGTAAAGATGTGGATGGACCTAGAGTCTGTCACACAAAGTCAAGTCAGAGAAAGATAAATATCATATGATATTGCATATATGTGGAATCTAAAATGGGGGTAAAAACATACTTCTTTACAAAACAAAAATATAATTGCAGATGTAAAAAAAAAACAAACTTATGGATACCAGTGAGTAAGGTGGGGGAAGGGATAAATTTGGAGATTAGGGTTGACATGTATACACCACTATATATAAAACAGGTAACTAATGAGGATCTACTGTGTAGCAGAAGGCATTCTAGTCAATACTCTGTAATGGCCTATATGGGGAAAGAATGTAAAAAAGAGTAGGTATATGTATATATACTACTGATTCACTTAGCTGTGCACTTGAAATTAACACAATATTTTAAATCTACTATATTCTAATTTAAAAATGTTAAAGTCTAAAAATAATAAATAATGAGGAGGGTGTAAAGAAAGAAAACCTTCATACATTGTTGGTTGGAATGTAACTTAGTGCAGCTACTATGGAAAATAGTATGGAGGTTTCCTAAAAAGCTAAAAATAGAGCTACCATATGATCCAGTGATCTCACTCCTGTGTATAGATCTGGGAAAAAGTGAAAACTTTAATTGAAAAAGATACATGCACTCTAATGTTTATAGCAATGCTATTTACAATATCCATGCCATAGAAACATGGCAAGCAGCCATTAACAGGCTTAAGAATAAATTATATATTAATACACAATGGAATATTACTCAACCATTGAAAAGAATAAAATATTTCCATTTTAAGCAGTATCAAGAAACATAGAGGATATTATGCTTAGTGAAACAGAGAAAGGCAAAAAGTATATATACTGATATGTGGACTAGAGAATACAGTATAAATGAGTCTATATACAAAAACAGACTCACTGACAAAGAAAACAAACTTATGGTCACCAGAAGGGTGATGGACAGATTAGAAGTATGGGATGAAGTGATACAAGTTACTATAGATACAACATGCAAGCAACGAAGAATTTACTGAATAGCACAGGGAATTATATCCAATATTTTGTAATAACCTATAATAGAACATACTATGAAGAAAAATGAAATCACTACACTGTACACATGAAACTCATGCAATATTGTAATTCAACCATAAATCAATAAAGAAAAAATGAACCAATCATAAAATGTGCAGATCTGAACAGACATTTTTCTAAAGAATACATACAGATGGCTAACAGGCACATGAAAAGAAGCTCAACCTCACTAATTATTTTAGAGAAATGCAAATTAAGACAAGGAGCTATCATCTCACACCTATCAGAATGGCCATCTTCAAAAAGTTTATAAATATCAAATGTTGGTGAAGATGTGGAAAAATGAGAACTCTTGCACACTGTTGGGGAGACTGTGAACTGGTGCAGTCACTATTGAAAACAACATGGAAGTTTCTCAAGAAACCAAAAACTGAATCACCATCTGATCTAACAATCTCCTCCTCAGTACATTTCCAGAAAATATGAAAACATTAATTTGGAAAGATACTTGTACCCTAAAGTTCATAACTGGATTATTTACAATAGCCAAGACATATAAGAAACCCAAACAGCATATATACATACATACATATATATACATACACAATGCACATACATACACAATGGAATATTACTCAACCATAAAAAGAATGAAATACTGCCATTTGCAGCAACATGAAGGGACCTAGATAATATTATGTTTAATGAAATAAATCAGAGAGTGAAAACTTCTGTATGATATCATTTATGTGTGGAATCTCAAAAATACAAATGAATGTATACATAAAAACAAAAAGACTCAGATATAGAAAACAAACTTATGGCTATGAAACTTATAGCCATAGGAGAGAAAGTAGGGAGGAATTAGGAGTATGGAATTAACAAACTACTGTGTATAAAATGGATAAGCAACAAAGATTTATTCTGTAGCACAGGGTATTATAGCCATTATCTTGTAATAGAATATAATAGAGTATAATCTGCAAAAATACTAAATCATTATGCTGTATGACTGAAAGTGTCAACTATACTATAATTAAAAAAAAATTACCAGTGGGGCTTCATGGCCTTCCTGCTTCCTTTTGCTTGTTTATTTTCATCTGTTGTGTCATGCCTCTCCCAACTCCTCCATCCTCCAATCCATCTGGGAAAAAAAAATAAAACAGTGCTAAGGCAGAGTCTCAATGGTGAATGAAGACTGTTTGTGGCTGATTCATGTCAATGTATGGCAAAACCACTACAATAGTGTAATTAGCCTCCAGTTAAAATGAATAAATTTATTTTAAAAAAAAGAAATGCAGCGGGAAGAGTGAGAAGCAGTATTTCAGACCCAACTATGCTGGGAGCTGAGAAGAGAGGGGGCAAGGAAATGGATCAGTAGTGGATGGGAGAGGGCCAACTGGGAGGAAAATAAAGGAATCCTATGAGTTTTAGAATTTCCAAGAATAAAAGGGGACCAGAGATGTTAATAAAACTCTGGACTTGGACTTTGCCTATTTTTCCAAATTATAAAATATTTAAAGATTTAGTGAAAAGAGAATGTTTAAATAAATGGTGACATTTAGCTAATTGTTGATTCACTCTTAACAGAGAACGTTTTTTATGGAGTCTCTTTTGAATTCCCTTCAGTATTCATCTCCTTCCCCCCATTCTAAAGGTAAAATCTGTTCCAGGGTTTTTATGTGTCCTTTCCACTCATACTTTTATAACATAAATATGTTCATATGTATAGAAAATTGTTCTTGTGTTTATGCACTTACATAAATGTCATCCTCCTGCAATTTTTCATTCAAAACTTGAGATATGTACATATTAATTCATGAAGATCTAATTCATATTTTTAAATTGATGCATAATTTTTCATCATAAGAATATGCCACAATTTATTATGACCCAAAGTTAGATTATTTTAGATTATAATAGCCAAGTAATCTATAGTAGCAAAATAAACAATGCTCAGTGAAAACCTTTGTGCATTTCTCTTTGTGCCCCTGTGTCAGAGTTTCTAGAATATATACTTAGAAATGGAATGATTTGTTTGAAGGATATGAATGTCTTCAATTATATTACCAGACTGTCCTCTGGAATGATTGTGTCTACATACCAGTAGAACATTCAAGAGGTCTATTTACCTAAGTACTTAGCATTTGGTACATATGATCTCATACAGGTTTTGTTGATCTGATAAGTATAAAATAGTATCTCATTGTGATTTTAGTCTGCTTTACCCCACTGTTAGTGAGATAAACCATAATAGTATTTATTGTCATATGGTTTTCCTCCTGAAGTCCATGTACTTAACCATTTGTCTTCTAGGTTGCTTTTTAAATTTTAAGGCTTTATATATTTTATTTAGTATGCCTTAGTGATTTATGTACTGACACATATCTTTTCCAATTTTTTTGCTACTTCTTGTGTGTTAGTTGCTCATTCGGCCAACTCTTTGTGGCCTCAGGATCCTCTGTCCATGGAATTCTGCAGGCAAAAATACTAGAGTTGGTACCATTCCATTCTCCAGGGGATCTTCCCAACCTAAGATATTTATGTAGGAAAAATTTTAGTGTTCCCTTATGATTTTTGCTTTTTTTGCAGTTTGAGAAAGGCTTCTTAAGGAGATTGGCCAAGATGGTGGAGTAGAAAGACTTAGATCACCTCCTTTCACAGGGACATCAAAATCACATATTTGCAGAACAACCATCAATAGAAAAGATCAAAACCTATCAGAAAAGATCTTCCATAAATATATGAAGAAGGTACCACAATGAGGTGATTGGAGAGGTGGAATCATGATATAGTCAAGTGCCAAATCCCCCTGGAGGGCAACCCACCAAATGGGAGAATATCTACAATTGCTACGTTCTCCCACACGACTGAGAGACTTGAATCCCACATGAGGCTCCCCAGATGGGTGGTCCTGCACTATGAAGATAAGACCCCAGAGTATTTGACTTGGAAGGCAAGTTGGGTTTAATTTTAGGAGGGCTAGAGGAAATAGAATCTTCATTCTTAAAGGGTACAGACAGAATCTCACATACTCTGGGACCCAGGGAAGAGGCAATAATTTGATAGGAACTTAGGTCAGATCTGGGCTTCCCAAATGGTGCTAGTGGTAAAGAATTCACTTGCCAATGCAGGCGACACCAAGAGATGCAGATTTGATACCTGGGTTGGGAAGATCCCCTGAGGTAGAAAATGGTATTCCAGCATTCTTACCTGGAAAATTCTATGGACAGAGGAATCTGATGGGCTACAGTCCATGGGGCCACAGACAGTTGGACATGATTGAGCAACTGAGCACATATGCATGGGTCAGACCTACTTACTTATCTTGGAGAGTCTCCTGATGAGGCAGGAGGCAACTGCAGCTCATTCTGGGGACACAGACACTGGTGTCAACCATTTGGGGAAGCTTGTTCTACTGTGTGGACACAGGTGCTGGCGAGTACCATTTTAGAATACTCCCTCTAGCTTATTAGCCCCAGAACTCAGCCCTGCCCTGGACCAACAGCTCACTGCTGCTAGTTCCAGGTTGCCTCAGGCCCAACACCTAACTGAGCATGGACAAAGCCCCATCTACCAGAAGACAGGCTGCCTTAAGTCTCTCTGAACCTAAAGTCACCCCTGGAAACATTCCCATTCTTCAAAGGGCTCAGGGCACAGCCACACATACCACTGCATAGGTGCTAGACCATAAACTTCCAGGGTGCTCCAACCAGACACTCTGGGACCCACCTCCACCCACCAGTGTACAGGTACCAGCCCCAGAATGCCTTGAGTCCTGGCCTTGTACTCCAGGAAGGCTGCTCTAGCCTCAGGCCCAGCCTTACCATCGGTGACCAGACACCAGTTGTAAGAAAACTGTAGTGCTTCAGTCTGTGGACTCAACTTGCTCATGAGCAGGCCAGAATCTGCCCTGTGACCTGCTGGGCTCTGGTCCTATAAACCAGCAGACCAATATAAGCTTCAAGACCGATTCCATGTTTCATAAGCCAGCCCAACCAAACAAGTGATTTGACACCAGCTCTGTGACCCATGCACTCTGCAACCAAGCCCTGGTGGCTCTGAGGTTAAAGTGTCTGCCTGCAATGCAGGAGAACCGGATTCGATCCCTGGGTTTGAAGATCCTCTGAAGAAGGAAATGGCAGCCCACTCCAGTATTCTTGCCTGGAGAATCCCATGGAAGGAGGAGCCTGGTAGGTTATAGTCCATGACGTCATGAAGAGTTGGACTCGACTGAGCGACTTCACTGTGACCCATGCACTCTGCAACCAAGCCCCAGGACCTGGTTCTAACTGCCAGTATGCTGGCAGTAATCCCAGTGCTGGTTTCACCCACCTTGATATGAAAACAGCCCCTGAGTATCCTGGACTCTAACTTTAACCACAAGTAACCTAGCACTGGTGTGCTGCAGTCCATGGGGTTGCAAAAGTTGGACATGACTGAGCAACTGAACTGAACTGAACTGACTGGACCTAGCACTAACCCCAGGGCCACTAGGATTCCACAGTCAGCTGCCTGTTGATTGAGTCCCACCAACCAGCAATTGGTAGCCTTCCCACAAAGTAGAACCTGGCAACCAAGTAGACTGGAAGCCAACCAGGCCTATCAGACTGCCCACATAATTTTTCATAATAGATAGAGACACACAACACTCACAGGGGGAACCCCTAGAGCATATAACTTTGGGGATGAGGGTAGTGTGTTTTGTGACCCATAGGATGCCCCCTAAAAAGCTGCTTCTCCAAGGTTGAGACAAAACCAATATACCAGATAAATAGAAACAAAAAGGAATTTAGGCAAAATGAAGTGACAGAGGAGTATGTTCCAAAAGAAGGAACAATATAAGGCTCAAAAAGAAAAATGAAGAAAAGTGGGTATAGGCAATTGACCCAAGAGACTTCAGGGTCAGTTCAGTTCAGTTCAGTCGCTCAGTCGTGTCCGACTCTTTGTGACCCCATGAATTGCAGCACGCCAGGCCTCCCTGTCCATCACCAATTCCCAGGGTTCACTCAGATTCATGTCCATTGAGTCAGTGATGCCATTCAGCCATCCCATCCTCTGTCGTCCCCTTCTCCTCCTGCCCCCAATCCCTCCCAGCATCAGAGTCTTTTCCAATGAGTCAACTCTTCCCCAGAGGTGGCCAAAGTACTGGTGTTTCAGCTTTAGCATCATTCCTTCCAAAGAAATCCCAGGGCTGGTCTCCTTCAGAATGGACTGGTTGGATCTCCTTGCAATCCAAAGGACTCTCGAGTCTTCTCCAACACCACAGTTCAAAAGCATCAATTCTTTGGCACTCAGCTTTCTTCACAGTCCAATTCTCACATCCATACATGACTACTGGAAAAAACCATAGCCTTGAATAGACGGACCTTCGTTGGTAAAGTAATGTCTCTGCTTTTGAATATGCTATCTAGGTTGCTCATAACTTTTTTTCCAAGGAGTAAGCATCTTTTAATTTCATGGTTGCAATCACCATCTGCAGGGATTTTGGAGCCCCCCAAAATAAAATCAGCCACTGTTTCCCCTGTTTCCCCATCTATTTCCCATGAAGTGATGGGACCAGATGCCATGATCTTCGTTTTCTGAATGTTGAGCTTTAAGCCAACTTCTTCACTCTCCTCTTTCACTTTCATCAAGAGGCTTTTGAGTTCCTGTTCACTTTCTGCCATAAGGGTGGTGTCATCTGCATATCTGAGGTTATTGATATTTCTCCTGGCAATCTTGATTCCAGCTTGTGCTTCTTCCAGCCCAGCGTTTCTCATGATGTACTCTGCATAGAAGTTAAATAAGCAGGGTGACCATATACAGCCTTGACATACTCCTTTTCCTATTTGGAACCAGTCTGTTGTTCCATGTCCAGTTCTAACTGTTGCTTCCTGACCTGCATACAAATTTCTCAAGACGCAGGTCAGGTGGTCTGGTATTCCCATCTCTTTCAGAATTTTCCACAGTTTCTTGTGATCCACACAGTCAAAGGCTTTGGCATAGTCAATGAAGCAGAAACAGATGTTTTTCTGGAACTCTCTTGCTTTTTCCATGATCCAGCAGATATTGGCAATTTGATCTCTGGTTCCTCTGCCTTTTCTAAAACCAGCTTGAACATCTGGAAGTTCATGTTTCACGTATTGCTGAAGCCTGGCTTGGAGAATTTTGAACATTACTAGCGTGTGAGATGAGTGCAATTGTGCAGTAGTTTGAGTATTCTTTGGCATTGCCTTTTGTTGACCTAAATCCCATCCCTTATGATTATACAGTGGTTATGATTATACAATGGAGCAGATGAACAGATTCAAGGGGTTAGATCTGGTAGACAGAGTCCCTGAAGAACTATGGACAGAAGTTCATAATATTATACAGGAAGCAGTGACCAAAACCACTACAAAGAAAAAGAAGTGCAAGAAGGCAAAGCAGTTGTCTGAGAAGACTTTACAAATAGTTGAGAAAAGAGAAGTGAAAGGCAAAGGAGAAAGGAAAAGATATACCCAACTGAATGCAGAGTTCAAGAGATTAGAAAGGAGAGATAATAAATCCTTCTTAAGTGCACAGTGCAAAGAAAGAAAGGAAAACAATAATAAGGGAAAGACTAGAGATCTCTTCAAGAAAACTAGATATCAAGGGAACACTCCATCCAAAAATGGGCATAATAAAGGATAGAAATGGCAAGAACATAACAGAAGTAGAAGATATTAAGAAGAGGTGGCAAAAATACACAGAAGAACTATACAAAAAAAGGTCTTAATGACCTGTATAACCACAATGGTGTGGAACTCACCTAGAGCCAGACATCTTGGAGTGTGAAGTCAAGTGGGCCTTAGGAAGCATTGTACTTGTGTGTGTGAAAGTTGCTCAGTAGTGTCTGACTCTTTGCAACCCTATGTACTCCATGTTCATGGAATTCTCTAGGCCTAAATACTGGAGTGGGTAGGCTTTCCCTTCTCAAGGGGATCTTCCAAACCCAGGGATCAAACCCAGGTCTCTCACGTCACAGGTGGATTCTTTACCAGCTGAGCCACCAGGGAATCCCAAAGAAGCATTTCTATGAACAAAGCTAGTAGAGATGATGGAATTCCAGCTGAGCTATTTCAAATGCTAAAAGATGATGCTGTGAAAGTGCTGCATTCAAAATGTCAACAAATTTGGAAAACTCAGCAGTGGCCACAGGACTAGAAAAGATCAGTTTGCATTCCAATCCCAAAGAAAGGCAATGCTAAAGAATGTTCAAACTACCATACAGTTTCACTCATCTCACATGCTATCAAGTTAATGCTCAAAATTCTTCAACCTAGGCTTCAACAGCATGTGAACCAAGAATTTCCAGATGTACAGGCTAGACTTAGAAAAAGCAGAGGATGATAGAAGAGCAAGGGGATTCCAGAAAAATATCTACTCTGTCTCAATGACTATGCAAAAGACTTTGACTGTGTGGATCACAACAAACTGGAAAATTTTGAAAGGGATTGGAATAGAAGAACACACTGTCTGTCTCCTGAGACATCTGTATGCAGGACAAGAAGCAACAGTCAGAACTGGACAGCAAACAACAGACTTTGGAAAAGTCTGTACAACAGTACTTTGGGAAAGGAGTATGTTAAGGCTGTGTATTGTCACCCTGCTTATTTAACTTACATGCAGAATACATCATGTAATGCCAGGCTGGATAAATCTGAAAGCTGGAATTAAGATTGCTGGGAGACGTGTAAACAACCTCACATATGCAAAGAATACCAGTCTAATGGGAGAAAGTTGAAGAGGAACCAGGAGATTCTTTATAAGTGTGAAAATCTTGCTTAAAACTCAACATTCAAAAAACTAAGATCATGGCATCTGGTCCTATCACTTCATGATGAGTAGTTGTGGTAAAAGTGGAAACAGTGACAGACTTTATTTTCTTGGGCTCCAAAATCACTGTGGATGGTGACTGTAGCCATGAAATTAAAAGACACTTGCTCCTTGGAAGAAAAGCTGTAACAAACCTAGACAGTGTATGGAAAAGCAGAGACATAATTTTGCTGACAGAAGTCCATATAGTCAAAGCTAAGGTTTTCCAATAGTTATGCATGGATGTGAGAGTTCGACCATAAAGACGCCTCATTGCTGAAGTATTGATGCTTTACTATCATGGTGCTGTAGAAGACTCTTGAGAGTCCCTTGGAGAGCAAGACGATCAAACCATTGAAACCTAAAGGAGATCAACCCTGAATATTCACTGGGAGGACTGATGCTGAAGCTCCAAAATTTTGGCCACCTTATCTGAAGAGTTGACTTATTGGAAAATACACTGATGCTAGGAAAGATTGCAGGTAGGAGTAGAAGGGGGTGACAGAAGATGAGATGAGTGCATGGTATCACCAACTCAATGGACATAACTTTGAGCAAACTGCAGGATATAGTGAAGGAAAGGGAAGCCTGGCATGCTGCAGTCCATGGGGTCACAAAGAGTTGCATACGACTTAGGGATTGAACAAGAACCACAGCAGACTCACATCAGATCTAAAGACAAACATAGAATGAAAGTGAGAAGATAGAAGGAGGTATTTCAGGAGGTATTTCTTTTTAGAAATAAAAATAAAGCCATGATAAGAATACTTGACGCTTTTGAACTGTGATGCTGGATAAGACTCTTGTGAGTCCCTTGGACTGCAAGGAGATCCAACCAGTCCATCCTAAAGGAGACCAGTCCTGGGTGTTCATTGGAAGGACTGATGCTGAGGCTGAAACTCAGATACTTTGGCCACCTCATGTGAAGAGTTGACTCATTGGAAAAGACCCTGATACTGGGAGTGACTAGGGGCAGGAGGAGAAGGGGACGACAGAGGATGAGATGGCTGGATGGCATCATCGACTCGATGGACATGGGTTTGGGTAGATTTTGGGAGTTGGTGATGGACAGGAAGGCCTGGTGCGCTGCGATTCATGGGGTCACAGAGTCAGACACGACTGAGCGACTGAACTGAACTGAAGAATACTTAGACGAAACAGACTTTAAATATTTTCACAAATAACAATGAATGACATTACATAGTGATCAAGGGATCAACTCAAGAAGATACAACAACTGTAAATATATAATGCACCCAACATAAGAGCACCTAAATACAGAAATTAGATAGTAACAGATTATTGACTGGAGGATTTTTGCAGAAGCTACTGCCTGTGGCCAGCAATTTGTTATATAAGTGAATATTGAAATGTCTCTAGTCAATAATGTTTGGGTAACAAAGAATGTATTAATATGTCTCTAGTTAATAAAATGTTAACAGACATAAAGGGAGAAATTGACAGTAACGTAATTGTAGGGGGCACCCTGCTTACATCATGTACAGATCATCTAGACAGAAAATCAATATGGAACTGGCCTTCAATGACACATGAGACCAGATGGGCTTCAATATACAAAGATAGAATATTCTATCCAGCACCAGCAGAATATACATTCTATTCAAAAGCACATGGAATATTCCCTAGGATAGATATCATGCTAGGTCACAAAAGAAAACTTAATCAATGAGAGAAAAACTGAAATAATATCAAGCAACTTTTCTGACCACAGTTCTATCAAACTAGAAATCAACTATAAGAAAAAAACTTCAAAATAAAGTAGAGATTAAATAGTATGTTCCTAAACAACTAATTAATCTCTGAAAGAAGTACAAAAAACACTTAGAGAGAACTGGCAATGAAAACAGAACAACCCAAAATCTATGGGACACAGCAAAGTAGTTCTAAGTAGGTGGTTGGTAGTTATGCGAGTTTACCTCGGGAAACAATGGTATCTCAAACAAACAACCTAACTTTACACCTAAAGGAGCTAACACCACAGATATACAGAAGATCATAAGAGACCATTGAAACAAATATATGTAAATAAAATGAACAATCTAGAAGAAATGGACAATTTCTTAGAAATGAACAATCTTCCAATAATACCAGGAAGAAATAGAAAATATGAACAGATTAATGGCCAATAATGAAATTTAACCAGTAGTAAAAAGTCTCCCAACAAACAAAAGTCTAGGACTAGATGGTTTCACAGATGATTCCTACCAAACATTTAAAGAGTTAACACCTAACTTTCACAAACTATTCTAAAAATATGCAGAGGCAGGAACTCATCCAAATTCATTCTCCAAGGTCAGTATCATCCTCATAACAAAACCAGATAATGATATCAAAAAGAAGAAAATCACAAGCCAATATCGCTAATGGAGACAGATGCAAGAATCTTCAACAAAGTATTAGCAAATCAAATCCAACAGTATGTTAAATTGATCATACCCCATGATTAAGTGGGATCTATACCAGGGATGCAAGGGTTTTCAATATTCACAAAAAATCAATGTGATACACCACATCAACAAATTGAAGAACAAATGATGCAGAAAAAGCTTTAGAAAAAATTTAACATTTCCTGGATAAAAATTTTTCCTGGATAAAAATTCTCCAGGAAACGGGCATAAAGGGACCACATCTCAACATGATAAAGACTTCATCTGAGAAGTCCTCTGCAAACATCTTACTCAATGGTGAAAAGCTGAAAGTGTTTCCTATAAGATCAGGGAGAAGACCATGATGTCCACTCTTGTCACTTTTACTCAGCGTTGTACTGGCCATCTGTCCTAGTCATAGCAACAAGAAATAAAAATAATCCCAGATTGGAAAAGAAGAAATAAATCTGTCTTCGTTTGTAGAAGACATAATATTATACATAGAAAATTCTAAAGATGCTAACAGAAAACTGAAGATCATCAATAAATTTACAGAATATGAAATATACAGAAACCTGTTGAATTTCTATACACTAGCAATGAACTGTCAGAGGAATTAAGGAAACAATTTTCTTTATAATTGCATTAAGAGCAATAAAATACTTGGAATTGTGAAGGAGGCAAAGGACCTGTACTCCAAAAACTATGTGACATTGATGAAAAAAAAATGAATTCGACACAAACAGAGGGAAAGATATAGCATTTTCATGGATTAGAAGAATTACATTGTCAATACCATTGCCATTTTTCACAGAGCTTGAATAATTTTTAAAATTTGTGTGGAAACAAGATCTCTGGCAGTCAATAAAATCTTGTGAAAGAACAGAGATGGAGAAAATATGCTCTCTAACTTTAGACTATATTACAAGCTTACAGTAATCCAAACAGTATTATACAGGCATAAAATAGACACATAGCTCAATGGAACAGAATAGAAAGCCAGAAATAAACCCATTCACTTATGGTCAATTAATCTATGACAAAGGTGATAAGAATATACAATGGTGAAATGACAGTCTCTTCAATAAGTGGTGCTGGGAAAATCAAATAGCTACTAGGAAAAGAATGAAATATCTTCTAACACTATACCAAAAAATAAACTCAAAATGGATTAAAGAACTAAATTTAAGACCCAAAACTCTGAGAAGAAAGAATAGATGGAATACTCTTTCACATAAATTGTAGCAATATTTTGTCTGTCTCCTAAGGCAAAGGAAGCAAAAACAAAAGCTGACCTATAGACAGCAAAGCAAACCACTGGCAAAGTGAAAAGACAATCTACTGAATGGGAGAAAATATTTGCAAATGATATAGCTGATAATGGATTAATATCCAAGATATCCAAAGAATACATAGAACTCAACAACCAATGAAACAAAACAAGCAGATCAAAAAGGTGCATAAAACGTGAATAGGCATTTCTCCAAAAGTGACTTACAGATGGCAAATAGGCACATGAAATGATGCTCAACATCGTTAATCAGATAAATGCAAATTAAAACTGCAAAGACATCACATCACACCGGTCAGAATGGCTACCATCAAAAAGAACACAAATAAATGTTGGCAAGGATGTGGAGCAGAGGGAACCTTCCTACACTGTTGTTGGGAATGTATACTGGCATAGCCACTGTTGAAAACAGTATGGAGGTTTCTAAAAAATCTAAAAATATAACTAACATCTGGTCCAGCAATTCCAAACCTAAGTATGTATCTGAAAAAAAAAAACACGAGTTTGAAAAGATGCATACACACCTATGTTCATAGCAGCATTATTTACAATTGACAATTTATGGATGTATCCTAAGTGTTCATCGGTGGATAAATGGATAAAGAATGGATACACACACATGATGGAATACTACACAGTCATAAAAAAGAATAAAATTTTGCCATTTGCATCAACATGGATGAACTTGGAAGTCTATAATGCCAAGTGAAATAAGTCAGAAATAGAATCTAATAAGTAAAAGTAACTAATGAGTACAACACAAAGAAAACAGATCTAGAGAACAAAACTAGTGGCTATAAGTGGGAAGAGGGAAGGGAGAGGGGCAAGGGAACAATGGGGCATGAATATACAAATTATCATGTGTAAAATAAGCTACAAGAAAATATTGTACAATACAGGGGATATATCCAATATTTTATAACTATAAATGGAATATAACCTTTAATTGTAAACATTTATGTTGTACACTATGCTGTATACTATGTTGTACACTACGTACTATGTTGCACATTGGAAAAGACCCTGATGCTGGGAAAGACTGAAGGCAAAAGGAGAAGAGGGCAGAAGAGGGTGAAATGGTTAGATGGCATCACCGACACAACGGAAATGA
Organism: Redunca redunca; assembly: GCA_006410935.1. NCBI lineage: Eukaryota > Metazoa > Chordata > Mammalia > Artiodactyla > Bovidae > Redunca > Redunca redunca. Next base: position 748,222 of record SJYQ01001833.1, on the reverse strand, counting down.
ATTTGAGTAAACTGCAGAAGATAGTGAACAGGGAAGCCTGGATACTGCAGTGCATGGGGTTGCAAAGAGTCAGACATGGACAACAAATGTTATACACTTGAAACTTATTTAATACTATATATCAACTATCCCTCCCAAAAGGCTTTTTACCCTGAAACTACTATAATCTACTTGTGCCAAGCATTTTAAAAATTGTATTATTTATATGTGTATCTAATCAGTTATAATTTTTACATTTTATAAGATAGGAATCAAGTTTTTTTCTCTATTATATTTCAGAATCAATTAGTTAATAGTCCATCCTTCTGCACTTATTTTTAGTTTCAATTGTTCAAGTTTATAAATGTACACAAGTGTGTCTGCACACCCAAACATCTGTGTTTTTAGATCTCTTCTGGTTCATTGATTTTTTTAATGCCAATATTTCATTGTTGGTTTGAATACTGGTTCCTGCACAAGGAGGGAAAGGAAAGATGGAAGAGGCAGGACATTCTAGATTGGTAGGTGCTATTTAACAGTTATGGAAATTAACGAGGCTTGTTTTGTGCAGTTGCAAGATGAGAAGATCTTGGCACCAGCCTGCCTTAACCTTAAAAGTTCATAAAGAGGCCATAATGAGATTCAGTCAAGGATACCATCCAGATGGTCTCAACATATTGTTCTCTCAAGGCCACAGCTTTGAAAATATCTCACACTGTGGATACAATGTGCAGAACATTCATTTGAAGGATAGGGGAGGCTGTGAGTAGCCTCCAGTAGCCTGGGTCCAAATTATGGGTCAAGCAGCAGTCATGTCCTATGGAAGACCTTCTCCAATGTGCCTCATAACTGGCTCTTACAATCTCATAGACACCCTGAGAGGTGAGCAAGGACTTCCACTAGCATGGAGATGGCTTGTTTGGCAGCTATCTGGCTGCAGTAGAGGCAGATACCACAACAGCAACAGAAGTGAATGCAAGAAAAACCACATATGAAGATCAATTCAGTTCAGTTCAGTTCAGTTGTTCAGTCATGTCCAACTCTTTGAGACCCCATGAACCGCAGCATGCCAGGCCTCCCTATCCATCACCAACTCCCAGAGTCCACCTAAACCCATGTCCATTGAGTCGGTGATGCAATCCACCCATCTCATCATCTGTCATCCCCTTCTACTGCCCTCACTTTTTCCCAGCATCAGTTCAGTTCAGTTCAGTTCAGTCACTCAGTCGTGACTGACTCTTTGCAACCCTATGAATCACAGCAAGCCAGGACTCCCTGTCCATCACCAACTCCCAGGGTTCACTCAGACTCATGTCCATTGAGTCAGTGATGCCATTCAGGCATCTCATCTTCTATTGTCCCCTTCTCCTCCTGCCCCCAATCCCTCCCAGCATCAAAGTCTTTTCCAATGAGTCAACTCTTCCCATGAGGTGGCCAAAGTACTGGAGTTTCAGCTTCAGCATCATTCCTTCCAAAGAAATCCCAGGGCTGATCTCCTTCAGAATGGACTGGTTGGATCTCCTTGCAGTCCAAGGGACTCTCAAGAGTCTTCTCCAACATCACAGTTCAAATGCATCAGTTCTTCTGCGCTCAGCCTTCTTCACAGTCCAACTCTCACGTCCATACATGACTACTGGAAAAACCATAGCTTTGACTAGACTGACTTTAGTTGGCAAAGTAATGTCTCAGCTTTTGAATATGCTATCTAGGTTGATCATAACTTTTCTTCCAAGGAGTAAGCGTCTTTTAATTTCATGGCTACAGTCACCATCTGCAGTGATTTTGGAGCCCCCCAAAATAANCATCTTTCAGGATCTGAAATAGCTCAACTGGAATGCCATCACCTCCACTAGCTTTGTTCATAGTGATGCTTCCTAAGGCCCACTTGACTTCACATTCCAGGATGTCTGGCTCTAGGTAGTGATCACACCATTGCAATTATCTTGGTCGTGAAGATCTTTTTTGTACAGTTCTTCTGTGTATGCTTGCCACCTCTTCTAATATCTTCTGCTTCTGTTAGGTCCATACCATTTCTGCCCTTTATCGAGCCCATCTTTGCATGAAATGTTCCCTTGGTATCTCTAATTTTCTTGAAGAGATCTCTAGTCTTTCCCATTCTATTGTTTTCCTCTATTTCTTTGCATTGATCGCTGAGGAAGGCTTTCTTATCTCTTCTTGCTATTCTTTGGAATTCTGCATTCAGATGCTTATATCTTTCCTTTTCTCTGTTGCTTTTTGCTTCTCTTCTTTTCACAGCTATTTGTAAGGCCTCCCCAGGCAGCCATTTTGCTTTTTTGCATTTCTTTTCCATGGGTATGATATTCATCCCTGTCTCCTGTACAATGTCACGAGCTTCATTCCATAGTTCATCAGGCACTCTATCAGATCTAGGCCCTTAAATCTATTTCTCACTTCCACTGTATCAGGGTCTTTTCAAATGAGTCAGCTCTTCGCATCAGGTGGTCAAAGTATTGGAGTTTCAGCTTCAACATCAGTTCTTCCAATGAACACCCAGAACTGATTTCCTTTAGGATGGACTGGTTGGATCTCCTTGCAGTCCAAGGGACTCTCAAGAGTCTTCTCCACAACCACAGTTCAAAAGCCTCAATTCTTTGGCGCTCAGCTTTCTTTATAGTCCAACTCTCACATCCATACATGACCACTGGAAAAACCTTAGCCTTAACTAGATGGACCTTTGTTGGCAAAGTGATGTCTCTGCTTTTTAATATGCTGTCTAGGTTGGTCATAACTTTCCTTCCTAGGAGTAAGTGTCTTTTAATTTCATGGCTGCAATCACCATCTGCAGTGATTTTGGAGCCCCTGAAAATGAAGTCAGCCAATGTTTCCCCATCTATTTGCCATGAAGTGATGGGACCAGATGCCATGATCTTCGTTTTCTGAATGTTGAGCTTTAAGCCAACTTTTTCACTCTCCTCTTTCATTTTCGTCAAGAGGCCCTATAGTTCTTCACCAATACCTAAAAGAAGTAACACATTTTTTTTTTTTTTTCCACCAAGAGCCAAACCACTAATTTATTAAGTCCCTTGGACTGGGGATTGGATCAGTTTGGGTGTTCACTTGAGTCTTTATAAAGAAAGCTGAGTGTGGAAGAACTGACGCTTTTGAATTTTGGTGCTGGAGAATACTCTTGAGAGTCCCTTGGACTGCAAGGAGATTAAACCAGTCAATCCTAAAGGAAGTCAACCCTGAATATTCACTGGAAAGACTGATACTGAACTGAAGCTCCAATACTTTGGCCACCTGATGCGAAGAGCCAACTCATTGGAAAATATCCTGATGGTGGGAAAGATTGAAGGCAGGAGGAGAAGGGGATGACAGAGGATGAGATGGTTGGATGGCATCACTGAGTCAATGGACATGAGTTTGTGCCTACTCAGGGAGATAGTGAGGGACAGGGAAGCCTGGCATGCTTCAGGCATGGGGTCACAAAGAGTGACACGACTTAGTGACGAAACAACAATAACACATCGTGACCTTTGAAATGTGATCCCAATCACCATCTAGTAGACGAGGGTATTCGTACATGGTACTCAGCTTCTCTAGTCCCTAGTGATGGCAAGCTGGGATAGGCCAGACATGTTGTCCACACAAACTAAGGCACATTTAGAACTTTACTCAGAGGGACTGGTCTGCCTAACATAACCTGCCAATCCCTTGCATGTTGAGAACCTTGGTGGGCAACCTCAGACTCCTTTGATGGTTGCCTTGGCTGTTGTTTAGAATACACAGAACGAGCTATCATTGCATTAACCAAGTCACTGCATTGGGTTGGCCAAAAAGTTCGTGCATGCTTTTCCACACAATGTGAAAGTAAAACGCAAATGAATCTTTTGGCCGGCCCAATACTTCAGTGGAAATCTGGCATTCTTGGCAATATGCCATCCGCCCGGGTGCTACAGCGGGTGTTTTTCTATGAACCCAGTCTGCTGCATCTATTGAAGGGTCATCCTTTCTGTCAAACACCACAGCATCTTCCTCTAGACTAATTTTCACAAAGATTCCACCTCTTGGCACCCCAACCTGTTTTATCATCAGCGCTCGTACCATGATCAATTGCAACTTTTACCCTTCTAGCTTTGCAAAACAGCACATAAATGTCTCCAGTTTGCCCATCTTATCTGCCAGCCCTGAACTGCCAGAGTAGTGGACACCCACACATTCTTCTCTAATCACAGCCCTCCTTCCAAATTTCTAACCCAAACTTCTGCCTCTGGTTGGGTATCAGTGACCATAGAACTGCCCACAGCAGAGCCCAGCCTAATGTGCAGCCATGCAGTTTTCTTTGCTGAAGTGCACTCCACCCTGTTCCTTGAAGAAGCACATTAGCTCAGCCAGCATTTTCAGGGAGTTCCTATACAGACAGCAATCTACAAGCATCTAAAGAGCAGAGAGGCCAAAGACCAACTTGGGATTTTCTCTGTGGACACCCCTTTACCAAGGCCCATTTCTCCCATCTCCTAACTGGTTTGCCAACTGTTCACAAATTGTTTCCTGTACATGGAAGTCATTGAGAGATGGAAGAAAAAGGCAGACCACTCCAGACTAGGAGATGGTAGATTCAATAAACAAGAGAACTTATGTATGAGGCTTGTCTTGTGAGGCCACCAAGCCAGTCAATTTCTATGCCCACCACCACATTTTGAGTTTACATAGAGGCCTTAAGTTCAGTTGTGTATTAGGACCAGGTGATTTTTAAAAAATTAATTTATTTTTATTGAAGGATAATTGCTTTACAGAATTTCGCTGTTTTCTGTTAAACCTCAACACGAATCAGCCATAGGTATACACATATCCCCTCCCTTTTGAAACTCCCTCCCAGCTCCCTCCCCATCCCATCTCTCTAGGTTGATACAGAGCCCCTGTTTTGAGTTTCCTGAGATATACAGCAAATATCCGTTGGCTATCTATTTTACATATGGTAATGTAAGTTTCCACGTTACTCTTTTCATACATCTCATCCTCTCTTCCCCGTCCCCAGTCTATAAATCTATTCTTTATGTCTGTTTTTCCACTGTTGCCCTGTAAATAAATTCTTCAGTATCATTTTTCTAGATTCCGTATATATGCATTAGAATACAATGAACAATGGGATATATGTGTCTTTTTCAACCCTGGTTTCCTCAGGGTATATGCCTAGGACTGGGATTGCTGGGTCATATGGTGGTTTTATTCCTAGTCTTTTAGGGAATCTCCATAGCATCTTCCATGGTGTCTATATCGATTTACACTCCCACCAACGGTGCAAGAGCATTCCCTTTTCTCCACATCCTCTCCAGCATTTATTGTTTGTAGACTTGTTGATGAGGGCCATTCTGACCGGTGTGAGGTGATATCTCATTGTGGTTTTGATTTGCATTTCTCTAATAATGAGAGATGTTGAGCGCCTTTTCATGTGTTTGTTAGCCATCTGTATGTCTTCTTTGGAGAAAAGTCTGTTTAGGTCTTTTCCCCACTTTTTGATTGGGTTGTTTGTTTTTCTGGGGTTGAGTTCTATGAGCTGCTTGTATATTTTAGAAATTAATCCTTTGTCAGTTGTTTCATTTGCTATTATTTTCTCCCATTCTGAGTGTTGTCTTTTCACCTTGCTTATAGTTTCCTTTGCTGTGCAAAAGCTTTTAAGTTTAATCAGATCCCACTTCTTTACTTTTGTTTTTATCTCCATTATACTAGGAGGTGGGTCATAGAGGATCTTGCTTCGATTTATGTCATCGAGTGTTCTGCCTATGCTTTCCTTTAAGAGTTTTATAGTTTCTAGTCTTACATTTAGGTCTTTAATCCATTTTGAGTTTATCTTTGTGTATGGCATTAGAAAGTGTTCTAATTTCATTCTTTTACATGTAGCTGTCCAGTTTTCCCAGCACCATTTATTGAAGAGGCTGTCTTTGCCCCATTTTATATTCTTGCCTTCTTTGTAAAAAATAAGGTACCTACCAGTGCATGAGTTTATTTCAGGGCTTTCTATTTTGTTCCATTTGTCTATATTTCTGTTTTTGTGCCAGTACCATACTGTCTTAATGACTGTAGCTTTGTAGTGTAATCTGAAGACAGGAAGGTTGATTCCTCCAGTTCCATTGTTCTTTCTCAAGACTTCTTTGGCTATTCAGGGTATTTTGTGTTTCCATATGAGTTGTGAAATTTTTTGTTCGAGTTCTGTGAAAAATGCCACTGGTAATTTGATAGGGATCACATTAAATCTGCAGATTGTGTTTGGTAGTATAGTCATCTTCACAATATTGATTCCTCCTACCCAGGAACATGAACCATCTCTCATCTGTTTAAGTTGTCTTTGATTTCTTTCATCAGTGTCTTATAATTTTTTGTGTACAGTTCTTTTGTCTCCTTAGGTAAGTTCACTCTTATATATTTAATTCTTTTGTTGCAATGGTGAATGGGATTGATCCCTTAATTTCCTTTTCTGGTGTTTCATTGTTAGTATATAGAAATTCAAATGATTTCTGTGTATTGATTTTGTATCCTGAAACTTTGCTAAATTCACTGATTAGCTCTAACAATTTTCTGATACTATCTTTAGGGTTTTCTATGTACAGTATCATGTCATCTGCACACAGTGAAAGTTTTACTTCTTCTTTTCTGATCTGGATTCCTTTTATTTCTTGTTCTCTGATTGTTGTAGCTAGGACTTCCAGAACTATGTTGAATAATAGTGGTGAAAGTGGACACCCTTGTCTTATTCCTGATCTTAGGGGGAATGCTTTCAGTTTTTCACCATTGAGAATAATGTTTGCTGTATGCTTATCATATATGGCCTTTACTACATTGAGGTAGGTTCCTTCTATGCCCATTTTTTGAAGAGTTTTACTTATAAATGCATGCTGAATTTTTTCAAAGGCTTTTTCTGCATCTATTGAGATGATCATATGGATTTTATCTTTTAATTTGTTAATATGGTGTATCACATTGATTGATTTATGTATATTGAAGAATCCTTGCTTCCCTGGAATAAACCCAAATTGATCATGGTGAATGAGCTTTTTGATGTGTTGCTGAATTCTGTTTGCTAAAATTTTGTTGAAGATTTTTGCATCTATGTTCATATGCTGGCATGTGGGGAGAGAGAGGCTCTGGTGATGGCTCTACCCCCTACGTGTGACTCAGCAGTATTGTCTTGCTTCCATGGCTGCATGGCTTTCCTCCACCAGCATTTCCCACCACAATCTCCTCCCTCAAATCCCCTCAATCCATCTCTCTGCAGTCAACAGCAGCCCTTGCCCTAGGATTGCTCAGCAATCCCTTAATTCTAGTCCCAGCCACTGACCCTTCCAGGAGACCAGTGTTCCTGTCCAGATTGTCTATGGCTGTGGCAAGGACTGTCTGATTCTCATTCCATTTAGGCTGCCACAGATGAGCTGTTTCTCTCTCAGCCTTAAATATTTCTCTGACTCAGGCAATTGCCCCGTTGTGGGGATCGGACCCTTGCTTCACTTCTCCCACCCACTGAGGTTAGGTCCAGTCCTACTAACATTCCTGTTTTCCCCCTGGTTCCTTTATCCTACCGAGTTTTTTGTGGGTCTATATATTTTTTTCCACTGGTCAGGTACTCCTGTCTGCTCTCAGCTGGTGTTCTGTATGCACTTCTGTGTCTGAAGGTGTATTCCTGATGTATCCGTGGAGAGAGATGTACGCCATGTCCACCTCTTCCTCCGCCATCTTGTTCCAATTAGTTCAGGTGATCTTAATAAATCATCACTTTGAAGACTGAATCCTTGAAAATGGCTTCAGATGATGGAATGGCTAGGGAAGGAAGTGTATCTAAAGGACAGGGGAGGGGAGCAAGGGGCTTCTGATTGCCTTGGTACAGCTCATGAATCAGTGGTTGATTATGTCCTTTCCATGTGCTCCACCAATGCTGGATGTCTTAATTACTTAGTTACTCTGCCTTTTAAAAAAATAGAATTTGATTAATTTTAGGAAATCTGAAGTATGTAAAATACAAAACAAATATCTTAGCACTAAGACTAAAAGTGTTTTGGATAAATAACAAGGTCTCACTGTATAACACAGAGAATTATATTCAATACCTTGTGATAAAACATAATGGGGAAGAATATGAAAAGAATTTGTATATATATATATATCTGTAGTGCTAGTGGTAAAGAACCCACATGCCAATGCAAGAGACATAAGAGATGCAGGTTGGATTCCTGGGTCAGAAAGATCCCATGGAGGAGGAAGTGGCAACCCACTACAGTATTCTTGCCTGGAAAATTCCATGGACAGAGGAGCCTGTCTGGCTACAGTCCATAACGTCCTAAGAGTCAGACATGACTGAAGCAACTTAGCTTAGATATACATATATATACCTTATGGTAGAAAGTGAAGAGGAACTAAAAAGCCTCTTGATGAAAGTAAAAGAAGAGAGTGAAAAAGTTGGCTTAAAGCTCAACATTCAGAAAACAAAGATCATGGCATCTGGTCCCATCATTTCATGGGAAATAGATGGGGAAACAGTGTCAGACTTTATTTTTTTGGGCTCCAAAATCACTGCAGATGGTGATTGCAGCCATGAAATTAAAAGATGCTTACTCCTTAGAAGGAAAGTTATGACCAACCTAGATAGCATATTGAAAAGCAGAGACATTACTTTGCCAACAAAGATCCATCTAGTCAAGGCTATGGTTTTTCCAGTGGTCATGTATGGATGTGAAAGTTGGACTGTGAAGAGAGCTGAGTGCCGAAGAATTGATGCTTTTGAACTGTGGTGTTGGAGAAGACTCTTGAGAGTCCCTTGGACTGCAAGGAGATCCAACCAGTCCATTTTGAAGGAGATCAGCCATGGGATTTCTTTGGAAGGAATGATGCTAAAGCTGAAACTCCAGTACTTTGGCCACCTCATGTGAAGCGTTGACTCGTTGGAAAAGACTCTGATGCTGGGAGGGATTGGGGCAGGAGGAAGAGGGGACGACAGAGGATGAGATGGCTGGATGGCATCACCGACTTGATGAGTTTGAGTGAACTCCAGGAGATGGTGATGGACAGGGAGGCCTGGTGTGCTGCGATTCATGGGGTCACAAAGAGTCGGACACGACTCAGCGACTAAAGTGAACTGATATATACACGAACTGAATCACTTTGGTGGACAGCAGAAATTAACACAAAATTGTAAAACAACTATACTTCAATAAAAAAATTGACTGAAGGTGTTTTGTGGACAAGATTATTTTCTTTAAAAAATTTTTTTATTTTGTATTGAAGTACTCAGCGATCAATGAAAAGATATAGAGGAAAACAACAGAATGGGAAAGACTAGAGATCTCTTCAAAAAAATTAGAGATACCAAGGAAACATTTCATGCAAAGATGGGCTCGATAAAGGACAGAAATGGTATGGACCTAACAGAAGCAGAAGATATTAAGAAGAGGTGACAAGAATACACAGAAGAACTGGACAAAAAAGATCTTCACGACCAAGATAATTGCAATGGTGTGATCACTACCTAGAGTCAGATATCCTGGAATGTGAAGTCAAGTGGGCCTTAGAAAGCATCACTACGAACAAAGCTAGTGGAGATGATGGCATTCCAGTTGAGCTATTTCAGATCCTGAAAGATGATGCTGTGAAAGTGCTGCACTCAACATGTCAGCAATTTGGACAACTCAGCAGTGGCCACAGGATTGGAAAAGGTCAATTTTCATTCCAATCCCAAAGAAAGGCAATGCCAAAGAATGCCCAAACTACTTCACAATTGCACTCATCTCACACGCTACTCAGGTAATGCTCAAAATTCTCCAAGCCAGGCTTCAGCAATATGTGAACCGGGAACTTCCAGATGTTCAAGCTGGTTTTAGAAAAGGCAGAGGAACCAGAAATCAAATTGCCAACATCCGCTGGATCATCGAAAAAGCAAGAGAGTTCCAGAAAAACATCTGTTTCTGCCTCATTGACTATGCCAAAGCCTTTGACTGTGTGGACAATAAATTATGGAAAATACTGAAAGAGATGGGACTACCAGACCACCTGACCTGCCTCTTGAGAAATCTGTATGCAGGTCAGGAAGCAACAGTTAGAACTGGACATACCAACAGACTGGTTCCAAATAGGAAAAGGTGTATGTCAAAGCTGTATATTGCCACCCTGCTTATTTAACTTCTATGCAGAGTACATCATGAGAAACCCTGGGCTGGAAGAAGCACAAGCTGGAATCAAGATTTCCCGGAGAAATATCAATAACCTCAGATATGCAGATGACACCACCCATATGGCAGAAAGTGCAGAGGAACTAAAAACCTCTTGATGAAAGTGAAAGTGGAGAGTGAAAAAGTTGGCTTAAAGCTCAACATTCAGAAAACGAAGATCATGGCATCTGGTCCCATCACTTCATGGGAAATAGATGGGGAAACAGTGGAAACAGTGTCAGATTTCATTTTTTTGGGCTCCAAAATCACTGCAGATGATGATTGCAGCCATGAAATTAAAAGATGCTTACTCCTTGGAAGGAAAGTTATGACCAACCTAGATAGCATATTCAAAATCAGAGACATTACTTTGCCAACAAAGGTCCATCTAGTCAAGGCTATGGTTTTTCTTGTGGTCATGTATGGATGTGAGAGTTGGACTGCGAAGAAAGCTGAGCACTGAAGAATTGATGTTTTTGAACTGTGATGTTGGAGAATACTTGAGAGTCCCTAGGACTGCAAGGATATCCAACCAGTCCATTCTTAATGAGATCAGTCCTGGGTGTTCTTTGGAAGTACTGATGCTAAAGCTGAAACTCCAGTACTTTGGCCACCTCATGCGAAGAGTTGACTCATTGGAAAAGACTCTGATGCTGGCAGGGATTGGGGGCACGAGGAGAAGGGAACAACAGAGGGTGAGATGGCTGGTTGGCATCACTGACTCGATGGATATGAGTTTTAAGTGAACTCTGTGAGTTGGTGATGGACAGGGAGCCCTGGCGTGCTGTGATTCATGGGGTCGCAAAAAGCTGGACACGACTGAGCGACTGAACTGAACTGAATTGATAGCCAGTTAACAAGGTTATGATAGTTTCAGGTAGACAGCAATGGGACTCAGTTTTACGTATACATGTATCCATTCTCCCCCAAACTCCCCCCCCATCCAGGCTGCCAAATAACATTGAGAAGAGTTCCATGTTATATACAGTAGGTCCTTTTTGCTTATCCATTTTAAATATTGCAGTGTGTACTCCTTAACTATCCCTTCCCTCTTCTTTCCCCCAGCAACCATAAGTTCATTCTCTAAGTATATGACAATGCCATTTTTATATCTTGATATCTTATTTTTCTTCAGTCTCGACTCACTCTTCCATATTAATTTTAGAGATTAATTGATCAATTTTCATAAAAGTCCTGCTTGGGAATTTAATTGGAATTGAATCTATATCAATCTTTTTGGAATAGAGTATTGATTTTTTCTCAGCCATTCATTTTAAATTTATTCAGATTTATTTATATCCTTTTATAATGCTTTGCTGTTTAATTCATGAAGGTCTCAGACATCTATGTTATGTTTTTTCTGAGAAACTCTACAGTTTTTTTCAACTTTGTGAATGGGATCTCTTTTCTATTACTTTTCCTCTCTAGTTGGTTATTACAGAGATATAGGAACTCTACTTATTTTCCTTTGTTGATCTTTTATCAAGTAACACTGGATAAAATGGTTAATTTATGGTATCCTGCTGAATTTCCAATGTAGACAATCATGTGATTATCTGCTGATGTTTCTTTTCCCATTGTAATTCTTATAGTTGTTCATTTTTAGCAAATTGGTTAAGAGATCAGTATTTGAAATCAGACTGTCTAGGCTGCAACCCTTAGTAGCTGTGTGACCTTCATATTTCAGTAGTTTATTTTGTAAAATTGGGGTAATAATGCCAAGTTTACTTTTTTTGGTGAATATTACATGTTGTTATGTGTAAATCACTGGTAACAGTGCTTCATACACAAATAATCTTGCAATAAATAATACTATTATCATTACTATTATTGTTGTTGTTATGACCAATGCATACAGTGTTCTGTAGCAATGGAACTCTCATCACCAGCATCATTGCATTTGCTCCCAAAGCAAAAGTGCTGTTAAGTAAAAAACTTTTTCTTGTCATGTGAGAGTATAAATTACATGACTTATTTAAGTGTTGGATCATATCTAAAATTTTTTTATAATACCACTTATTGGTTTTCTAAGAAACACTCACCTGTGGGCATCAAAGGATCATTAGTTTATCCAAAGGAGAATGGCAGATTCTTGGCCAGCTCTTTTGAGAAAAGATCAGTCTACGCACCTACTCATTTGGTCTCCAAAGCATGTGGAGCTTTCTTCAGTGCACGGTCAGTACAGACATTTGTTTCTCAAACACCAGTTGAAGAGTATAAATCTAATTTTTCTACCATCTAGTTCTTAACAAAACCCTGGAGGAGAAAACACTCATTTAAGAAAAATAAAGTGGTCTCTACTTTTGGTCATTTAAAATTGTCATTATCATGACTCAGATTACCAGAATTTGCCATGTAAGCATGGCTCACAGAATCATCTTTACTCAGTTCAGTTCAGTTCAGTTGCTCACTTGTGTCCACCTCTTTGGGACCCCAAGGATGGCAGCACATCAGGCCTTCCTGTCCATCACCAACTCCAGGAGTTTTCTCAAACTCATGTCCATTGAGTGGTGAAGACCTCCAACCATCTCATCCTCTGTCATCCACTTATCCTCCTGCCTTCAATCTTTCCCAACATCAGGGTCATTTCAAATGAGCCAGTTCTTTGCATCAGGTGGCCAAAGGATTGGAGTTTCAGCTTTAACATCATTCCTTCCAATGAATATTCTGGACTGATTTCCTTTAGGATAGACTGGTTGGATCTCCTTGCAATACAAGGGACTTTCAAGAGTCTTCTCCAACACCACAGTTCAAAAGCATCAATTCTTTGGTGCTCAGCTTCCTTTACAGTTCAACTCTCACATCCACTACTGGAAACACCATAGCCTTGACTAGCCAGACCTCTGCTGGCAAAGTAATGTCTCTGCTTTTTAATATGCTTTCTAGGTTGGTCATAACTTTCCTTCCAAGGAAAGTTATAATTTCATGGCTGCAATCACGATCTGCAGTGATTTTGGAGCCCCCCCAAAATAAAGCCTGCCACTGTTTCCACTGTTTCTCCACCTATTTGCCACGAAGTGATGGAACTGGATGCCATGATATTAGTTTTCTGAATGTTGAGTTTTAAGCCAACTTTTTCACTCTACTCTTTCACTTTCAACAATGGGCTCTTTAATTCTTCTTTGCTTTCTGCCATAAGGGTGGTGTCATCTGCATATCTGAGGTTATTGCTATTTCTCCTGACAATCTTGATTCAAGCTTGTGCTTCATCCAGCTCAGACTTTCTCATGATGTACTCTGCATAGAAGTTAAATAAGCAGGGTGGCAATATATAGCCTTGACATACTCCTTTTCTTATTTGGAACCAGTCTGTTGCTCCATGTCCAGTTCTAACTGTTGCTTCCTGACCTGCATACTGATTTCTCAAGAGGCAGGTCAAGTGGTCTGGTAGTCCTATCTCTTTCAGTATTTTCCATAGTTTATTGTGATCCACACAGTCAAAGGCTTGGGCATAGTCAATGAAGCAGAAACAGATGTTTTTCTGGAACTCTCTTGCTTTTTCCATGGTCCAGCATATGTTGGCAATTTGATCTCTGGTTCTGCTTTTTCTAAAACCAGCTTGAACATGTGGAAGTTCATGGTTCATGTATTACTGAAGCCTGGCTTGGAGAATTTTGAGCATTACTAGCATGTGAGATGAGTTCAAAGTGTGGTAGCTTTAGCAGTCTTTGGAATTGCTGTTCTTTGGGATTGGAAAAAAAAAATGACTTTTTCTAGTCCTGTGGCCACTGCTGAGTTTTCCAACTTTCACTTTTGTTGGCATATTGAGTGCAACACTTTCATAGCATCATCTTTTAGGATTTGAAATAGTTCAACTGGAATTCCATCACCTCCACTAGCTTTGTTCATAGTGATGCTTCCTAAGGCCCAAACATCACATTCCAGGATGTTTGGCTCTAGGAAAGTGATCACATCATTGTGATCACCTGGCTCATGAAGATCTTTTTTGGACAGTTCTGTGTATTCTTGCCACCTCTTCTTAATATCTTCTGCTTCTGTTAGGTCCATACCATGTCTGTACTTTATCGAGTCCATCTTTGCATAAAATGTTCCCTTGGTATCTCTAATTTTCTTGAAGAGATCTCTAGAGCTGACTGTGACTCAAATCATGAACTCCTTATTGCCAAATTCAGAATTAAATTGAAGAAAGTAGGGGAAACTACTAGACTATTCAGGTATGACCTAAATCAAATCTCTTATGACTATACAGTGGAACTGAGAAATAGATTTAAAGGACTAGATCTGATAGAGTGGCTGTATGGGTGGGGGTTTGCAACATTGTATAGGAGACAGGGATCAAGACCATCTCCAAGAAAAAGAAATGCAAAAAAGCAAAATGGCTGTCTGAAGATGACTTATAAATAGTTGTGAAAAGAAGAGAAGTGAAAAGCAAAGGAGAAAAGGAAAGATATATCAGTTTGAATGCAAAGTTCCAAAGAATAGCAAGGAGAGATATGAAAGCCTTCTTCAGTGATCAGTGCAAAAAAATAGAGGGAAACAATAGAATGGGAAAGACTAGAGATCTCTTCAAGAAAATTATAGATACCAAGGAAACATTTCATCTTTACTCAGCTGTGTTAAATATTTAACCATGTATCATTTCATGAAATGATTGTGCATTTGCTGTAAAATGTTACCAAGTGTAATGTCTCATGAACAAATGATATTTCATATAGACAATTCCAAGTGAAAATTTCAGTCTAAAATTTAGAATTGGAAAATGTTAGCTTGCTCATTTAACTTATATGCAGAGTACACCATGAGAAATGCTGGGTGGAAGAAGCACAAGTTGGAATCAAGATTGCCAGGAGAAATATCAATAACCTCAGATATGCAGATGACACCACCCTTATGGCAGAAAGTGAAGAACTAAAGAGCCTCTTGATGAAAGAGAAAGAGGAGAGTGAAAAAATTGGCTTAAAGCTCAACATTCAGAAAACAGATCATGGCATCTGGTCCCATCACTTCATAGCAAATAGATAGGAAAACAGTGTAAACAGTGGCTGACTTTATTTTTGGAGGCCACAAAATCACTGTAGATGATGATTGAAGCCATGAAATTAAAAGACGCTTACTCCTTGGAAAGAAAGTTATGACCAACCTAAACAGTATATTAAAAAGCAGAGACATCACTTTGTCAACAAAGATGAAACAGTCTGACATGAGTTGGACTCATGTCCGACTCAATGGATATGAGTTTGAGAAAACTTCGGGAGTTGGTGATGGACAGGGAGGCCTGGCTGCAGTTCATGGGGTCGCAAAGAGTTGGACATGACTGAGCGACTGAACTGAACTGAACTGAGTCTCATATAATGAAGTATTGATGTTTTTTTCCCCCATTGTCTTTTGTTTAGTGTGTTTAAACTTACCACATTTGACCTTCTGTAGGCTGACAGGAGGTCCTGAAGTTGAGAAGTTCAGTCATATAAACAGCATTAATCTCCATGACAAGGACTTTTTCTTCAGTCCTTATTTTCCATTCCTGATTTATTTATTTTCAATGACCAATCCAGTGTCATCTTTTCATAAGCTCATTAACCATTTTTTGAAAGAACCAGAGTATATATTCAGGAACTTAAAAATGTGACCTTCAAGCTGTCTTTATCAAATGTCAACCAAAGTGACAGGAACAGCATTAAGGAAATTCTAAATCAACTAAGTTATGACCAAACTAGATAGCATATTAAAAATCAGAGACATTACTTTGCAAGCAAAGGTCCATCTAGTCAAGGCTATGGTTTTTCCAGTGGTTATGTATGGATGTGAGAGTTGGACTGTGAAGAAAGCTGAGCGCCAAAGAATTGATGCTTTGGAGAATTGATGGTGTGGTGTTGGAGAAGACTCTTGAGAGTCCCTTGGACTGCAAGGAGATCCAACCAGTCCATCCTAAAGGAGATCAGTCCTGGGTGTTCACTGGTAGGACTGATGTTGAAGCTGAAACTCCCAATATTTTGGCCACCTGATGTGAAGAACTGACTCATTTGAAAAGACCCTGATTCTGGGAGGGATTGGGGGCAGGAGGAGAGGGGGATGACAGAGGATGAGATGGCTGGATGGCATCACTGACTTGATGGGCATGGCCTTGGGTAAACTCTGGGAGTTGGTGATGGACAGGGAGGCCTGGCGTGCTGCAATTCATGGGGTCGCAAAGAGTCAGACATAGTGAGCAACTGAACTGAACTGAACTGAAATCAACTACCATAAAAGCAAAACAAAAATAAAACAACACTGCCATGGACTAAGGGTTTTTATTTCTTTTTCACATGTACTATGTGAATAAACATTTCATCTAAGTTTGGATTAAATACATTATATTTTAATACAGTAATTTGCATTTATGGGGAAACAAAGATTTAGTTATTGAGTTAAAATCAATACAGTTAATTTCCATACACGATGAAACAGAGTTAGTTACTGAATTCTCTCTTCCTTTAGCACACAAAGTCAAACATAGTTCTCATTCTTTTCTGAGATGATATAACTATTTTCAAATATTAGCATGAGGCTTTTACAAAGAAGACATCTTTGCAGACAATATACATTGACTTTTCTCTCCTCAGGACTCTCTTCAACTCAGAGCAGGACAATTTCTTTCATCTTGAGCAAGGTTCCTTAGCTCCCCAAGGGAATATGGTACACGTTGGAGTCAAGGTCTTACGAATAATGAACACATCTTTTTCCACATTACAACTCAAAATTGGCATTTATATTGGATGAATGAAATATTCAACTCACAGAGGAAGAAGACAACTTAAAAAAAGATTTTAAAATGAAAAATTCACATTTGTTCAGTTTGCTTTTTAAAATTCTAGGCAGGAGGGCAGGAAGAATCAACTTTTTTTTTTCCATGTGTACTTCTCTTCTGTATTCTTTGCCTTAATATTATTCAGGAAATACTTGTTGCCCTTTGGTGTCTTAAGTGAGTGAGAACACACACAGACAGCTAGTTAGTTCCTTTTCCTTCAGATGAACAGGTGGATTAATGCACACATTTTCTCTCCTGAATTTATTGCTCTGATGACCTGAACCATTTGCTGAGGCCTCACTTAGGAAACTTGAGCAGCAGAGGTGATGACTGGGACTTGAACCATTAGTTGTGTCTTGCTGATTTTGTTCAAAGAAACAGATATTCTGAACATTGTTCAACTGATCATTGCTATGAGGATGGAACCTAAGGGGAAGAAGGACTAAGATAACCATGTATCCTGTGTAACTGGAACCTACTTAGTCCCTTTCTTGCTTCTGTCTTCTCTTTTAAGCAAACAGATAGGAGTTGAAAATATAAAGAAGGTCCAGAAGGCTAAAAACGGACAAGCATATTTGTAAGGACTGGCTTATCTATCTTAGGTTAATTCACTAACTCTACTTAGAGGCAATAAAGCATTGTTTCCTTTAAAAACATTGCAAACATGTCACTAATTCACTAATTAATCTTGACCCTCTTGGTTTGTCCATTCATTCATTTGTAATCCAACATGTATTTGAATTTATGTGCCACTAACAAGGTTAGATGCTCAGGATACAGCAGTGAGGGCAACACAGTCACTCATATAGTTCACACACTTCAGGGAAAATAGGTTTTGCACAAGTAATTGCCTATGAGTTGAGTAATATGAAACAGAAGTACAAGGTACTGTGAAAACTTACTACAAAAGTGTTTCAGGTCAAGTTTCTTAGAAGGACTGGTATTTGAGAAGCAGTCTCTGGAGAAATGGGGTAAATATGAACAGAAGGTGTATGGGTACCCTAGCCTGATGCTGCAAGGGTGTAAACAGTCCCAAATCAAGGCAACTAAGCTGGGCTGTCATCCTGCCATGCCATCTGTCACTTGCAAAGGACTGGATGAAGAATAAGGGTGTGGGAATGGTGGTGAGAATGAAAAACCCAGATACTTTCAGCTTTCTGCACAAGTGGCTCTGGTATGCTGAGGACAATAGGTCACAACAGACAGCTGTAGCTCATTGGAGGCAAAATTGCATAAAAAGCGGGGAGCAGGGCAGACAGAAATTTATTGATTATTTGCATCTAACACTGAATACACCCCACCATATCATAGCTGCCATTTCTGACTCCAGTTGTAATGCTCTTTAAACTGTTTTTTTTTTTTCCTCTGCTAGTATGTTTTCTAAAGCTTTTTGTTGAAAGGTGGATATGAGATACTAAATAAAAGGCCTTTAGTAATGCTGTGGTAAGGTGTGGTGGAGAGGGGAAGCATTCTATAATGCTAACAAGTCCTATAGTTAGATCTCAGTCTCATAGAAAGCCTGTATCCCTGAGCTGTGAATTCTACCAGCGCTTCTCGATATTCTTCTTCCCCTACATGAGACAGGATGGGCTGCAGTTGTGTATTTCCCTTCCCTCATATAGGTTGGATTCTGATAAAACCCCAGAAAATTAGGCTCTGTAAAATAATTTTACCTGAGGATAGGCCTTAAAATCAAAATTCTCTAGCATATTTTCAAAGGGTTTCTTTTTTTGTCCTCTGCTGGAATCATGAAGAGCATTTTTTCTGATATTCACTGTGAGGATCTGTAGGGCTCCTGGGATACCTCATGAGTGGGGCCCCTGGAGTTTTAAACTCTCATACTTTCCCACACTGAGCCTCCAGCAGTTCATCAATTACAGGGCAAGTTTCCCTACACTGCACTGGGTCCTGTAGAAGTTACTGCTTACGGGTTCCCTCTCCAGTGTACTTGCCTCTCTGTGTACTTGCCTGTCTCCACAATTTGAGGGGTAAAGGCGGGGGGGCTGTGACATCATTTCTGTGATGGAGGTAAGAAGAGTTGTTGATTTTGCAGTTTTTTATACGTTAGAGTGGAGTGATGACTTCTAAGTTTCTTAAATCCCAGACAGGAAAGCAGAAGTCCAAACTTCACTTTTTAAAAAATTAGAGTTCTTGATCTTTCTAGTCCACTCTTTGGCTTTGTGTTCTCCAAGTTATGAAATCTCCATCTTTCTGATTGCTTAAACCAAACACTTAGAGCCATCTTCAACTCCTCTCACTCTCTAACCCATCAGCAAATCCCATGATATTACCTTTAAAACATATCTATTATCTAGGCTCCCTTCGTGGATCACAGCATTGTCATGGAAAATGACTTTGCATAAATTAATGAAGCTATGAGCCATGCCGTCCATGGCCACCTAAGGTGGACAGGTCATAGTGAAGAGTTCTGACAAAACATGGTCAACTGGAGGAGAAAATGGCAACCCACTCCGGTATTCTTGCCTGGAAAACCCTATGGACAGTATGAAAAGGCAAAAAGATGTGACACCAGAAGATGAGCACTCCTCTTAGGTCAGAAGACACCCAATATGCTACTGGGGAAATGAAAGTGAAAGTCGCTCAGTCATGTCTGACTGTTTGTGACCCCATGAACTATGTACAGTCCACAGAATTCTCCAGACCAGAATACTGGAGTGAGTAGCCTTTCCCTTCTCCAGAGGATCTCCCAACCCAGGGATCGACCCCAGGTCTCCTGCATTGCAGGCAGATTCTTTACCATCTGAGCCATGAGGGAAGCCCAAGAATACTGGTGTGGGTAGCCTATTCCTTCTCCAGAGGATCTTCCTGGCCCAGGAATTGAACTGGGGTCTCCTGCATTGTAGGCAGATTCTTTACCAGCCGAGCTACCTGGGGAAGCATGGCAGGCAATTACAAATAGCTTCGGAAAGAATGAAATGCTAGGCCAAAGCAGAAATGATGCTCAGTTATGGATGTGTCTGGTGGTGAAAGTAAGGTCTGATACTCTATAGAAAAATACTGCATAGGAACCTGGAATGTTAGGTCCATGAATCAAGGCAAATTGGACATGGTCAAGCAGGAGATGGCAAGATTGAACATCAACATTTTAGGAATCAGTGAACTAAAATGGATGGGAATGGGTGAATTTAATTCAGATGATCATTATACCTACTACAGTGGGCAAGAATCCCTTAGAAGAAATGGAATAGCCCTCATAGTCAACAAGAGAGTCCAAAATGCAGTACATGGGAACAATCTCAAAAACAACAGAATGATCTCAGTTCGTTTCCAAGGCAAACCATTCAACATCACAGTAATCCAAGCCCTTGCCCCAACCAGTGATGCCAAAGTTGAATCATTCTATGAAGACCTACAAGACCTTCTAGAACTAACACCAAAAAAAGATGTCCCTTTCATCATAGGGTTTTGGAATGTGAAAGTAGAAAGACAAGAGATACCCAGAATAACAGGCAAGTTTGGCCTTGAATTGCAAAATGAAGCAGGGCAAAGGTTAACAAGAGTTTTGTCAAGAGAACATGCTGGTCATAACAAAGACCCTTTTCCAACACCCAGCAGATGACTTTACACATGGACATCACCAGATGGTCAATACTGAAATCAGACTGATTATATTCTTTGCAGCTAAAGATGTAGAAGCTCTACAGAGTCAGCAAAAACAAGACCTGGAATTGACTGTGGCTCAGATCATGAGCTCATAACAGCAAAATTCAGGCTTAAATTGAAGAAAGTAGGGAAAACCACTAGGTCATTTAAGTATGTAAAATCCCTTATACAGTGGTGGTGATGAGTAGATTCAAAGGATTAGATCTGGTAGACAGAATGCCTGAAGAGCTGTGGATGGAGGTTCTTAACATTGTACAGGAGACAGTGACTGAAACCATCCCAAAGAAAAGGAAATGCAAGAAGGCAAAGTGGTTGTCTGAGAAGGCTTTACAAAATAGCTGAGGAAAGAAGAGAACCAAAAATCAAGGGAGAAAGGGAAAGATATACCCAACTGAAATGGAGACTTCTAGAGAGTAGCAAGGAGAGATAAGAAAGCCTTCCTAAGTGAACAATGTAAAGAAACATAGGAAAACAACAGAATGGAAAAGACTAGTGATTTCTTCAAGAAAATTGGCGATATCAAGGGAATATTTCATGCAAGGATGGGCATGACAAAGGACTGAAACATAAACATGATAAGGACAAAACAGAAGCAGAAGAGATTAGGAAGGGATGGCTAGAATACACAGAAGAACTATACAAGAAAGGTCTTAATGACATGGATAACCATGATGGTGTGGTCACTCACCTAAAACCCAACATCTTGGAGTGTGAAGTCAAGTGAGCCTTAGGAAGCATTGCTATGAAAAAAACTAGCAGAGGTGATGAAATTCCANGAAGAACTATACAAGAAAGGTCTTAATGACATGGATAACCATGATGGTGTGGTCACTCACCTAAAACCCAACATCTTGGAGTGTGAAGTCAAGTGAGCCTTAGGAAGCATTGCTATGAAAAAAACTAGCGGAGGTGATGAAATTCCAGCTGAGTTACTTCAAATCCTAAAAGATGATGCTGTTAAAGTGATGTACTCAATATGCCTGCAAATTTGGAAAATGCAGCAGTGGCCACATGACTGGAAAAGGTCCGTTTTTGTTCCTATCCTAAAGAAAGGCAATACTAAATAATGTTCAAACTACCGTACAATTGTGCTCATTTTACATGCTAGCAAGTTAACGCTCAAAATCCTTCAAGAGAGGTTTCAACAGTACATGAACTGAGAGCTTCCAGATGTACAAGCTGGATTTAATTTGGGAGAATGGCATTGAAACATGTATACTATCATGTAAGAAATGAATCGCCAGTCTATGTCCAATGCAGGATATAGGATGCTTGGGGCTGGTGCATGGGGATGACCCAGAGAGATGTTATGGGGAGGGAGGTAGGAAGGGGGTTCATGTTTGGGAACGCATGTACACTCGTGGTGGATTCATGTCAATGTATGGCAAAACCAATACAGTATTGTAAAATAAAATAAAGTAAAAATAAAAATTAAAAAAAAAAAGGTAGAGGAACCAGAGATCAAACTGCCAACATCCTTTGGATCATAGTAAAAGCAGGGGAATTTAAAAAAAAAAAACAAAAATCTACTTCTGCTTCATTGTTTACACTAAAGCATTTGACTGTATGGATCACAACCAACTGTGGAAAATTCTTAAAGAGATCAGAATAACAGACCACCTTACCTGTCTCCTGAGAAGCCTGTATACAGGTCAAGAAGCAACAGTTAGACCAGGACATGCAACAGTGAACTGGTTCAAAATTGAAAAAGAAGTATGTTAAGGCTATATATTGTGATTCTACTTATTTAATTTATATGCTGAGAACATCATGTGAAATACTGGAATGGATGAATCACAAGCTGGAATCAAGATGGCTGGTAGAAATATCAACAACCTCAGATATGCAGATGACACAACTCTTATGGCTGAAAGCAAAGAGGAACTAAAGAGTCTCTTGATAAAAGTGAAAGAGGAGAGTGAAAAAGCTGGCTTGAAACTCATTATCCAAAAAACTAAAATCACTGCATCCTGTCCCATGACTTCATGGCAAATAGAAGGGGAAAAAGTGGAGACAGTGACAGATTTTCTTTACTTGGGCTCCAAAATCACTTCAGACAGTGAAGATGAAAAGATGCTTGCTCCTTGGAGGGACAGCTATGGCAAAACTAGACAGAATATTAAAAAGCTGAGACATCACTCTGTTGACAAAGAGTCAAAGCAATGGTTTTTCAAGTAGTCATGTATGGATGTGAGAGTTGGACCATAAGAGAGGCTGAGAGTTGGACTGATGCTTTTGAACTGTGATGCCAGATAAAACTCTTCAGAGTCCCTTGGACAGCAAGGAGATCAAACGAGCCAATCTGAAAGGAAATCAACCCTGAATGTCCATTGGAATGACTGATGCTGAAGCTGAAGCTCCAATACTTTGGCCACCTGATGCAAAGAGCTGACTCATTGGAAGAGACCCTGATGCTGGGAAAGAAGGAAGGCAAAAGGAGATGGAGGCAGCAGAGGGTGAAATGGTTAGGTAGCATCACCGACTTAGTGGACATGTATTTCAACAAATTCTGGGATATAGTGGAGGACAGAGAAGCCTGGCATGCTGCAGTCTATGGGGTTGCAAAGAGACATGACTTAGCGATTGAACAATATCAACAATTATTCAATCACTTCTCACCACTTTTTGTCACCTACACAGCTATTTTTCTGATCTCTGCTGCCATGCTCCCTCACCTGAATAACTGTTACATCTTCCTATCTGATCTTTCTTCTAGCCCTGGCCTTACTCTCTACAGCCTAATCACAACAGAACGGCTACAACTTAAGTTAAATTATGAGACTTTCTACTTAAAAACCTTCCAATGGCTTCCTCTGCTACTTAGAGTAAAATCACAAGTACTTGTAGAGAATTATGTCTCCTTACTATCTTATCTTTTCTCCTATCACTCCTCCTTTCACTCACTCCATTAGAGGCACACTGGCCTTCCTACTATTCCTTGAATGCATGAGATATAATTCCACTTAATATTAATTGCACTGCCTCTCTCTTTCTCATCCTCTTTTCCCAGATGTCTGTAGCTAACCTCTTCAACTCCTTTAAATCCTTCCTCAAAGACATCTCAGTGAGGTCTCCCCTACAACCTTATATAAGATTGCAATCCTGCACTGATTCTTGGTCCCTCTTTCTGTGCTCTGTTATTTTCTTTTTCCTTAGTACTACCTACCTTTTTACATACTGCCACAGCATTAATTTTTTTTTTATTAGGGTGTTTGTAAACTCCAAGCTCATGGAGTTAGTGGCCTTTTTTCATTCATGGACGTGTTCCAATTGCCCGGAACAGTACTTGGCATGTAGTGGGTGCCCAATGGATACTGTTTCAAGGTGAATAAATTGATCATTAGGGTTTTCAAATAGATTTTAAAAAATCTCAGCTGCAAAATAACAGTTAAAAGTTGTTTAATGTAGCAGTCAAAGAAGTGAAGTACGTCTAAAAAAATCAGTGGGGCTGAAATGAGATAAAAGTTCTCTGGTGTCCAAAAGCAAAAGAAACTAACCTGATAAACAACAACAAAAACAAAACCCATGAAAACAAAAACCATCAACAACAAGGGACAACAGAAGTCTACCCCTGTGCTGCCAAAGTTTGTTTTCCCACAATTGTTGATTCACATTGTAAACTCTTTTGCAGAAAGGGATTTCCGTGGCCATATGTCCAATTTCTAGTTTTGGTTAATCCATAAAAATATCAGAAACATCCCCCAAACCTCAGAATAACATAAAAAATTAATGAGATAATTTTTATACATAAGATGCATATGTTATTATTATAAATAAGAAAGTAGTTCATATGAAACCACACATTATTCTCATTTTAGAATTAAGCAATTTAAAGTACAATTATTAAGTACTAATGCTTTGAAAAATACAAAGCTGTCTAATATTTTGTAATCAGAATTTGAAATTAGATTCCCGAAGCACACTGACACTTTATATTCAAGTGCTAATTTATTATTGTCAGTTCTGATATTCTACAGAAAGGTTTCAATCCTGAGTGAAAGATCAATGGCATCCAGCAGGGATTCTGTTTAATTACCATTTCTTTCATGGCCTAAAGGGACTTTTCTGACCGGAGAAACAACTGACATGTTATTTTGACAGTTATTTGAATAATAATAAATAGTAAAGTGCTCTTAAAGCAATACATTAATGGTTTTGGAGAAGTAATCTGTTGAAAAAATGCATTTTGTATAGCTTTAGTAGAATTCAATGGGGCGCTACAAAAAAAGGGGAATTATTGGAAGACAGAAAAATCATTTGATTTTTAAAGTAATGCTTCTGCTGGCTGATCACTTTGGGGATCCCATCTCTTCACATTCCGGTCTTCTCACACAATGAATCACTTCTTTTTTCACTGGTATGTCAAATGTTTTCAGGTTNGGGCTGCCATTTCCCTCTCCAATGCATGAAACTTGAAACATGTATACTATCATGTAAGAAACGAATCGCCAGTCAATGTCTGATGCAGGATGCAGGATACTTGGGACTGGTGCAAGGAGAGGACCCAGAGGGATGGTACGGGGTGGGAGATGGGAGTGGATTCGTGTTTGGGAACGCATGTACACTCGTGGTGAATTAATGTCAATGTTTGGCAAAACCAATACAGTAATGTAAAGTAAACTAAAGTAAAAATAAAAATTATAAAAAAAAAAAATGAAAAGTGAAATGAAGTCACTCAGTCATGCCCGACTCTTAGCGACCCCATGGACTGGAGCCTACCAGCCTCCTCCGTCCATTATTGTTAATTTCTAGGGTATGTGTGTGTGTTTTATTCTGGCTAATGCTCTCATCTCTCTAGCCTCATTTAGACTGACAACTCTCAAAATTGTTTTGAAATCCCTAGTAGATCACATCAATTACGTGATGACAGATCCCATTCTTCTCTGCTCAGTCTCTCAGTCTGACTCCTAGTGACCTTATGGACTGTACCTTGCCAGGCTCTTGTGTCCATGTAATTTTCCAGGCAAGAATTCTGGAGTGGGTTGCCATTTCCTCCTCCAAGGGATCTTCCTGACCCAGGGATTGATTCTGGGTCTCCTGTGGCTCCTGCATCGACAGGCCAGTTTTTACTGCTGAGACACTGTAGAAGCCCCTGGCAGATTGCACTGCTACTCAAACTGACACCCAGTACTAAATCCTGCATTTTAGGTGGAATTTGGTACTCTCTTTTATATGTGTGCAGTTTTTCTACTATACAAAAGCAGCTTGCATTGAGTTGTAACTCCTCCTAAGGGTTTACTCTTTGTACTCTCACCTTAGTTTTCAGTACCATAAAATTAGAGTGGATGGCAGCTAGAATACCAGCCAAAGGTGACCAGGAGACACCACACTATGCTTGAGACTTGGTTAATGCATCAAGCTTGCTGTGACTGGTTCCTTTTTCCCTTAGAAATTATGTTCTTTACCTGAGTTGACCAGCTCTAACTGGGTCTGAATGGATTGCAGCAGTTATATGAGCCTATTGAATTTATACAAACATTTTGTGGGTGTGTGAATTTAACTAGCGGTATTTAAAAATCCCCCAAAGTGAGGTTGCTACTTAACAATCGTAACAAATTAACTTTCTTTCATCTCATGAAAATATGTCTAGTTTGCCCACCCCTATGAGATTTGCTGACATGCTGAGAAATACCTTAATTCTATAATTTTTGGTTCAAACTACAATAATTTTCCACTTCTACCCCCAACCCTAGTACCATATTGATACTAAGTACTTGGTAGTTGGGGTTCCTTGGTGGTTCAGTGTTAAAGAATCTGTCTGCCAGTGCAAGAGGCATGGGTTTGATCCCTGGTCTGGGAAGACCCCCTGGAGAAGGAAATGGCAACCCACTCTAGTATTCTTGCCTGGGAAATCTCATGGAAGAGGAGCCTGGTGGGCTACAGTCCATGAGGTCACAAAGAGTCGGACACAACTGAGCAATTGAACAACAATAATCTGGTAGGTAGCTGCTTACAGCATAAGGTAATATCTAACAATATTTTAGGAGAACTACTTGAAAATAGGCAAAGCTGGACTTAAGTCGCAACTCGATCATTTTCTAACAAGTTTTGACAAGTTACACAGAACATCTAAACCTGTTATAAACTGGATATAGGGTGCTTGTGAAGAATATGGAGAATATATGGAAAAGCACATGCTTGGAATGCAGGGTAGAGTTCATGCTTCAGAATAAAAGTAAGTACTTAAAAACATGTTGGGGCTTCCCTGGTGCTCACTGGTAAAAGAATCCTCCTGCCGATGCAAGAGGCATGGATTCGATCCCTGGTCTGGGAAGATCCAACATGCTGCGGGGTCACTAAGCCCATGTGCCACAACTATTGAGCCTGTGCTCTAGAGCCCGGGAGCCGCATCTGCTAAGCCCACACACCACACCAGCTGAAGCCTGTGCACCCGGGAGCCTGTGCTCCACAACAAGAGAAGCTACTGCAATGAGAAGCCTGTGCACTGCAGCTAGAAAGTAGCCCCGCTCACTGCAACTAGAAAAGAAGCCCGTATGCAGCAGTGAAAACCCAGCATAGCTAAATAAATAAACAAAAATTACATACATAAAAAATACGTCAATAGACTGATTGAGTAACTCCTTTTAGCTCTTCCCTGTATTTTACATATCCTCAATAACACTCAAAAGGCAGAGAAGAAATAACAGCCAAAGACTAGATCCAGATGCAAAAAGTGAACCTACAAAGCTTTCCAGTCCTCCCACATCAAGCAAGAAAGACATTCTGAGAACTAAGCACTAAATCTTTAGAAACACCTATTCAAGCTTTGTCTGCCTTTAACAAATTCAGATTGTCCTGGATTGCGCTTCTTGATACTTCACCACTTTGCATGTGTAAAACATTACTAATACTAGATTACAAACCTATTTAGGGCAAATATAGAGTTTTACTCATCTATTTTTTGCAATCAAGCACATTGTTTTATATTAAGATTGAAGCAATACTTACTGGGTTGATGCTGTGGGAAGCACAGGTGAGTATTAAATATTAATAAGCGTTAAAGTAGTTCTAGAACAAAAGTGAATGAGATCATTTTGGTGGGTAATAGTCACTGCCTTTTAAAGACAGGCTTTTCTTTAAATGTCAGCATTGTCAGGGAGCCCAGGTGTCTCTGTGTTTAAGAGACTTGGAAGGAGATGAAGCTTTCCAGCGGGTGGTCCTGGCTTCCAGATTCAGCTGTGTAACGGGCAGCTCTGCAGGCCAAGGACTGAATGTCCTTGTGCTGGTGCCAGGGGCAGGTGTCTTGCCCTAGCCACAGAATTCCATTGCACCCTCGGTTCTGGGAAACCTTAATTGCAGATAATTGGCTCAGAGTAAAACAAGTCTTGTGATTAAGGAAGAAAATTATTTTCCAATGGGAATGAACTGGGAGACTTTCTTCCACCTGACTGATTCCACCAGCAGGCTGTGTGTGACTGCCTCCCTCCAAGTTGATTCTTTATTACCATCAACTTCTTTCTTTCTAGTCTAAGGCTTTGTCTGTCTTAGCTGTCTTTAGGACAAACCCACCCATGAGTTGAACCCTGGTTCCTAACTGAGGGGAAATACATCAGTCCTGTCCTACTTAGGCCTAGCCCTAAGCACTTGAGTCATGAGACTTCACAGGAGTCAGATGCAGGGGGCCTGTTCCATTGTCGTTGTTCATTTGCTAAGTCATGTCCGACTTTGCGACCCCATGGACACATCAGGCTCCCCTGTCCTTCACTATTTCCCAGAGTTACTATTCCACAGAGCCATAGTTTTGCTTAGATTTCCCACTTTTGTTATATTTCCTTCTAGAACCAAATGCCATGATTCATGATTGGATTCTAGTTTAATACT
The DNA here is from genome assembly GCA_006410935.1 of Redunca redunca. Lineage (NCBI taxonomy): Eukaryota > Metazoa > Chordata > Mammalia > Artiodactyla > Bovidae > Redunca > Redunca redunca. The sequence goes on along the minus strand of SJYQ01001833.1, from coordinate 719,899 downwards.
TTGTATAAAATAGGTTTTATTGTAATATATTTTGATATTACATTGTAGACATTTTGAGCATGGAGGACTGGATTTGCACTAGGTTTATAAATTGGATTAAACTCCAGATTCTGTTTATTCCGGAGATTGGAGAATAAGGATTTTCCAGTTTTCTTCTGTTTTAGTAAATTTACCTACTACATATGGGTTTGATTCTGTTTGAAGAGACTGACTAAAGATTTTGACAAGGTAACATATAATGGAACATGATAATACTACATGGTTCAGTTTAGTTCAAATAGCTGGATGGGGTTTTTTTCATGCAAACGGTTAGAGGCAACTCCCTTCTGTCTCTCCTTGTTCTTTGGCCTCTACCTGCATCACAGATACATAACATCCAATTGTCAGGACGCTTCCCATCTCTGGTCAGGCAGGTCTCATACTATGATCCTATGATATCACATAGTCAGTAAGTCTTAGAATACAAAGAAATAGATATATTTTATATAGAGGGTTGCCTTCCTTTCAAATAAACACCCAGTGTTCCTCATAAATTTTTGTTGTTTTTGGTTAAACATTATAAGAAGAGGTAAGAACTTTTGAATCAGCAGAGGGGTCCACTTGTACTTCCATTGCTGGCATAAATGGAAAGGCTGAATACCCCAGAGATGATAAAAAGGCATAAACACGGCAAGCGACCAGAGGAGGATCGGAGTGTCACTCTCTGGAAAGCCACTGGTTGGGGAAGCAATGCAGAGCGGGGCAGGAGCTGAGCCCCAGCGCTAGCCACCTGCCCCTTCTGACGGTCCTCTTGGTGGCACACGAGGCATCGAGGAGCTGAGGGGCTCAAGGGACTTGGTGAACAAAGATGCCATGCTCTGCTGGTTCCAGTGCCCAAGATCAAAAGGTAGAGGAACCACAGCCCTTTATGTAGGCCTTCCAGCCCAGCTTAGAGTGCGTACAGAGATTCTCAGGGATTTCCTAGCGGGATGTCATTGCTCTCAGTGTGAGATAAGAATCAGAACTAACAAAGCAAGAGGCATTTTTAGTCATGAAGTCGCTGGTTTTATCCTGGTTCTTCTGGGAACCCACCTGTAGCAGGAAAGGCTCTTGCCTAACGTCAGTGGTTTTTAAGTGTTCATGTGCAGAAGAATCACCTGAGTCCTTTTTCAAAATGGGCCTCGTTTCCAGAAATTCTGGTCGGGACCAATGTTTCATGGCCCACAGTTATGTATTTTGATATCAGTACCTTGAGTAATTCTGACCTGACAGGGTAGAACCAGTTTGGAAAACACTGAGAAGGCAAAACTTAAATGCGTATGGGTTTGGTGGACTCATTTCACACGGGTTAGCTAGCCTTCCTGGAAAAAAAAAAAAAACACACATTTGTTTTTCAGGTATAAATAATGGAGCACACAGCCCCGAGACTCTCCCAAGAAGCGCTCTGCAAACTGTTTCCAGATGCTCAGAATAAGCACATGACTGTGACTCGGTTGATAATGTCATGGCTGTAAGTTGGAGGAGTGCAATTTAACGTCATGACCATAAGTTGGAGGAACGCAATTATAGTATGCTGTGTATTTTCCAGTCCTGATCTGTCTTCCTGATGAGCTGTCTGTCACTGAGTATGGAAAAGTGGCCCAAACTAGGAGTCAGGAGACTTACCATCAGGTTTTTCAAATATGTGTGATACTGAGCAAATCATTTCACTTTTCATTTCCTAACTTTCTCATATGTAAAATTTAAATGCTGGTATAAATCATTTTAAGGTTCTTTTAAACCCTGTGTCATATGTGCAAGTCATATGTGTGTTTTTTTTTTCAAATTTATTTTTATTGGAGTGTAGTTACTTTACAATGCTCTATTTGTGTCTGCTGTATAGCAAAGTGAATCACTTTGATTTTTGTGATTTCCTTACCACTTAGGTAACCACAGAACACTGAGTAGAGGTCCCTGTGCTATGTTCTCATTTACTATCTATTTTCTACAAATCCCAGGGGCGGCGGAGCCTGGTGGGCTGCCGTCTATGGGGTCGCACAGAGTCAGACACTACTGGAGCGACTTAGCAGCAGCAGCAGTGTATGTATGTAATTCCATATCTTCCAATTCTTCCCACTCCTCCCCTTTCTCTCCGGGTATTCACATGTTGGTTCTCTACCTCTGTGTCTCCATTTCTGCTTTGCAAATAAGACCATATCTAACATTTTTTTTTCCGATTCTACATATATGCGTTAAAATACAACTTTTTTTTCCTTCTGACTTCCGTCTGTATGACAGTCCCTAGGTCCATCCACCTCTCTTAAATGACCCAATCTCATTCCTTTTTATGGCTGAGAAATATTCCATTGTATATATGTACCACATCTTCTTTCTCCATTCCTTTGTTGATGTGTATCTTTTAATGAACTTTTCTGTGTACCTAAAAGGAAGAGTGAGGGCACTAAATATTTCTACATTATTGTCATGTCATTCTTATCATCATCATAATTTTCCTCCTCCTCAAAGAAACTGACTTTTAACCATAGAAAGGCTTAATAGCTATTTAAATAACCCCTCTAAATTCAATAGCTTCCTCTATACAATGAGTATAATAATGGCAACTATCAAGTAGAGTTGTTTTGAAACTTGAATGAGATAATGCTTCTAAATAATTTAGTGCAATCCCTAGCATATGGCAAGGCCTCAGTAAATATAATTTTTGTGTGTATACCAGAGGTTCTGAACATTTACTGTGCAGCAGAATCTCCTGGGAAGTTTGTAATACATTGCAATGTCTGTGCTCCACCTGAGACTAATTATTTCAGGACTTCTGAGGATGAAGTCAGGACATAGGCCTATTTTGAAAGCTTCCCAGGCAATTCTGTGTGTGATAATGGTTGAGAATCTCTGGTATTTGCCAACATAATATAGAAAATCAGAGAGGAGATGATTCTTCTGGCCTCTTATGTACATAGGACTATTAGACACAGCTGATACACATCTCCCCCTATATGCAGAAGAGAGGCATTTGGTCCTCATTACAGTGCTAGCCCTTAACTAGTCCTTGACTGGAGCCATGGAGGTCAAGGCTGTTATTTGGTAGCAAGAAAACAAGACAAGTTGGAAAGTCTACTTTAGCCTGTAAAGCCCAACATACTGTTCCAAATTATATGATCTCTGATTTTGAGAGGATTTTTCACAATCCTTCTGGTCCAATTACTATTAAAACATACAACACAACAAAAAATAATCTATGGAAGCTGTGAGAGTTATATAAGGAAGATGACATTTTCTGAGTGTGAGGGAAGATGAGTCAGGGCCTCTTGGGGGTTCAGTATGGTTTTTCACTGTTTGTTGATCCTCTGGTCCAACTTAGAGCACAGAACAAGCTCAGCAATGTTGAGCTGATTTGAAGGAATTTCCCTGAAGTGAGGGCCAGGAGGGGCCACTTTGGCAGCCCTAGACCTGGAGCAAGCTCTGCTTCCAGGCTCAGACCTCTAGTGCTGAGTTCCTAACAGATTTTTAAGCTTGGGCTTGTCTGAATGGATAAGGTAAATGCCAGCCTTCGAGAGAAGCTTTCTAAGCCTTGGAGGCTATTTTGGTATGTTAGAGAGGATCCTGAAGCTCTGACATGAATTCAAATAAATGAAATTACACCTTTTGACTTTCTAAGACAACTGCCTACACCCTGTACTCTGATGGGCTCTGACCTTCCTCCATCAACAGAGGAGGCTCCTCTGTTGGAGGAATATTTCTTTCAGCAGCTCCAAATTTATGCATTCCATCCTTATCAGGGGCTGGAATTTGAAGGCTGTAAAGTACAGAGTGGAGAGGACAATAGTCCTTACAGACACAGAGAGCGCTGAGATGGGTGCTGGACGGTGGATGGGCAGTGAGAGGAGAGTAAATGCCTCACAGGGCAGGTGGAGGAGGATGGTGGCGCGAAACTATAAAGCTGCCCCAGTGACTGGTACATGTCACTGTTTTGCCTTCCCAGAGCCCTTCCCCTCTTCTGGCTTCCCAATTTGAATAGTGTGGGTGGACCGGTCCCCGCTCCTGACCTGGGAAAGCAGTGAGGGGTCTGGAGGTACAAATTAACTCAAGGAAGGTCTATCAGAGTCATTTTGGGGATTGATACTAAGACAGTGAAAACCAGACATTGATGGTAACCCTCTGTCACCACAGGGAGACAGGATGCCTTAAAAGGCAACAAATGTGGGACTCAGGAGAGAGGAGGAAGAAGAGACCTGGGGATTCCTCTGTGCCTGGAGCTGGCCCTGCCTTGTTCTTCCCAACGTGAGTTGACCAGTTACCCTTTTAGCCCAACCAAAGTGAATAAGGTTCTATCATGGAAAGTTCCAGTACACTCCATTTCACAGTTTTGACAAGAATTGGCCCTCCACAGGGCAGTGACAATAGAACATTGTCCTCAGAGTTACCTTGAATAGGCTGCTTCTCCTAACAGAAAAGTCCTGAAGCCTACAGTTCAGCCAGAACTATCCGCTTTGTAGGCATTTTTCTATGGTCTGTTTCTCACATTTGTCCTGCTCCTGGTGGGCTGAAAGCTCCTCGGTTGTATTCCAGATTTAGACTCAGAACACCTCAGCTCAGGGCCTGACAGAGGCTGCTTCCTACTCCCTCTCATTCCTTCAGACGAGGCAGTTTCTTCAGTTAAATGCTGCTGTATGTGTAGAAGGGGAAGGAGAGTCAGGACCGGTCAGAACATGTACTGATGAGAACCCCTCCCTGGCCTGTCCTCCTTCCTTCGTCTTCATAGGAACCCAGTGCTGACACCGCTTGGATCCAGGAACTAAAATAATGCATCAGGGTCATTTCTTGGGAGGAAGAGAGAGCTCTTTAGGAGACATATTATAGATAATTGTGCTTAGAGCTAGAGAGAGCTAATTGGATACTTGCTGCCTTTGCCCTGTGGCCCTGCTCCATCAGAACAATGGAAAGCCTTCCCTGAACCTCTCTCATTTTATCTGTCCAATTCCTATAAACAGCCAAAGAAATCCTACTTTGAAAGGGCTCAGGTGATTAGGTTACGCTGGTCTGGATAATATCCCCTTTGATTAATTCAAAGTCAGCTGATTAAAAACTTTAATTATATCCGAAAGATCCCTTTGCCATGGAATATAACATAATCAGGGGCTTAACTTGAAGAAACAAAAATCATGGGGATCATTTTACAATTCTGCCTACTACACTAATTAAATAATGATTGCTATTTTAATTAAGTAGAAATCACAGAGATTTTGTTGGTGACATACATGTGCACAGAAAATAAACTTCACTGAGACTGGAGGCTCTAAAATAAATAAAAAAGCATTATGTGAATAGATTAATGAACTTTAAAGATTCCATAGCAGTAATAAATGTATCAAATAGTGACAGACACTTATACTTAAGTCTGTAATTTCAGAGATCTCAGAGATACTACTGTTTATATATTAAATATTTACACAGTGTATCAGGCTATAATAAGTCCATTTGAAATAAGACTTCATTATTCTAAATTTTGAGGCAGCTGTTTTTCTAAAGCATAGTTATTTACTTCTAATTGAATAACATGCTTTGTGACTTTAATACTATCTGCTTGTCCCTTTCAATGTCCTCTATAAATTGCACCAACTGTTGTAAACTAAAAAACCATATGTTACCTTAATATGATGGAAGATATTTTAATATATTTGTTCTGTGAAAATGGTGAAACGGCATTAAATTCTTATGTAAAAATTCTCACCTGAACTTATTTCATGCCAGAACAAGTCACTACTACTTCATCAGGATGCACAGTCATTTTATTGAATGCTTATTAACTTCATAAAAGATAATCTATTCTATATCTAGACTTATAAAGAAAAAACAATTGATATTAGGCTTGCTTTTAATAAGCTAATCTTCATCTTGTATTTATATGCAATCTCAAAATTACAATTCAAATTTGTATTAACCATACATAATAAAATTATCCACTGTGGAAATAGGTATGTAATTTCTATGATTATAAAAAAAGGAATTCTGGAGCCAATGGGCTATAATACAGTGAAAAATGAAATTTAATGTTAAGTGCCATGATACTGAAGTGAAAAATGAAAAGGAACCTATAAATAGATATGCTGGTTTTGCAAAACAATGCATTTTCACATCCTTACCTCAGTTATATATTCTAATTTCTTTTACTTGATATTTGGTCTCTCTTTATGCAATATAAATACTAATTAACTATCTCAATCAAAAAAGGAAAATAAATTGAAAAAACTTAATAGTCACTCATAAAAATTTCTTACCAAAATAGACATAATTTTTTTAGTCTAACAAAATGTAAAAACATTTACAAAAACTGACCTTTTCCAGTCCTGTGTCCACTACTGAGTTTTCCAAATTTGCTGGAATATTGAATGCAGCACTTTCACAGCATCATCTTTAAGGATTTGAAATAGCTCAACTGAGATTCCGTCACCTCAGATATGCAGATGACACCACCCTTATGGCAGAAAGTGAAGAAGAACTAAAGAGCCTCTTGATGAAAGTGAAAGAAGAGAGTGAAAAAGTTGGCTGAAAGCTCAACATTCAGAAAACAAAGATCATGGCATCCTGTCCCATCACTTCATGGCAAATAGATGGGGAAACAGTGGAAACAATGGCTGACTTTATTTTCTTGGGCTCCAAAATCACTGAAGATGGTGATTGCAGCCATGAAATTAAAAGACACTTGCTTCTTGGAAGGAAAGTTATGACCAACCTAGACAGCATATTAAAAAGCAAGGCATTACTTTGCCAACAAAGGTCTGTCCAGTCAAGGCTATGATTTTTCCAGTGGTCATGTATGCATGTGAGAGTTGGACTATAAAGAAAGCTGAGCGTCAAAGAATTGATGCTTTTGAACTGTGGTTTTGGAGAAGACTCTTGAGAGTCCCTTGGACTGCAAGGAGATCCAACCAGTCCATCCTAAAGGAGGTCAGTCCTATGTGTTCATTTGTAGGACTGATGTTGAAGCTGAAACTCCAATACTTTGGCCACCTGATGTGAAGAGCTGACTCATTTGAAAAGACCCTGATGCTGGGAAAGATTGAGGGCAGAAGGAGAAGGGGATGGCAGAGGATAAGATGGTTGGATGGCATCACTGACTCAATGGACATGGGTTTGGGTGGACTCTGGCAGCTGGTGATGGGCAGGGAGGCCTGGTGCCCATCAGGGGTTCAGGGGTTGCAAAGAGTCAGACACAACTGAGTGACTGAACTGAAGTTCTTTTTTATCTTGAACAGTAGCAGTACTATGAAAAAATAATTTAAAATGCTTTATATTTTAATATTGTAAAAACTCAGACATTACTTTAAAAGAAAAAAAATACTGTATTTTGACTTAGTATAGAGCATTAGATACTAAGTTGTAATGTACCTTAATACCAACAAGTAGTATTGGAGCATTTGTTCCAACATTTTTAAGCTTCCAAATCACAGAAGCTTCAGTTTGGAAATTATTTTAATGTCTTTACAAATATCTGTAGCTTAGCTACCATTTGTTTAATTTTAGCACTCACTATTAAAAAGTCAATTAAATGTTCATGGTCTTGTATATTTGCAAAATATCTTTATATAGGGATGTAGAATAGAGCAAATTCTCTTTTATATATAAAAATGAAAGGTAGTTTCAAGTTTCTGTTTTAAGAACAAGATAAATGTGCTCTCTACATATCCATTTATTCATTCATTACTCACTTTCCCCCCAAGACTTAAGATATAATTATATATTAATATTTTTTAAATGCATTTATGGATGGTATACACATAAGCATAATAGAAATCAATTTTCTACATGTTTTTATAAAGTTTAACAATATTTGCTCTCACTCCAAAATTTTGGTAGAAAATTCTCACTCTGAAACATGTTATTTTTGTCATATTTCTTATCTTCATTTTCTTTAATAATATTTGCTCTAATAGCATGTGCTTTAATGTAATTCTGACAGGAAGTTCATGTTCAACAAAACTTTTAAGTGTCATAATCTTGAACAATTTATTAAACAAATACTTATCCATGTTATTAAGCATAGAAAATTATCTTCTAAAAGTCCTTAAAAGAAAATAAGTAATGAATACAAAGTAACTTATATATAGTATAATAAAATATATGTATACGCAGATATGTGCATGTATACACACATGTGCATGTATACACACCTGCCAAATGTGTTTGAACAAATTGGATTTTTAAATGTATACTTAAAAATGTTGAGAATTTAAAATGTAAACATAATAAATCTTACACTTAAAAAGATCTTAAAGGAAATCACTCCTGAATATTCATTAGGTCTATGTTCAAGTGCCAATACTTTGGCCACTTGTTGCAAAGAACCAACTCATTAGAGAAGATCCTAATGCTAGGAAAGACTGAGCACAGGAGAAGAAAGGGGTGACAGAGGATGAGATAGCTGCATAACCTCACTGACTCAGTGGACATGAGTTTGAGCAAACTCCAGGAGATAGTGAAGATAGGGAAGTACGGTGCACTGCAGTCCATGGGGTCACATAGTCAGACGAGACTTGGAGACTAAACAATAACAACAAAATAAATCTATTTAAATATCTTCGCATATATTTCTTAGTGTCTGTACATTTTCTAAGCAGGTTTTTTAATCATTATCCCTTAAATTATATTTCCAGGAAGTAAATAACAGCTTTTCTAAATGACTAGGCATTTCTCAGAAAAAAGGAAAAACAAAGCTTATATAAACAATCAATGAATATCTTCTAACCTATAATGAATACAAAGCTTAATTTTTTTAAGAATAAAGTTTTACTTTTAATAATAAAAGTTACAGTGAATACAAAATTGAGGATTGTATGAAACAATTAGAATACTTGGTGGTGAGCAATTAGATCAGCATTGAGTAAGTTAAGCTTGGAATGAAATGACTGGGGAATACATGCTATCTCACAGAATTGCAAGAACAGCTGAGTAGGCAGAATCACGACCAGGAGGCAGAGATCACAGAAGATGGAGCTCTGAGACAAGCTTATGTATTGCTGTCACCAGATAACAAAGCTCTGACAGCTTTACATGCCTTTTTGTTTCAATTAAAGACTCAGAATTTCAAGAGACCAAGACTTTGTGGTAGAGAGGTGGGACCCTGTTACTGACAGCCCCGGCCAAACCACTTAGAATGTGAACGGCGAAGAAGGATTTAGGAAGATGGAAATTAAGAGAAGGAAAGCAGATGATATGATGATATGATCATAGATTAAAACTAACATCAATAGGCTTGAAATGATAAACAGACTCAAGAAAAAAATTGGCAATAATAAATAGGGATTTATTTAGTTGAGCCAAAAAGAAGTCAGGGTGTTTTTCTAAATAGCATTTCATGTGCAAAGAACCTGGAAGAATTAAGAACCACGCAGTCACTATAAGCCCCAAGTCTTCCATGACTGCAAAAATATTCAAAATGCAAACAGTATGATAAGTTGTATTAAAAATGGTAATTTGTTCAAATTACTGGAAATAATTCCTGTTTTGACTAAATTGTACCTGGAATAATAATATGCTCAGTTCCTAACGCAATATTTTAAGAGAGGCTTTCATGTGATAGGTTGGATTCACATAAAGTTAACAGAACAGGGAGTATTAACATCAAGTGAGATTAACTGAAAGGACAAGGAAGAACGACCGTAGAGATGAACTTTGAAAGAACTGATATCATCTACAAAGACCTGTAAGGATGCCGCGAGGAAGAAGGTCTACATTAAACTTATTTTCTGTTGATCAAGAGAACAGAATTGTGATTTAAGAAACGTTCCAATAACAAAGAGCACAGTTGATTATAAGAATGATTTACCTAAAACTTGGGCTGCTTCTTACAGAAATGTCCTGTTCTGTGATGTAATCAAGCATAAGTTGGAAGATCCTCTGTAGATGGACTCTCTTACTGGTGAGACTACTTTGAGTATTTTGAGTAGGTGAGAGTATATAATTCCCAAGGATCTTTTAAGTCTAAAATTTTCCAAATTAAGTGATGTATTGCCTAAAGGTAAAGATAAATTCTTCGATATTTTCACCCAGAAATAGAGCAAAGTCAAATGCTATACACTCCCATTTCACTTTATCATCTATATAATTTGGTCTATTAAAATATATATTGAATGTTTTATGTGGGGTGGTCCTAAACCATCAAAAGTACACATAAGCCAGGAGTTCTTCTGTCCTCAGTAACATTCAGTACATAGTTGGCAGGGAAAGGGCAGGAAAGATTTTATAACTAGATCTTTAGACAAAAGCTGCACCATGCTCACTTGGCTCCAAGTGATAAAAATGTAAAAATGGATAGTGTGAATAGATGGCAATCTGTTCTGTTTAAAAAGAGCTCCAGATACTTGCCTCTTCTTTATCGTGTGTGTCAGAATGTATCAGTAGACTTAGCCTGTGTTGTTCACGACTCACTGGGGAATAAGAAGGTCTTTCTTTAAAGAGATGGGAAATTGTATCAGATTTTTCAGTCTCTTTAATTCCGCATTATTGATTTCCACTGTATAACCAGAGGCTCTGATTTTGTTATATCATATATTGCTCACATAAGTGGATATATATTAAATTCCCCTGGTAGCTCAGCTGGTAAAGAATCCACCTGCAATGCCGGAGACCTGGGTTCAATCCTTGGGTTGGGAAGATCCCCTGAAGAAGGGATAGGCTACCCATTCCAGTATTCTGGTCTGGAGAATTCCATGGATTGTATAGTCCATGGGATCACAAAGAGTTGGACATGACTGAGCGACTTTCACTCACTCATATTAAATTCAATGCTCAGTCTCCTTTGTGTGTAGAATTAGATAAATTAATTAAAGAAAAGTTTTGATGTCAGGTGTGATTTGTGTGATAACAGAGAGTTCTCAGTGTGTCATATTTGTTATTTTTGTCTTGATGTTACTTGAATAATATTTCTCCTATAGCATGTGCTTTAAAATCACTTTGACAAGGGGTTTCATGTGCAATGAGGTTTTAAATATCATAATATCTGAAAAATTAAACAAATATCTATTAATGTTATTGAGCAGATAAAACTATTTTTAAAGGACTTTAGAAAACCAATAGTAAGCAAAGTAAATTACTCTCTAATAAGCAGTAGTAATTTTCTGGGCTGGGTGTTTTTTTTTTTTTTCCAGAATAAATACATTTCTCAATAACCAACCCATGCACTAAACAGGAAAACCATAGACCAATGATAGCACTGAGGAGATTCACATGTGAAAAAAATATATATCCAAATTAAACTCTAATAATCACAGCATTAGATAGTGGTATGAACATGCTCTGAAAACTTTTGTTTCCAATGACCCCTAGAGAATTTGTGAGGGGCTTTTGCACTTTATGTTATTTCATCATGAAATGCCAAATCTCACAAAATTTCTGTAGATTTTTACATGGATTGTTTCTTTTTGCCATTTAAGTATTTTAAGTCCTGTGGTATGTTAACCCCTCTCATTATTCTAGGCATTCACAAAATCTACCTGCATTTCATTACCTATCATATTTTTATCCTTAGCTCTTAGAAGAACATTTATGTATAAAAATTGTTTTACTATTGTTGAATAAAAAAAAAACATATTCTCTTTATGACTAAGTAAAGTGATCCAGTTTTTCAGACTTTCTTAAGACAAAAATGTTTTTGAAAAATAAAATAATTACATGAATTAAAAAAGATGAGTCCTTCTAGTGACCAGGAAGATCAAGAGCAAGAAATATTTCAAAGCAAAGCAATTAAATTAAAATCATGAGGGAAATGGTTATACATATGAGTAATATACCCAAATAAACTAAAATGCATATATAAAATCAGAATACATAGAAACAGATGAAGAAGAACCAATACTTATAATGATATAGAAGAAAAAATTTCCTCTATGTGAATAAAGACTTGAGCCTGCATACTGAAGGGGCTTATTGAGTTCCAGGCTGGATTGATGAGAAAATGAGCACTATCTGAACACTTCTTGGTAAAAATTCTGAAACTTCTTAGTTCCTTGCTTAAATTTTGATAGATCTGGTCAAAGAAAAGAAAAAAAGAGTTGAAATGAAGATAATGT